>OX371179.1:40667552-41267552 GCA_947310635.1 Leptodirus hochenwartii | reverse complement strand
TCGGCATTCTCCGTGAAAAGAAGGCGGTCCTTCGCGCCAACTCTGTTGACCAGTGGCGTTCCCAATACATTTGCCGTTCTTATAATGTTCGTAATATAAGGTTTTTTTTGAGCTACTTTATTACATGTAACAAACTAAGTAATAAAGGTACAATAAATAGTAAATTAACATGAAATATTATCAAACAATTTGGTACAAAGCCACTTTTACCACCGCCATGAATTATTATTAAATCATGTACAATGATTTAAAGAAGTTTTATGTCCTTCCCATCCTAAGTCACTGTATAGTTTTTCCACGTATTGTTTTAAGCGTAACTCTTGTATTTTCGGTTTTGTAAAAATTATATATTATATTTCGAAAGTCACACTTTTCAAAATCTTCTAAATGTCGAATACGTTTCTTTACTCGTGTACAAAATTTCGGTTCACTTTCGTCACCTTCCTTTATAATTGTAGCTACCGTTCTTATGGCCACTTTAGTTGCTGAAGACATTCTTTCCTTTACTTCCTTCGATGACAAATTGCCATCAGATTTATACACATTGAAAACCAATTCCCTCGATACTTTACCATTTAAAAGCGAACTCATTTTGGTAGTAAGTTGTTACGCCACTGATAGTACATAGACTGAAGGGTGGTGCCATGGAATGAATGATTGTAGGCGTGTCTTAAGCAATAACAATTGCATCCGCACTATTTTTGAACAAGCGCGCATCTCATGGCCAGGCAAACAGACAGTATGTGACATTGGTGGGACATTACTATTGTCTTCGATTGTACATCAATTGACATAAACCAGAATTGCCTGGCGATAATGTAAATCTTACGTTTGCTTCTAAATTAACACGTTGGCTATGAGATAAACGTTTCCGTTTTTTATTTAATCGGTTTCATTGTACTTTTTAGGCATTTACATTTAAATGTATAATCAAAGATAATAGTAATGCGTCGATGTAGTAGCACAAGTTCTCCATTGCCATACATTTCACAGTGGCACCTTATTATTGTCTTTGATTTTACGCTGAAAAATGTATGGTTAAGTATTTTTAACGGTTTAAATGTGCAAACAAATAAAAATAATTTAGGACCGGTATTAAGTGATATACAGGATGTTAAAGCTTGACTAGAGAATACAATATGAAAAAATTAAGTAAAATGAAAGTAAAAAAAAAATTATCACTGCGGTGTTAAATAATAGTATAGAATATCACCCAACTTAAAGCATTAGATGCGTATTTCGAAGGCTTTGCCCCCATCTTCAGTAGCAAAAGATAAAAACGAAATAAAATACCTCTTAATAATTCTTTAAAAAAAATCTAGTTTTGTGCATTTTTTGAATGAATAAACACTAGAATAAAAAAGTTTGATTACGTTTTGAAAATTATGTTTGAAAAAAAAAGTTCAAAAATGCTTTGGATATCATAAAGTGACATATATTTTTTGCCATCGTTTTTTTTAAATTAAATATAATTTTAAAATCATTTTCCTTTTGGGCCAGAAAAAAAAAAAAATTAGTTCTGATAATTTATGTACGCGCAAAGTATTTCTAAGCATTTTATTCGAGCATTGAGTGTACTATATATACAGGGTCCTTCAATAATCGCCTATCAAATTGTTTGAATGAAATATGTAGACTGATTTTTTTTGTAATTTACTTGTATCAATACTCTGTATTTTCAAAAACCAATGTATGTCTTGTGACGGCTCATTCAAAAGCTTGTCAAAATCAGAATATGGATATAATAATAAAATAATTCAAATACCTAAATTATACATCTAGTAAAATTTAGGTGTTTGAGTTTCGAATGTTTTTAGAAATTCGTAAAAGAAGCCATATACACACGAAAATGATGTAAATACTCATTGTTTGCAATTATGAATCATTATTTTTTTTTTTGCAGAAATTTCGGAATTAGAAAACATAAAAAAACGATTAATTTTGTTTTATTGGTCAATAAATTTGTCCAAATCAATTTACACATTTCACTGTGAAATTTGCCAAAAAAACAACTTAATTTTCTACAATATTTTTGGAGCAGCCTGTATATAGAACAAAGCTCTTGGTCTGGTTCGCGTCGGTCCAATTTAAATAATAATTCGACGTCGCTTAACGCTGAAACATTATCGGCGAACAGAAGAGAAACGCCGTGGCTCGTAGAAGAGATAGTAACTGAGCGATATAGAAGGTATCTTGATTGATAGAGACGCCCGAATCGAAAATTAATTTCCAATGCTCTCCGATCGAACGATTTTTATAAGAGAACCATCTAGATAAAGATCTTGAAAGAACAGTAAGTGGACGATTATAAAACGTTGAAAACAAATCTACATTACAGCGCAGGAGAAATAGACTAGTATGAGTCGTATTCTTAGACATGGAGGTATTAGTTATAGAAGGTAGTGTAGAGGGAAAGACGTAGATTAGAGTGTATTGCGGAGAGAACATTTGATAGATTTGTTATTAGAGAAATAATGTTTCGTAGTGATTTTTATGTGAATTTCCATTAAATTTTTTTATTTATTTTTATTAGAATAAAAAATATTTACATACATGTCAGGTTTTTTGTTCAATTTTTTTTTAAGATAGTAATTTTTTTTTAGTTTGGTTATATTAAAACTTCCAAATATGTATGTATGTATATTGAGTAAGTAAAATAGTTACATTTATTAATATTTTTGATAATAAAAATAAATTATAGAAGTAACATAAATTAATGAAAAGCATCAATTATTTGCTTTTAAAAAATATATTAATTTTTTAATAAATATTTTCTAAACAATTTTTATATTAGTCTCGTAATTCAAAATGTTTTTTTTAATTTCTTTCTTTTATTATAACAATAATGTTTTCGAAATCGAAAAATTTTAAAAAAACATTTTGAATTACCGGACTAATATAATAGTTTCGAAAATATTTATTAAAAAATTAATATATTTTTTAAAAGCAAATTGACGATTTTATTTCGTTTTTATCTTGTGCTACTGAAGATGGGAGCATAGCCTTCGAAATGCGTATCTAGCTACTTAATACTTTAAGTTATTGGGTGATATTTTATACAATTAAATCATAGTTTAAAATTGCACTTTTATTTTTATTTATTTATTTTTCAATAAATCGCCCTTCTTCCTCATCTTGATTCAATTATTTTAAATTTACTATTCGATATAGGATTTTTTAAATAAAAATTAGAATTCAATATTTTTACCATTCTTCAATTTTTTTTACATTTTTATTTCAATTTTTACAATTTTAGTGTACATTTGGTCACCTACCTTAAAAATGTATGCCCCGATTAAACATTTGCGGAGTATTATTAAATTAAATAATACAGCTTCTTGATTTTATTTTAGAAAATTACGTTCAATTAATTAATTTCTATCGCGGCTGACATTTTGATTGAGTCACATTACTTCGCGAATCGAAAATCTTAACTCCCAAGAAGACACGAAACGATAAAAGTAACCCCGAAATAACCGTGTTTTTTTTGTAAGGGTTACACAAATAGAGTTTGTAGCTTGTACGCTGGAAGCCGAAACATCATAGTAGATCTCTATAATTGAATGTCATTTTCAATATAAATCAGTCGCTTTGGGATTGCCTCAAATCATCTGTCAAACGCTTACAACAGCAACGAAAGAAATATGATAAAAATACAACTTTATATTCGGTTGGTTATGGACAGTTACAAATTATTTGACATTCAACTGATCGAAAAGAAAATTGCTATTCTTCAACTGATGAATTACCAGTAATATATTGCTGCCTTCCATCTTTCTAAAAAATATTTTTTCGAAACAGCACACCATCTACCGATCCCTCCTCAGCTACTCCTTCAGTTCATATATCAGAAATGTGACACTTCTATTATTCCATCATCTCGTATTCCAACTTTCACCTTTGGCCTTCTTGTCACACCTCATCACTATGGTCTTGCCTATATTTGTTCTCATGTTTTAATCCCTCGTCATTACTTCCTACATACCATTTAATACCTGTTCTAAATTCTTCCATGATATGTACACCATCAACTCAACTCAACATATATATTTCCTGTCTCTGAATTTTCACACCTTTTTTTATTGCATCTTCTATATATAGATTAAATAACAATGGCGACAGTGTGCATCCCTGCCTGACTCCTTTTCCTATTCTCGCTACCTCTTCCTCTCCCTCAATTCAAACGAAAGCCGTTTGATGTTTATATTACGTTATACCAAAACCTTTAAATTATTGACGAACAAAATTCCGAAAGAAAAAATCTTCTAACAAAAAAAGACACTTATCTGTGGCAAAACATTCGACAATAAGTTAGCAATTTGTCAAGAATGTACATGAATGTATCATGAATATAAAAGAAGATCATGTCCATATGAGCAACAGTAGACTGGACTAATATGGAAGATCAACTATCATATTTAATACATGAAGGATTAGATGTATATAGTACAGGGCCATAAAGAAATTGATTGAACAAACGATGAAAACTTAAGGGTATTTACCTAATCTGTATTTCAATTAGTCAATCATGAATTTAGAATTTCTTACTTGGTTTGATGTCAGAAATATAAAAATATTTAATTTTTACTTTCACAAGTGTTTTTGTATTTTTTTTTTATAAACAGTGCAGTGGTGTAAATTTAACACAACACCTGTTCCAAATATTTCAACTTAAATGTTAATGTTTTTTGATATTGTGTTAATTTTTGAAGTACCAAAGTTGAAAAAAAAAATGCGTGAGACTCTCGCGCGGTAGAAGTGAAACTTCTTAGTCCTAGGAAAAGTTGATTTTATGCGTTGCTGCTTTTCCATTTGTTAACGATTTGATTTTGATTTTGATTCATTTTGATTGACACTCTAATTATCAAAGAAAGCATTATTAACTGTAATGTCGTACAGTCTATAAAGAGGAGTTTGGATTAAATTTGGTGTATGATGCACTAGTGGGTGCATTTCTATTTGTCGATGGCTCGCTCAGCTGTATCAGATTTATTTCGTTGATCTCTCACACCGCGTGTATCTTCACGTGTAGACATCAGTGGCAATCAAATTCTCTATACCACTCACTGTGTCCTCACTTAACGACGGTATCGATTCATCCAATGTATTTGAGGTCGTTGGAAGGTTATGTTGTCCACCGTGTTTCCTTAACGCCCTTTACCTGGCTCGATACTCTCTACTTCTTTCCAAGGTACTTGTTGACACTTTTCTTAGCGGTTTATTCGCTTTCTTCCGTTCTCTAAAGGCTCGCACTCTGTTTGTATTTATCTTTTACTCCATTTCACTTTTCACACAATGGAAATGCACCCACTAGTGCATCATACACAAAATTTACATTCTTTCAACCTGCTCATCGCGAATTTGATAAACAAATTGTTAGCTAAAAGATTACGCTGTGTTTGTGTAAATATAATAAAATACGCAAGCGTCTACTGGTTGCCTTATGCTACGTATATACACAGTACACGCGGCGCATGCGCGTAGCGTATCTATGATGAAGCGTTTCACGTTACGGTGACGTTCAGGCCAATTTGCCCTACCGCGCCTATAGAAGTTTCACTTCAAAAACACGCTCAATTTTGCGATTAAAAAAAAGTATCTAAAACAGCAGAATCTGTCATTATCCAATCTAAATGTGTGTTAAAAATATTAGGTCCATACGACTTTTCTGTAATAAAAAAAAATTAAAAATAAACACTTAAAAAAAAATTTGACGTAAAATATACCGAGGTTTCCGTAGTTAGATTGGATTTTAACGTTGTTTCTTATGGAAAATTAAAATGACTAACTGCCCTCTTAATTAAACTGATTTAGTGGTACGAAACTCGAACGAATAATCTAAGTGCAATAAAAAAATAATAATTAACGATTATTGCAATGCATTATTTTTCATTTTTATTAATCGGCCAAACACTGTCGATCGAAACAAGCTCAATTTTTAATTTTTGCTTATTACTTTTCACCCTGTACATCGTATCTCCTCATGAGAACGCTGCTTAAGTCAACACGGCGAGATACCACAATGAAAAAGCACCCCAAAAAAAGGCACAGCACGTTTTGGATACAAATGCAGACACTCTCCGAACGGTACGGACTCTTCTGTAACGGCAAAAGAATATCTTATATAAATACAGAAGAACGTATCGGACGGACGCATGAAGAATTGTTGAGAGTATCAACTACAAGAACCCGTTTGAAGAGTTCTTTGATTACGCTCACCTCAAATCACAAATTCACGCTGCGCTAGTTGAAACCGGAAAAATGTTTGAATTTGATCCGGTAGTGAAATATTGACGACGTAAAGTGCGATTGCATCAAATATTGATGAATTAGAGATGTATACATCGTTTTTTTGAAAGTGGCGGACCACTACTGCGCATAAGGGCTGCACTTATACACACACATATACACAAGGTACTCAGCCACACCTAGTTTTTCTATTGACAATACACAAGCATACCCACAGCACAGATTCAATGTGCCGTACGACTGACGCCATACTGTTTTGAATAGCACTGCTCTGTATTGTATTGGTCAAGCCATTATACAGGTCTTGATTTAGGATGCGTGAACTTCTGTCACTTTCCTGCCACTTTCAATAAAACGGTGTATATATATGTGGGAAGTAGCTTTGCACGGCAGTGAGGCGTGGATAATTAGAGAGGAAAGGCTGGTCTTTAACTGCGCACAATTTTTATTACCGGATTAATAAAAGATTCTTTTATTTGCGCCAACAACAAAACTCCGACCGAAAATAAATACATCAACTGCGCACGCAGGTACTAAGTAGTATATAGTAACCGGAACGCCTAACCTGACCTGACCTGACCTGACCTGATCTGACCTATATTACTGTATACTGACTTTTCTACCGTGTTTAAATAAATGAATTGAAATATATGTGAAATTGGTGAACTACGATGTAAATCTATTTTTATTTTACCCATTATTAAGAATGACACAATGAAAAATACATTTTCTTTTCGTTCCACATTATAAATATTTTTTATTAGAATATTATTAATTGTTAATAATTTGGAGCCAGCCGTGCGTATACCTGCTTATACGTGTGCGCAAACGAATAGTAGGATTACGGGTGCCGTGCGCTGTGACATGTGATTAGTGCGCAAATAGAAAACTACCGAGTGGAAGATAAAAAATTATTTGATTTGAAGTTAAATTTACGGGTATAAAATATTTGCTTTTGTAAAATAATTTTAAAACTTGTGTAAAAAAATGCTCTCTTCAGTTGGTCTCTTTGTAATAAAGCAATTCGATTTGTTTGCGGTCGTGAAATTAAGCGGGATTGTAAAGTATCGGATGGAAAATGCGAGGAAGAGTATATAGAAATAATTCGTTTGTTGCGATTTCTATTGCTGGAAGCGCAAAGTAATTATAGAAAGAAGACGCGCGTACAATTGCCAAGAATTCGTGTTTTATCGGTAAACTAATCGCAGAGCGCACAGAGGCAGAGGAAAGCTTTGGAAACGAAATGGCTTTGGAGAGTGGCAAAGTATTTTTTTACAGTTGTAACAAATCGCGTGGCTTTTATTTACTTCCAAACATAAAAATAGTTTTTTTGTTATTTTTGACGTTTTGTCAATTGGATAAGAACTTTCTGTCACTTTTGACGTTAATGTTAGTTGATTCTTTTCTATATACTCTTTTCTATATATATATATAAATTTCTTATATAAGAAATTTCTGTTTTTGTTTCGATATTTAATTTACACGAAAAGAATTCATTAGAATTTTCTATAACTTTTGAAATTTCAAAAGTTTATCATTTTTGACGTGTGTGTCAATTGAAAAGAATATATAAGAATTTTCGCTCTTTTTTTGACGTATATGTTTTTTTATAGTTGCAAAAAATCGCGTGGCTTTTATTTACTTCCAAACATAAAAATTGTTTTTTGTTTTATTTTTGACATTTTGTCACTTGGATAAAGAAGTTTCTGTCACTTTTGACGTTAATGTTAGTTGATTTTTTTCTATATACTCTTTTCTATATATATAAAAATTTCTTATATAAGACATTTCTGTTTTTGTTTCGATATTTAATTTAAATGAAAAGAATTCATTAGAATTTTCAAAAGTTTATCATTTTTGACGTGTATGTCAATTGAAAAGAATATATAAGAATTTTCGCTCTTTTTTTGACGTATATGTTTTTTTATAGTTGCAAAAAATCGCGTGGCTTTTATTTACTTCCAAACATAAAAATTGTTTTTTGTTTTATTTTTGACATTTTGTCACTTGGATAAAGAAGTTTCTGTCACTTTTGACGTTAATGTTAGTTGATTCTTTTCTATATACTCTTTTCTATATATATAAAAATTTCTTATATAAGAAATTTCTGTTTTTGTTATTCGATATTTAATTTACATGAAAAGAATTCATTAGAATTTTCAAAAGTTTATCATTTCTGACGTGTATGTCAATTGAAAAGAATATATAAAAATTTTCGCTCTTTTTTTTGACGTACTTGAAAAAGTAAATGCGAAAAATCTGTCACTTGACATTTCTATGACTAAAACAGAACTAATAAGAAAAATCTGCCATATTTGACATTTGTCACTTGAAAAGCATATAAAATAAATTTCTGTTTCTTTTAAGAATTTTCTCCGTATATTCTATGTGACATTTATGTCACTTGAAAAGAATAAATTATAATTATTTGTCATTTTTACATTTGACACGAATAAATGCGAAATTTCTTTATTTTTTTGATATTTGCACCAAAATCTCTTTTCTATTGTAATCTTTTTATCAAGTATCATTCTTTTAACTGATGAATAGGACTGTTTATAATAATTCTCTTATGCCAATGATAAACTAGTAGATTTACAATCCATATAACTCTTCCTTTATGGCCAATATCTTCAGCTTAACTGTTGGTTACTTAAGCAGATATTCCGCATTTTGCTCCATGCTAGATTAGGTATATTCACTCTTAAGGCTGTTTAACAACGCCACTCCGAAACGATTTTGGGTTTAATTACATTCTGTATAATGCCTGTTTTTTTAAAATCGTATAGTTCCAAAAAATCTATTCATTACATGTTTTTTTTGTATTTTCTTTTGCTTTTATGAACTGTTATGTTAAAACTTAAGTTTTTTTTTAAAAAAACCAACAAAACGCAACTAAAAGTAACAATTTTACCAAAACACACAATTGAATTGGGTATAGTTGTGAACGAACCTTTACTATATATAATATGACAACCATTTGACGTTGCGTGTAATTTAGATAATTAATTAGCTACGGCAGAACATATCCAGATAGTTCCTTTTTTAGCATTATGGCGCTAATTCGATGCGACATGTACTTACCATGTGACTTTGTAATATACACACAAGCTAATAGATGGCGCTGGCAAAGAGCCATATTTTTATTTTATTAGTTTCGCAGAAACATCCAAATAGCCGATTTAAATTTGACAGTTCGCAGTGTTTAGCGAAATTAATTTAAGAGGGCGCTCGATAGCACCTGTCAAAAAGTATAATAAACGTAATTTTTGCCTCAATTGTATTTACCATCATTTTGACGCTTCCATTCGTTCGATTATATATTTTGTTCTGTCTGCAAAGATTAATAATCTTTAATTCGCTGTAGAAATAATATAATCGCACCATTTATGGAGAAAATTCATCAAAATAGTATTTAGAGAGTAGCACGTTTAATTTGACAGATTAATTATATGTGTGTCAGAGTGACATTGATAGACGTCTAAATTAAACATGCGTGTAATTGATGGTGGAACTACAATATCAAATAAATATCACGTAATCGTTTTTATTAGCAATACTGTATTGTTTTATCAAGTAATTAAGACGGCGTTTTTTTAATAGCATGTACAAATTTTGAAATCTTTTTCATTCCAGATGTGTATTTATTTGAGATCTCGTCGATAGATAGAAAATGTTCTTTACTTATTTTTATTATGATAAAAAGGGGGCTTAAGCTTGACGAGATGTTATGGCCCATTGGTTTAATCAACTCTGACATTAATTGACATTTAATTACTGTATGAGTTGCAGACAGGAAAATGCCTCGCGTCGTAAAATCGTAAAACCGTTAATTATAAGATCGATTTTTTGCGAATAATAATACCCTGTCGATGCGAAAATTATTTTATGCAGACAGTGCATTTATGCGGTTAATAAATTGCGAATATACAGGGTGGGCCATTTGAAACGCCACGAAATTTCATGCGAAAACTGCTAAAGATCGACAAGTTAATTTGATCAATTTGGTTTCATTCCACATAAAAGTTGAAAATTTGGAACACCCTGTATATATGAACATATTTTTTTATAATATGGAGTTGTATTATCGAATCCAAAATTTCCGCCTGAGGTGTACACCCTGTATAATCGATCAGATAATGATATAGGAAATAAATAAAGAGGCTCAAGCTCATTCGAAATCAGATCGAAAATTAGTTTATTTGAATAGCGATGGCAAACTGTAAGTCACTTTGAGAACCTAGTTCGTAATTCCTTTCAATGTCCGTTGTACATTCGAGTTTCCTATTTCGTTCCGTTCCCCAACACACTTTATCACTAAATAAATGTTAGTACTGTATATGTAATGTATACTATACTGCATCGTTTACGATTGATTCATGAATGGTTTAGTACACGACGGGTTCATGACCTAGTTACAAGTACATCAATACGTACACCGTGCACCATCTAGTTCATAGTTCACGAACTAACCTATAGGTCGTTGCAAAACATCGTCCGTCATATGATTGAACGGTTCGCGAGTGAACTACACATCGCTATATTTGAACCTTGTTAAAATAAGCCTCGTGTAGACGAACATGTTTTCACCATTACATGCACTGGGCAAAAGAATCGGGTGATATACGATACCATAAATCGCGTAAGTAAAGTAGCAAACTGTAATCCAACTAAGCGGCCATCATTTTAACTGGAAGATTAAATAGCGACCGACTTATTTTCCGAAAATTACCTATAAATTATCCACATAATCATACTCGAACAATGTATACAGTTTTGTTACGCAAAAGATGCCTTGGTCCTCATAAGTAGGGATCCCGGCCCGTAGGAAAAATTTCAGGCTAATTTATAGCACATATTAAAATTGTTCCTTTCGTAATGTCCACGCCTATCAACCATATATCATTAATAGTGTCTCGCCAGCTAATGGTATTTTTTTTACGAATGTTAATAATTTATTAGATAATAGTGTAACCTCGCGAGGTCGAGGCGTTGTTTACGATTACGTCCATCCGCATTGTTGATCCGTCGCGTGTGTACGTACGTCTTAATGCAAATACCCGATTGGTAATTAACGCTTCGCAATATCCTCGTTATGCATTTTACACTTTACCATTTCAGAGGAAAAGCCCAGACAAAAACCATTTGGAAGTCGTAAAGTCCACGAAGTGAAGCTTTCATTCGCACTAATTGTCGGTTTATCCTTAAGGAGATACCGCACTATTTAGAAGTTCGTTGCGTTGTCTTTAATTTAATCCGAAATTGATTGCACCGCAGAAATCTGTATATTGTTTATTGTGCTTGCTAATAGATGTCGCTGGGACATATATACCTTATTAAGCGAGGAATAAGCTCATATAAGGAAGAAGCAAACATATATATATATATATTTTCAACAACTTAAAAATTAATTTCTAGTATTTTTTTCTCTGCACCTTGATGACACACATTAAAGTACAGAAAGAAAAAACAAAAATTTATTTTTTGTTTCCCCCCCCCCCCCCCTCCCCCTATATATAAATATATAAAAAATATATTATAGTAGAGAGAGAAAAAGCTAAAAATTAAATTTTAAGTTACTGAAAAATTGAAGTGAATTCTTAAATTCCTTAAGGGGATACCGCACTATTAAAAATTCGTTGCGATGAAATTTAATCCGAAATTGATTGCACTGCAGAAATCTGTATATTGTTTATGGTGTTTGCTAATAGATGTCGCTGGAATATATATACCCAATTAAGCGATGAATAAGCTCATATTTGAAAGAAGCAAATATATATATATATATTTTTTTCACCAACTTAAAAATTAATTTCTAGTTTTTTCTCTCTGCACACACACACACACACACACACACGCAAATACATATTATATTGAAGTACAGAGAGAAAAAACAAAACAATATTTTTTTGTTTTTTCTTCCTCCCTCCCTATATATATATATAAATATCTCCCTTATATCTATATATATATCTCCCTTCTCCTTCCCTCCATCCCTCCCTATATATATATATATAAACATTTAAAAAAACATATTATAGTAGAGAGAGAAAAAGCTAAAAATTAAATTTCTGTATTTTTTTGATTTTTTTGTTGAAAAATTGAAGTAAATTTGATTATATATGGTATTATGTATATGTATATGTATGCATATAAGTCGATTATATATTAATTTAAATTTGAAAATAGCTGTATGTAGTTGAATGTGGCATAAGGTGACTTATTGATGAATTTTGTTAGCGTATTTAATTTTGGAATAAAACTGTACCTCGTTAACATTGCCAGTCGTATATTTTCATAAAATATGTGAGGTATCCGCTTAATAACACTTATATACATTATATTTTCATGTTATTTTTATTTAATATTTAAATGTGTCAATTCTATTATTCGCAAGTATAATATATTTTTTTTTAATTCGCGAATTTTTGCAATTGCACATTATATTCCATTTTGAAAAAATTTCCATTTGTATTGCAGCGGCAATAGAGACAAGCTCTTAAGGTATCTAAATGCTCATTTGCACGGCTATTTGCTATGCCATTGTGCTGTGCAAATTACCACCGGGTGTAATATTGCGAATTGTAATTGCGACAGACGGCCGATTACGGAAAACACCTTTGACTTTACGCAGCGGCGTCTTCAACGTTGCCGGCGCAATCAAAGACAACAACAATGCGTGCGTACATTTGTGGCGCTACCATTGACACGTAAACAAACAGAGATCTGTAAAAGTAGTCGCACTTGTTTTAGTTCTTGATACGGACAATAGAAGGCGCACACGCGCGAGTTAATATTATACAGTTAGCGAATTGTAGAGTTGATCAGTTTTTAAGTACTACCAAAAGAGGGCTCTTAATTAATATCTTGCAGATTGAAGTACCGATAGTTTTTTGATTTTTTTTATACATGGACAAAATGATATAAAGCATAACAATTCAAATATAAAACAAAAAATTGAACTGTCAATAATGACGCGTATACCAGCGACATCTGTTGGCATTCTTTAGAACAATCATTGCTACGGTACAAACTGAACAGTAGCGACGCTGCAAGGTGATTTTGTTTGTTTGTGATAGCGCCATCTGTGTTTATATCTCGGACTAACATTTTTGTAGGATAAAATATGAAATTTCTATTTCTATTGTAGTTGAAGGGAGGTATTATGTTATTGTGTAAGGTTAGGGTTGTAATTCGTGGTTTTAGCTCTTGTAGGCATATGTTCAGATGCAGGTGCAGTTGCGGAAATCTATATTCTGTATTGTATTCGTAGTTGAATTGCAAACGGAATGCTGCTATTTGAAACGCAACGGCAATCTGCATAATAATTGCAAAAATAGCGAGACAATGGTGTTTTGTACTTTTGCTTGGTTTGTTTGATTTTTTTTTTTGAAAAATGACCATGTACGATAGTAATGTAAAATAAGAAAAAGTTTTATACTGGTGAATACATTTTTTTCATATTGATTGGTTGAAAAAAAAAATAGTAGTATAGGAGTAAAAAAAAAAGTATATGAGAGTTTTTGGTTTTGTTTTTAAATTAGCCAAAAAATGTGAAATTTATATATCTGGAAAGACTCAATTAAAAAATTAATATTGGATTATATTTTTTCTGTCGTAATTTTTTAAAAGAATTTTTAATTTTATGTATAAAGAGAGACGATAAAAATGTTCATATTAATTCGCTGAAATTCGTTTCTCATTAAAAATTATATCGCGAAAACAAAATTGTAATATAAAAAAGAATTTTTGATTTTTTTTTAAAAACAGAAAACATTTTTTTTTAATTAATAAAAAATATATATATATGTGCGAGAGTTTATTTATTTTGTTTTTAAATTATCCAAAGAATTTTCAAATTTATATATCTGTGTCTTCGATTAAAAATTTCATGATTGGTTGAAAAATAATAATTTTTCATGCCTCGGATAAAAATTAACATTATAAGAGACAGTTTTTGATTTGTTTTCAAATTAACAAAAGATTTATTTATATTTGAAAATAATTAATAATTTCATATTGATAGACTAAAAAAAAATTGTTTTTTTCTTAAAAAATTATAGCACAAAAAATACGTATATTAAAGTATAGTTTTTCATTTTGTTTCAGAATTTATAAAAAAAATCAAATTTAAATATATTTGAAGCAATCGTTATTTAAAATTATATATTGAGTGGCTAATTTTTTCTTTTTTTATAAAAAAATCTTTTTAAAGTAGCAAAAATAAAATCTAATTTATACATCTGAAAAAAAATTTGTTAAAAGATTTGTTAAAGAATTCCAAAAAAAATTAACAAGTACAAAATATAATTCATCTATCAAAACTATACAGGGTGCGCCAAAACCTCTTCTTCAATTATGAGTTCACAATAAAATGGTAAAGGAAAATTTTATTCCTCGATATAAAGTGCACATTCTAAAATCATTTTTCAGATACACAGGATGATCGGTATTTGCTCAGCCACATAAAAATTATTATTTTTTAACAGAACACATATTTTTTTTCAAAAGTATTAAGACGCCTTATAATGGAATTATAAAGCAGTTTAATTTATTTCTATAACTCTTCACGTTGCCAAGTTATTCATCATTACGTTAAAATTTCACTTTGAAAATTTCACCATTTTATTTGAAATTAATCGTTTTGTAAATGGCACATATTAACAAAATGCCGTCATTAAAAGTTACTTAATAGCCGAAATCGCTCAAATAAAGACGCGGCACGCTCATTTTCTCATTTTATATATTTAGACGGGTTTTCGAAACAAATGCACTTCATAATATAAAACTTTTAAAAGCAGACGGGATTAGCGAAGATTTGTTGAGTGTTGTGGACTTGAGGTAGAAAGCATAGCGAAGATCAGATAGAAACAAGATCAAAGAGCTTTATGGTTGTAACATAAAGACTTTTCTGGATTATTTATATTCCTAAACAAATAGTATGTTTACACTCGTCAATATGTAAGAATGGCGTAAATAAAAAAAAAAAAATTAAGTGCCACAAATGAAATTTTTTTTTTGACTTATATTAAATTATAATTAGATATTAAGACAATTATTTTTTAACAATAATTAAAAAATTTTTTTTAAATCACTAGAGTGAAACTACTTGAAGCATTGAAAAGAAGAGATTTTATATGGTAGTAGATCTTGAGCGAGGGGTGTAGAAGAGCGTGTCTGAAAATGCCAAGGAAATAGAATAGAGTAAATATAAAAAAAACGGGAAATCTGAGAAAATGTTTTTGAAAATGCGAGAAAATATTGGTGAAATCAAATAAATCTTGGAACTATCAAGGAAATATTGGAAATTGTAGTTTATATAAAATATATTTTGGATATTAAATATTGGATATATGATTGAATGAAAGGAAATATTTGAAATATCATTTAATTCAGGAAATATCAAACTTTTTTGGAAATGCCAGTAAATGCAATAAAATATTGGAAATATAGAGAAATATTGGAAATATCCCAAAAAAATAGAAATATGCTTAAATGCAAGGAAATATTGGAAATTGTAGTTTATAGAGGAAATGTCAGGAAAGATTGGAAATATCAGTAAATACAAGGAAATATTGCAAATATCTGTGAATATATGAATTCTGTAACGTTTAAAAAAAAATACAGTAAATGCAAGGAAATATCGAGAAATATTGGAAATATCATGAAATATTTTAAATATCAGGAAATATTGGACATATAAATAAAAGCATGGGAATCTCAGGGAATATTGCAAATATTAGTAAACGTAAGTAGGAAAACTTTGGAAATATTGAAGAATATCGCGCTATACAACAAGTATTTCGAAAGTGGAAATATGGTATACAAAATATTGCAGTTATCCACCCCTCGATTTGAACCTTTAAAATATCATATAAAATATTTTACCACAAAAATGGCCATTATTTTTTAACCCCTTCAGACCTGGTGCACATTATAATGTACACGTTTACCACTTCAACATCTGACATAAAATATCTGATTTTAAGTCAGATATTGAAGTAGTGACTGCAACCATATATACATCCGTGATTTGAAAAAGCTCGAAATAAAATATAATAAGAAAATAAGGAAAAAGCTAGAAGATGGAAGAAGTATCTTGAAGATTTATATAAAGGTAGGCAGGACATGGAGGAGCTAGAAAGTGTGGAACAGATAGATGAGGATGACTTAGGTCCTAGCATACTTAGGTCAGAGTTTCATAGAGCATTAAATGATTTACGGAATAACAAAGCAGCGGGGATTGATATGATACCAGCCGAATTAATAAAACACGCAGGGGAAAAAATGCAGGAGCGATTATACAGGTTAGTTTGTAAAATATATGAGAAGGGAGAAGTACCACAGGATTTTCAGCGTAGTAGAATAGTAACAATGCCGAAGAAAATAGGAGCTAATTTGTGTGAGAACTATAGGACCATTAGCCTACTATCACATGCATCGAAGATATTGTTAAAGATTATTTATAGGAGATTAGAAAATAAAGTAGAGGAAAGGCTAGGAGAAGATCAGTTTGGTTTTAGGAAAAACAGAGGGACGAGGGAGGCGATTCTAGCACTAAGAACGGTAGTAGAAAAAAGAAATAGGGTAGGAAAGGTAACTTGCATAGCTTTTGTAGACTTAGAAAAGGCATTTGACAATGTAGATTGGGACATAATGTTTAGAATTTTAAAAGAAACGGGTATAGATTATAAGGATAGGAGAATAATTTTTATTTTATATAAACACCAAACTGCCTTAGTTAGAATTGAGGGGGAAGAAGAGGTAGCAAAAATAGGGAAGGGAGTTCGGCAGGGATGTACACTCTCACCGTTATTATTTAATCTATATATAGAAGATGCAATAAACAAAGTAAAAGAAGAGTATAGTGTAGGTGTGAATGTACAGGGAGAGAAAATATATATGCTGAGATTCGCCGACGATATAGCTATATTGGAAGAAAGCGAAAAGAAATTAGAAAGGGTATTGAATGGTATGCAGGCAGTATTGACTAGGGATTTTAACATGAAAATAAATATAGGTAAAACTAAAGTGATGAGGTGTGACAAAAAGGAATGCAGTAGAAAAATGAGGATCACAATAGGAGATAATAGAATCGAAGAAGTGTCAGATTTTTGTTATTTAGGCAGTAGAATCACAAAAGATAATCGAAGCAAGGTAGATATAAAGTGTAGGATAGCACAGGGTAGGAAGGCATTCGTAGAAAAAGAACAGATTTTAAGATCAAATATTGACTTTGGTATTAGAAAAAGATTACTGAAGGTATATGTTTGGAGTGTAGCACTGTACGGGTGTGAGGCGTGGACTATAGGAAAGGAAGAGAAGCGTAGATTAGAAGCACTTGAAATGTGGTGTTATAGGAGGATGATGAGGATTGGTTGGGAAGATAAAGTAACAAATGAAGCTGTACTAGAGTTAGTAGGGGAGAAGAGAAGTATTTGGAGAGTGTTACAATGTAGGAGAGACAGATTAGTAGGGCATATTCTTAGACATGGGGGGATTATGCAATTTATCATAGAAGGTAGAGTGGATGGAAAGAGAGGGGTAGGTAGGCCTAGATTGGAGTATGTGAGTCAGATAGTTGAAGACGTTGAGATGAATAGCTATAGGGAGATGAAGGGATTAGCTCAGGATAGATCGGCATGGCGTGCTGTTTCCAACCAATCTTTAGGATTGCGGACTCTTTAACTAACAATTAGAATGAATTCTTTGAAATTAATACAAAATGCAGAAAAGTTATACTAGAATATAAGAAATGTAGATAAATATTTATTATAGTATCATATTTATGACATAATTAATTTGTACGATAGCTATAAAATAGTGACAAATTTAAATTCTTAGACCTAGAGTATTTTTTGTTGTCTGGCACCACTGGTACTGTATAACCCCGATAAGCACAACCCTATGCGCAGACGACTACCAAAATTTAATTTAACCGCCAATTTCAAAAAAATGAGCCATAGATTCAGCTGCAAATTCAATTCTTTATCGTATCTAATTGTGATGTAAATGGATGTCTCTATTTGGCCGAAGATCTTTATACGTATGTGGAGTAAATAATCTGAATAAAGAGATGTTGTATAAATCAGATGTAAGGTAGAATGGTTTACTTTAGGCGTGACCAAAATGAAGAGTTCATATAGAAAAGAAAACCAACCGATTTTTACCAAGCACCAACTGTACAAGTATTTTTTTTCTATGTCGATTCTGGCTTTGCTCTAAAAGAAGAAATTGATAAATTTTCGAATATTTACGTTATATTTTACAATATAAAAATTGTTTTGTGGTTTGAGTATTTTTTTGGTCACCCCTGCGCACCCAAGCAACATTTTCTTATGTAAAGGATTCATCTCATTCATTTATAATTGATCAGAATCTGTTCAACTCTTCAGATAGAAAGCTTCCCACTTATTCCTCAATATAGTCATGAGATCTATACATAAACACAAGGCAAAATAATCTATACAAAAAAGAATAAATTTTTAAATAAAAAAATTTACAATTTAAAAAAAATATGCTGTTTTTCATGGTCGAATGTCTGTAATATATAATTTTTTATATAAAAGCTGGTGATTTGGGCAAAAACATTTGGGTGATGTTTTATATAATTATAGAAAGGCTATTTTTTATGTTGAAATTTTTTTTTAGAAATTTAGTTTTCTATGTACATTTATATACAACAATGTATGTAAAGACAATGCGCCAATCCAAAGAAATGTAGCAACAGTTTGTGCGTATTATACACTGCTCCTATACGGGCACATTACTATTGTCATAGAGTGTACAGATATAATAAATAAAAACGACGCTGTAGATCGGTTTTCTGTTTGTCGGTTCACCATTTACTTTGCATGAAATATCTATTTAACTCGATCGACGTTCTAAAGCAAGAAAAGATAACAATCTAAACAACATTACAATTTAACAATAGAAATGAAAGTGCCTTATAGTACTCAAAATGTCAATATGTGGGCGGGCGTCTATGATTCGTAAAGATTTTTTTTTTACATATGCTCAAATTTTATAAAAAGACATTTCAGAAATTGAATAATTGATGAATCTAGTTCGACCTTTTTGTTCGACTAAAAATAACAAACTACGGACCTGATTTTATAAAGTTGATTGTACATAAATCATAAGTTATACTGATTTTTATATAAAATATTTCGTCATAAAATTTTATATTAATTTTTAAAAACTTGTTAAAATTAATTCCCCCAATCAAAAAAGATTTGTCCCCACCTATGATTAACCTATGATATTTAATATATCGAATTCACAACGCAGTCTTAAACTGCCAAATTATATGTCAACACTTCTGTCAACACCGTCTGTCAAACAGACACGCGTCTGTCTAATCAGCTGACAGCTCAAACGTCTGCCCAATCTCGTCAACAGATTGAGCTACATGTTTTTGCTTATAGAGATCTTTCAGTGCATAAGTTACTAATATTTTGAGTAAATAGAGGAACGTGAGAGATCGCTGGTAGTGTGTAAGTTGTTAAATTGGTGCGGTAGAGTATAATTTACGATGATAGGCTTACTAAAAGAAACATATGGGTTAAAAAAACAAACAAGGTGTCTTTTTTTCGACGAAATGTTTTACATGGCACGTGGCTTATATTTTTATATATATAGGGAGATTTTTTTTTCACTTTTTGGTGCTACAGGATGTTGGAAAATGATTTATTTAATACAGCTTGATTTTAAGAGAAAATAGAACGAAGTAGATGGTTTCATAATTTAGTTTGGTTAGATCAATTTTGGTAGAATTAATAAAATACGCAGAGGAAAAGATGCAGAATCGATTATAAACACTTGTTAAGGTTAATTAACATATGTGAATCGTTTATGGCGGATATAGAAAAAGTGACTAACTATTCAGGTCAGGTCAGGTCAGGTCAGGTCAGGTCAGGTCAGGTCCGGTCAGGTTATTAATGAATCACAAATACGGTGTACGTATTGATGTACTTGTACTAAGTCATTAACCCGTCGTGTACTAAACCGTTCATGAATCACAACGACTCGTAAACGATGCAGTATAATATACAGTACATATACAGTACTAACATTGATTTAGTGATAAAGTGTGTGGGTGAACGGAACGAAATAGGAAACTCGATGCAATATTGCGACAGTCGCACCATTGCGCGCTGCAAATCAGATAATTTCTTTTATAAATTTATTTGTCGAGCAAATCTCACCATATATAAATATGCGATTCTCGACCATTTACTTTTCTTTTTCTGCGCTGTGCGCGAGAATCGGAAGCTGGCCCGCTCCATAATCGTAAATCAAGCCGAAATGTAAATGCAATCAGTGCGGAATTATTTTCGCGTTTTTCGCAAAGTAGCCAAACACACATACGCGTTTTTTTTGCACATATGCGCACATGTTTTTTTTTTATATTAAAGCGCAAAAGCAACGTTATGTATTTACGTGCGTTAGTTACCTTTTTACTAGCTGCGCCAAGTACCTTTGCAGACTGCACAGGAAAAAATGAACCGGAAAATGGGTGTTTGAACATACAGAGCCGTATGTAGAATAATCGGGTGATAAAAAATTAAATAACAGCGAAAATATAATAATGTGATTCTTGTGCTACTGATGAGGGAGCCTTGTCCTACGAAATGTGCATGTCTCGTATAAATGCTTCAAGTTATGAAATTTGTGTGATAATGTGTATAAAATAAAATAAATTCAGCTGAGAAAATTTTATTATTATTTCATTCGTCGTTAATAGCTGATAAAAAGTAGCAATTAATAAATAACTTGTCAACAACTACTGTATAAAAATGTAATATGAATTGCGTTTTTTGTTTATATTGTGAAAAATATTAGAAAATTGTGATTTTCTGTTTTTTTTGGTATTACGGACCTGTAAAGAATATCTGGATAATCTCTGCTAAATGGAGGATGCCGTGAACTAGATTTGAGGTAACGTTTTGTAATTCTGCTAGTAAAACAAATACGGAAATTCGAAATTCGCTTAAAATTTGAATTATTTCTGGCTCGTGAATTTTTCTGAACAATTTTTGTACGATGCATTTGTTTCGCATATTTTCTGAAATTTAAAAATTAATTTATACATAGCTAATTTGATATTTGTATATTTAGTAAAATCAAAAAATTATTTGAGCTCAAGCTTAAATAAACATTTTTTTTTATCGAAGATGGGCGTCTAATTTTTAGTGGAATTTAATTTTTTTATAAGATTTAAAAAAATTTCACGACTTTCGTGGAATATTATCTTTCAGATTAATTTATGGACATAAAAAAATGAAGTACCCCGATTTTTCTGATTTATAAAAAAAAATACCAAAAGACAATTGAAGTAAACCATAGATGTTAAATGATTGATAGAAATTTTGAATTTTTTATTGTTTAGATTTGAAAAATGTTCTTCACACAAACAAATTTCATGTCAAACACTTTTGTATAAAAAAGTTTTTTTTCTCAGCTGATATTTTTTAAGTTATTGCACAAATTTCATAAGTTTGATTAGTTAAAGAGTCCGCAATCCTAAAGATTGGTTGGAAACAGCACGCCATGCCGATCTATCCTGAGCTAATCCCTTCATCTCCCTATAGCTATTCATCTCAACGTCTTCAACTATCTGACTCACATACTCCAATCTAGGCCTACCTACCCCTCTCTTTCCCTCCACTCTACCTTCTATGATCAATTGCATAATCCCCCCATGCCTAAGAATATGCCCTACTAATCTGTCTCTCCTACGCTGTAACACTCTCCAAATACTTCTCTTCTCCCCTACTAACTCTAGTACAGCTTCATTTGTTACTTTATCTTCCCAACCAATCCTCATCATCCTCCTATAACACCACATTTCAAGTGCTTCTAATCTACGCTTCTCTTCCTTTCCTATAGTCCACGCCTCACACCCGTACAGTGCTACACTCCAAACATATACCTTCAGTAATCTTTTTCTAATACCCAAGTCAATATTTGATCTTAAAATCTGTTCTTTTTCTACGAATGCCTTCCTACCCTGTGCTATCCTACACTTTATATCTACCTTGCTTCGATTATCTTTTGTGATTCTACTGCCTAAATAACAAAAATCTGACACTTCTTCGATTCTATTATCTCCTATTGAGATCCTCATTTTTCTACTGCATTCCTTTTTGTCACACCTCATCACTTTAGTTTTACCTATATTTATTTTCATGTTAAAATCCCTAGTCAATACTGCCTGCATACCATTCAATACCCTTTCTAAATTCTTTTCGCTTTCTTCCAATATAGCTATATCGTCGGCGAATCTCAGCATATATATTTTCTCTCCCTGTACATTCACACCTACACTATACTCTTCTTTTACTTTGTTTATTGCATCTTCTATATATAGATTAAATAATAACGGTGAGAGTGTACATCCCTGCCGAACTCCCTTCCTTATTTTTGCTACCTCTTCTTCCCCCTCAATTCTAACTAAGGCAGTTTGGTGTTTATATAAATTAAAAATTATTCTCCTATCCTTATAATCTATACCCGTTTCTTTTAAAATTCTAAACATTATGTCCCAATCTACATTATCAAATGCCTTTTCTAAGTCTACAAAAGCTATGCAAGTTACCTTTCCTACCCTCTTTCTTTTTTCTACTACCGTTCTTAGTGCTAGAATCGCCTCTCTCGTCCCTCTGTTTTTCTTAAAACCAAACTGATCTTCTCCTAGCCTTTCCTCTACTTTATTTTCTAATCTCCTATAAATAATCTTTAACAATATCTTCGATGCATGTGATAGTAGGCTAATGGTCCTATAGTTCTCACACAAATTAGCTCCTATTTTCTTTGGCATTGTTACTATTCTACTACGCTGAAAATCCTGTGGTACTTCTCCCTTCTCATATATTTTACAAACTAACCTGTATAATCGCTCCTGCATTTTTTCCCCTGCGTGTTTTATTAATTCGGCTGCTATCATATCAATCCCCGCTGCTTTGTTATTCCGTAAATCATTTAATGCTCTATGAAGCTCTGACCTAAGTATGCTAGGACCTAAGTCATCCTCATCTATCTGTTCCACATTTTCTAGCTCCTCCATGTCCTGCCTACCTTTATATAAATCTTCAAGATACTCCTTCCATCTTCTAGCTTTTTCCTTATTTTCTGTGAGTTCCTTACCCTGCTTATCACATATAATGTTACCCTTTGGTTTTACTTTAGAAAAATGTGACTTAATTTTCCTGTAGCCCAAATCTACTTTACCTCTTCTCATATCCTCCTCAATATCCTCACAGTTTCCTTTTATCCACTCTTCTTTCGCTAGCTTGCATTTCCTATTAATTAAGTTCCTTAGTTCCTTATATTTTTTCTGTCCTGCTTCTGTGTTTCCTATTTTAATTTTCCTTCTTGCTTCTATCATTTCCACTATTTCTTCCGTGATCCATTCCCTCCTACCTGCCCTTTTCTTTGTGCCTAATACTTCATTTGCTGCTGTAGTTAACCCATTTCTGATTTCCCTCCATTCGCAATCTATGTCGCTCCTAGATGTTCCATTAGCCATGATTTCTACTTTCTGCTTGTACTTTTCATATACATCAGCTAATTTTAACCTATCGACATCTACTCTGACCTGTTTAGACTTCTGTAATTTCTTGAATTTGACCTCTGAGTCCAGGACTACTAAATTATGGTCACTATCAATATCTGCTCCAGGGTAACTCTTACAATTCTTAATCTGGTTCCTAAACCTCTCTTTAACCAGTATGTAATCTATCTGATACCTCCCTATATCTCCTGGCATTTTCCACGTATATATCCTGCGCTTGTGATTCTGAAAAAGCGTGTTTGCTACCACTAGCTTATTCCTAATACAAAACTCTACCAATCTATCCCCTCTATCATTACGTGTTCCTATTCCATATTCTCCTACTATTGGAACTTCCTTTCCCTTACCTACTACGGCATTCCAATCTCCGATTACAATTAGATTATCCTGTCCTTTAACGTTTGCTAACCTAGATTCAATCTCCTCATAAATGGATTCTACCTCCTCATCATCGTGACTTGAAGTTGGCATATATACTTGCACTATAACTGTGTCCGTTGGCTTCGTTTGATAATTTCATAAATTTCACAAATTTCATAACTTGAAGCATTTATACGAGACATGCGCATTTCGAAGGACAAGGCTTGTCTCATCAGTAGCATAAGAATCAAAAAAAAAATACACTTTTGTCACGCACAGAAATTTCCTAAAATTTTTCATGCCGAAAAAAAAATGCTATGCGGAACTTTTGGAGAGCCTGTATAATATTTTTGGATATTATGCATGAAGTAAACCATAGATATTAAATGTAGTATACTATTTTTGAAGTATTTTTAAGATTAAAAATTATATTTTTTACGCGACATTTTTTTGTTAAATAAAATTCTATTTACAATCCTTCTATAGATCACTGGGTATATATAAAAAAAAAGACTTCATATAACTAAATTGATTAATGAATTAGTAGAAATATCTCACGATTGTCTTTATATCTTTTATTAATGATCCTTACAGAAGTTTATCAACAAAAGTCGTACTCTTAAAAATTAAATAGCCAGCAGTAAAAATGTCTTCAGACGTAAATTTAAAAAAAAAAAATTTTTTCGCCCATTTTTCTTGAGATATAACTTTTTTTTTGTGATTTGATTTGATACAATTCAAATATTGACATTGAAAAATAAAATGAAATCGATCGCCGATTGGATAAATAAATATAGACGCCTGAAGGTGCAGATACGAAAAACGAAACGAGGAAATGCATACAGAAAAAACATAGGCGTCGTTACATAATTCATAAACATCTGAGAGGAAATAAAATATAAACTTTAAACGTGCAAAACAAACCAAATACAATTAAAAGCAAGCAACGCATTTACGAATATATAAATAAATAAATAATCAAACAATTTAAACAAACTAGTAAATAAAAAAAATCGTTATTTATCCAAAGTTTTCAAAAATAGTGACGAATATTTAATTTTTTTTTTGTGATCGGGGTTCACCTCCAATACCGACGCGCATGCGCCGTGAAATTCTTAGTACCCTTACTCTTTTTTATATTTAAAACAAATTGTTTGCCTTATTTAAATTAAAAAATTGTTTTTGCGAATAAAAATGGTATGACTTTTTTTCGTTACGCCCCTGCTAATTGTCGTAGACGAAAATAGTAAAATGAAATCGCACGAATGCGAACTCAATTGAGTTAGATTTAAAATTGAAGAAACTTTGCGAATATCCCAGAAATTGTAGTATACATATTTATTTTTCAATCGCAATGATTTTTTTTTAATACATTTTTTTTGAAATTCCTCTATTATTGAAATAATTTTTGCAAATATCCAAAATTACTAAATAAATTTTCTAAATGTCTTTAAATCCTTGTCGAAAGAACATTATATAAAGATTAAGAAACTAAATAATTGATTTTTTATTATTTTTTTAAGTTGTCGATGTGATGGGCCATTGTAAATATAATAAAAAAAATAACGATGTGATCCAAACCAATGGAAAAAAAAAATTGTAGTATTTTTTTGTGGTAAATTCATTTTGAATTTAAATTATTTCTCATTTTGACTGAATAATCAAATAAACGTTATTTCCGTTAAATAAATGCAACTTAAGTTTAGAAATATAATTATTTTATTGATATAATTTTGCTTTTAGATTGAAATAAAAAAAATTCATTTAATCAAGATTATATAATTTAATTCAATAAATAATTTAATTTTTTAGTCATCTTTATTCAAATAAAACATATTATTCAATGGAAGAACATAATCTGGATTGTATCAAGAATATTCTGTACCTTGGAACCAAAAAGGGCCAATGTCAAAAATATGGGTCCAAAATGTGCATAAAAATAAAAACAAAAAATAATATTTTACACTGTGTTAATTTCACCAAATAACATGAATAATTAAAACGATATGACTATTACGAAAATGTTTAAAAATTTAAAAACTCCCTTTTCCATTATAATATTGGACATTGGCTATTTTTGCACCAACATACAAATGTAGATTCGTTTAAAAACATTTATTTTCAAGAATTTCATTTGCTTCGATCAAACTTTAGTTTTGTAAAATCGTCACTACGGCGTTAATATGCTAAGTGACATTTGTTCTATTATTATGCTAGTGAAGGTGGGGGGCATAGCCTCCGAAATGCGCATCTAGCTACTTAATGCGGTATTTGGGTGACAAACTTTAGTAGTCTTGTAAAAAATAATTTAAGTACTCATGTCAAGTACATTTTTTGTATATCTGAATCAGTGGCGGCTCGTGCCATTTCAATCTGGGAGGCGCATTTCTTAAAAAATAACATAATAGTGAGAAAACTTACCTAAAATGGATGCAAAATGATTCAAACGCTCTCATCCAGTTACATTTTACCATCTTACACATAAATCTCGCACCAAACGGCAAATCGTCTTCGTACTAGCAGTTCGAAGATTTTCCAAACGGAATTACCATTCATTTCGACTTAGACCTATTTTAAACATGTACAATAAAAAGAAATGTTTGTTCGCGATAAAACAATAAAATGGATAGAAATTCGAATGTAAAGTCGTAAATTGAAGCGTGTACAAGCCAGATGCCCATTTCGAAGGCTAAGCCACCTTTTGAAAAAAAAATTCTTGACCCAAAAATTTTAATATACCAAACAAAATGCCATAATCAAATTCTGCAAAATGACATGAAAAATCCGATTTTTTCCTGATCTACTTGAAGAAAATTAGCAAATATGTATAAATTCATAAATTTTTATAAAAAAAAAAATTTAATGTGATGTTTATATTTAAATATGATTTATGAACACTTTTTTTTCAAATTCTATTTTTACCTTTGTTAGGTCAGGTCAGGTCAGGCCAAGTACTTAGTTTTACATTATATTATGGCGTACAGTCTATGACAGTGAAAATGAAAATATCGACTAGAAAAATAATTTTAGATTTTTTAGTTTTTTTTAATTGAAGAAAATTAGCAAATGTGTCATTTTTATAGTATACATTTAAAAAAAAAAAATTTAAATGTGATTTTTATATTTAAATATGATTTATGAACACTTTTTTTTCAAATTCTATTTTTACCTTTGTTAGGTCAGGACAGGTCAGGTCAAGTACTTAGTTTTACATTATATTATGGCGTACAGTCTATGACAGTGAAAATAAAAATATCGGCTAGAAAAATAATTTTAAATTTTTTAGGTTTTTTTAATTGAAGAAAATGAGCAAATGTGTCATTTTTATAGTATACATTTAAAAAAAAAAAATTTTAATGTGATTTTTATATTTAAATATGATTTATGAACACTTTTTTTTCAAATTCTATTTTTACCTTTGTTAGGTCAGGTCAGGTCAGGTCAAGTACTTAGTTTTACATTATATTATGACGTACAGTCTATGACAGTGAAAATGAAAATATCGGCTAGAAAAATAATTTTAAATTTTTTAGGTTTTTTTAATTGAAGAAAATGAGCAAATGTGTCATTTTTATAGTATACATTTAAAAAAAAAAAATTTTAATGTGATTTTTATATTTAAATATGATTTATGAACACTTTTTTTTCAAATTCTATTTTTACCTTTGTTAGGTCAGGACAGGACAGGTCAAGTACTTAGTTTTACATTATATTATGACGTACAGTCTATGACAGTGAAAATGAAAATATCGACTAGAAAAATAATTTTATATTTTTTAGGTTTTTTTAATTGAAGAAAATTAGCAAATGTGTCATTTTTATAGTATACATTTTTATAAAAAAAAAATTAAATGTGATTTTTATATTTAAATATGATTTATGAACACTTTTTTTTCAAATTCTATTTTTACCTTTGTTAGGTCAGGACAGGTCAGGTCAAGTACTTAGTTTTACATTATATTATGACGTACAGTCTATGACAGTGAAAATGAAAATATCGACTAGAAAAATAATTTTATATTTTTTAGGTTTTTTTAATTGAAGAAAATTAGCAAATGTGTCATTTTTATAGTATACATTTTTATAAAAAAAAATTTAAATGTGATTTTTATATTTAAATATGATTTATGAACACTTTTTTTTCAAATTCTATTTTTACCTTTGTTAGGTCAGGACAGGTCAGGTCAGGTACTTAGTTTTACATTATATTATGGCGTACAGTCTATGACGGTAAAAATGAAAATATCGACTAGAAAAATAATTTTAGATTTTTTAGGTTTTTTTAATTGAAGAAAATGAGCAAATGTGTCATTTTTATAGTATACATTTTTATAAAAAAAAAATTTAAATGTGATTTTTATATTTAAATATGATTTATGAACATTTTTTTTTACAAATTTTACGTTTGTAGGGGGCATTTTTTTGTATTTTGTGTGCCAACAAATAATTTCCACTAGTATTGTTAGTTACTTTTTTAAATATAATATCACGAAGTGCCTTTCCTTTTTTCACTAGTGTACTTAATGGCTAATTTTTTTTAATATACAGTACAAGGACCGTATTGGGTCTTTGTGGAAGCTATCTTTTGTATATGCCATGTGCTAAATACTTAGTTTAAAAAATTTCAAACGACTATCCAAAATATCACTTATTCTAGTCTTTTTTAATTAAGTTGATAAACAACCGAGATAATTTAAAAAAAAATTATTAAGAAATTATATTTATATACTATTTATTTACAATTACATGTTTTTTGAAGATAATTTTATAATTATCCTTGAAAAAGACACTAGCCCTAACTTTGTTATAAATTTCTCCAAATTCTACAATCGATTTAATTCTATTTGACGGCATTTGAAAAAAACGCCTTTAAAATAATCGTGTATTTTAAATTACTACACCGTTTGAAGAACAAAAAAAAAAAAAAAAAACATGCACTTGTCAAGAGAATAGTTTTAATTTTTAATTTTTATGAAGAGTTTTAAAAAACGAAAAAAGGACCAACGTTGATTTTGTAGATATTTTCTAAATGACTACTAATTTTAAAAGTAATTCAATAAATTTTTCATTATGTTAAAAAAACATTTATTTTCAACGATAATGATCCTCCAGGAAAAATATTAATTTCACTGTAATAAACCAAATTTTCCATTCGCTCCGAGCGTTATTATTTTCCGAAGACACACTTTTATAGTCATAAGTTTTCATAGATAACATCTTGTACGTTCTAAAAGAATTTTATATACTTCTTTAGCTAGTAATATACAGTGAGTCTTTTTTCGTTGGGATCATATCAAATCCTTCACGACAAAATACAAAAATTAAATTATAAAACCTCCGTATTTTCTTAACAGTACTTTAGAAATGTACACGAAAAAGTACTAATATAATTCTTTGCGATTCTTTTGACTTGCACTAACAAATCAACAAATAGAAATGCTATCTTATTTGGACAAACAGTTCTTTATCTCGGACGGGTAATACGATTCAGACATAAACTTTCGTCTTCGTCTTCTTGAGGACGCCCTTTCATATATATTGCCCAGTTTCGTTCGACCGAACCGCACCGCTTCGACTAGCAGAAGAATATGATCTGAAGAAAGTACAAAATCGTAAAGAAGTTTATGTGCCGTAATGAACTCTGATTTTATTTTATGAGTCGTAACAATGTGCGTATCGCGTTTGTTACTGCGAGACGTCCCTGCAATTGTACGATATAAGATGTACAAGTAGTACTTTTTTAGTACATTTTTCTGCTAAATTTTTTTTTGGAAATTTTAATAGTTTGAACTGACCTGAAACTAATTTCAATTTTTTTTACGTTGTAAAGTAATTGGGAAAAAAATTGAAAAATAAAAAAATTATTTTGTACCTAGTTATAAAAAAACATTAGTTAGTTAAAGAGTCCGCAATCCTAAAGATTGGTTGGAAACAGCACGCCATGCCGATCTATCCTGACCTAATCCCTTCATCTCCCTATAGCTATTCATCTCAACGTCTTCAACTATCTGACTCACATACTCCAATCTAGGCCTACCTACCCCTCTCTTTCCCTCCACTCTACCTTCTATGATCAATTGCATAATCCCCCCATGCCTAAGAATATGCCCTACTAATCTGTCTCTCCTACGCTGTAACACTCTCCAAATACTTCTCTTCTCCCCTACTAACTCTAGTACAGCTTCATTTGTTACTTTATCTTCCCAACCAATCCTCATCATCCTCCTATAACACCACATTTCAAGTGCTTCTAATCTACGCTTCTCTTCCTTTCCTATAGTCCACGCCTCACACCCGTACAGTGCTACACTCCAAACATATACCTTCAGTAATCTTTTTCTAATACCCAAGTCAATATTTGATCTTAAAATCTGTTCTTTTTCTACGAATGCCTTCCTACCCTGTGCTATCCTACACTTTATATCTACCTTGCTTCGATTATCTTTTGTGATTCTACTGCCTAAATAACAAAAATCTGACACTTCTTCGATTCTATTATCTCCTATTGTGATCCTCATTTTTCTGCTGCATTCCTTTTTGTCACACCTCATCACTTTAGTTTTACCTATATTTATTTTCATGTTAAAATCCCTAGTCAATACTGCCTGCATACCATTCAATACCCTTTCTAAATTCTTTTCGCTTTCTTCCAATATAGCTATATCGTCGGCGAATCTCAGCATATATATTTTCTCTCCCTGTACATTCACACCTACACTATACTCTTCTTTTACTTTGTTTATTGCATCTTCTATATATAGATTAAATAATAACGGTGAGAGTGTACATCCCTGCCGAACTCCCTTCCCTATTTTTGCTACCTCTTCTTCCCCCTCAATTCTAACTAAGGCAGTTTGGTGTTTATATAAATTAAAAATTATTCTCCTATCCTTATAATCTATACCCGTTTCTTTTAAAATTCTAAACATTATGTCCCAATCTACATTATCAAATGCCTTTTCTAAATCTACAAAAGCTATGCAAGTTACCTTTCCTACCCTCTTTCTTTTTTCTACTACCGTTCTTAGTGCTAGAATCGCCTCTCTCGTCCCTCTGTTTTTCCTAAAACCAAACTGATCTTCTCCTAGCCTTTCCTCTACTTTATTTTCTAATCTCCTATAAATAATCTTTAACAATATCTTCGATGCATGTGATAGTAGACTAATGGTCCTATAGTTCTCACACAAATTAGCTCCTATTTTCTTCGGCATTGTTACTATTCTACTACGTTGAAAATCCTGTGGTACTTCTCCCTTCTCATATATTTTACAAACTAACCTGTATAATCGCTCCTGCATTTTTTCCCCTGCGTGTTTTATTAATTCGGCTGGTATCATATCAATCCCCGCTGCTTTGTTATTCCGTAAATCATTTAATGCTCTATGAAACTCTGACCTAAGTATGCTAGGACCTAAGTCATCCTCATCTATCTATTCCACACTTTCTAGCTCCTCCATGTCCTGCCTACCTTTATATAAATCTTCAAGATACTCCTTCCATCTTCTAGCCTTTTCCTTATTTTCTGTGCGTTCCTTACCCTGCTTATCACATATTATGTTACCCTTTGGTTTTACTTTAGAAAAATGTGACTTAATTTTCCTGTAGCCCAAATCTACTTTACCTCTTCTCATATCCTCCTCAATATCCTCACAATTTCCTTTTATCCACTCTTCTTTCGCTAGCTTGCATTTCCTATTAATTAAGTTCCTTAGTTCCTTATATTTTTTCTGTCCTGCTTCTGTGTTTCCTATTTTAATTTTCCTTCTTGCTTCTATCATTTCCACTATTTCTTCCGTGATCCATTCCCTCCTACCTGCCCTTTTCTTTGTGCCTAATACTTCATTTGCTGCTGTAGTTAACCCATTTCTGATTTCCCTCCATTCGCAATCTATGTCGCTCCTAGATGTTCCATTAGCCATGATTTCTACTTTCTGCTTGTACTTTTCACATACATCAGCTAATTTTAACCTATCGACATCTACTCTGACCTGTTTGGACTTCTGTAATTTCTTGAATTTGACCTCTGAGTCCAGGACTACTAAATTATGGTCACTATCAATATCTGCTCCAGGGTAACTCTTACAATTCTTAATCTGGTTCCTAAACCTCTCTTTAACCAGTATGTAATCTATCTGATACCTCCCTATATCTCCTGGCATTTTCCACGTATATATCCTGCATAATAATATATAATTTCATTTAGTTTAATAATAATTAAAAATCTTGTGAAATTATATATAATTAATTAATTTGTTAATTTATTAACACACGTTATATAATATTTTATTGTTCATACATATATATTTTATTATTATAAATCAATTAAAAAATTTACAATTCTATTTTAATAATATTGATGAATTTTGATGAATAATTTCTCTCTAATAATTATCAACCAAATCATTCATACATTTTCAAAATATATTTTCTTGCTGATTAATAAATTCATTGAACATGATGGTAACATTTTTACTATTCATGCCAGTTGCAGATTCGTAACAACTCTGTAAATTTCGAACTTCAGCCCGAAGGCATTTTTCAAAAGCGTCGCTCAAAACACAGTGCAGTACATATTTTCATATCTTAACATATTTCCAAAAAAAGCTAAATCAAATTCCAATATTTCTCGATACAAAATATATTTATTAAACGCACATTCTCAAAATGATATTTATCTTATACCAGCAAAATTTAAGTAATTTTACATGATTTTATAACGTTATTCTTTAACATCCTGTAGAGGAAATGTACTGCGTGATGTACATATTCCCCTGTTTATATATTTAATAGGGATACTGTACCGTTTTCCCGTTTATATTAAATCCAAACGTAGCCGCCTGTATTCGATACATTGCCGCCGCTTGTTTTGCAGAAGGCCCGGGGCTCCGCAAGGGGCCCAAACCTATCCAGCGCGCAATATACATGTTGATTCTAATACTTCCTGTCCTATATATCGAATATCACTGTACAATACAGGACTAGTCAATTGCTTAAGGATATTTATCGCAAAAAAAAAACTATATTGTATAATATGGGGCTATGTGTGTTCATTTTTATGTTCCACAAGTGTACCTAAATTTTTCTTTTTATAGCATTTTACTTTTTACTATTTATAACCATTTTTGTAGTGCAGTAGTGTACCCACAATACCAATATATCACATATGGTACACTAATTGTTTATCGCAAAAAAAAAACATTATATAATATGTTGCTATGTGTGTTCATTTTTATGTTCCACAAGTGTACCTAAATTTTTCTTTTTATAACATTTTACTTTTTACTATTTATAACCATTTTTGTAGTGCAGTAGTGTACCCACAATACCAATATATCACATATGGTACACTAATTGTTTATCGCAAAAAAAAAACATTATATAATATGTTGCTATGTGTGTTCATTTTTATGTTCCACAAGTGTACCTAAATTTTTCTTTTTATAGCATTTTACTTTTTACTATTTATAACCATTTTTGTAGTGCAGTAGTGTACCCACAATACCAATATATCACATATGGTACACTAATTGTTTATGGCAAAAAAAACAAACATTATATAATATGTTGCTATGTGTGTTCATTTTTATAGTCCACAAGTGTACCTAAAATTTTCTTTTTATAGCATTTTACTATTTTATAACCATTTTTGTAGTCCAGTAGTGTACCCACAATACCTATATATCACATATGGTACACGAATTGTTTATCGCAAAAAAAACACATTATATCTTGCTATGTGTGTTCATTTTTATGGTCCACAAGTGTACCATTTTTTTTTATAGCAATTTACTATTTATAACCATTTTTGTAGTCCAGTAGTGCACCTACAATACCGATGTATCACATATAGTACAATAATTGACATAAAAAATGAACATGTTTTTTTTTAAATAGAATATCATTTATTAGATTATTTCGATAAAAAAAAATTTTTTGCAGCTTGTGAGTGCAACCAACACGCACGCCGCTGTCGTTTCAATATGGAGCTGTATAAATTATCCGGTCGTGTGTCGGGAGGGGTTTGTCTTAAGTGTCGTCATTATACCGCTGGACGCCACTGTCACTATTGCAGGGAGGGATACTACAGGGATCCATCGAAGCATATAACTCATAGGCGTGCTTGTAAACGTAAGTGGAAAATTAAAAAAAAAATTGTTATTTGACATTATTTATTTGGGTTGTATTTTTTGGTTAATATTTAAAAGGAAAAATTATATGTGAGTGAAAAAAAAATTAAAATGAGGAATTACGATTACATTCGCTCGGTTATGGAAGAATATTTATTTTTAAATATTTTGCAAAATCTATATTTGAAAAATTCACACATACTAATTTGAAAATTTGAAAAAATCTTTAATATACGTTTGTTTTTTCTTTTTTATATTTAATATTTCTAAAAATTCAAATGTTTTTTTTTGCTTTTTACCACATTTGCAGGGTATTTTTTATCTTGGATTATTAAAATTAAAAAGTCTGGAAAAATATTTCTGATCTTTAGTATCATACAGAATGTCTAAATTATCCTTGATAATTAAATCAATTTTATTAACGCCCTCATAATATATTAAGGTTTGTACAAATTCTTGCTTTTTTTATTCTTTTTTTTTCGTTTTTTTTCCCCGTGTATACTTTTAATTGATTTTATGATAATTAATAAATCAAATATAAATATCCATACGATATTCCACATCAAAATGAATCTGTGTTCAAAATATTGAATATAAATTGATGATACAAATTTCAATAAAATAGGCCTGAATACAGGCCTGAATAATGGAATTAAAATTTAATTTTGCCTAAAATATTAATTGGATTATCAAATAGAATTATAAATAGAAATTCGAATTATTTGCGCAACATGCAAATTTTTTTTTGTTATTTATTATAGTTTTAGACGACTAATTTCCAAACATTTTGAAAAAAAAAAATTTAAGAATATTTTGCTATTAAGCAATTTTTTTTGTACAGGATGTACCAAATTGATAGCAACAGATTTTAAGAAAAAATTATGTATTTTTCTTATCAATCAAATTTTCGTTATACAGGGTGTTCCACGTAATTTTAAAAATTCCTAAATATTGAAAGAAAAAAAGTTTTTGAAGAAATTTGTTTATATTTTATATCAAGTAAATTTTCGTTATATAGGATGTTCAAGATATATTTCGAAATGATAATATTGCTAAGTGTAAAAATCTTTCTTATACAGGATGTTTCAGATATAAAAAAAAAATAGTAGATTGCTAATCGTAGAATAAAAGAAAATATTTTATTTTTGTTTCTATGCCATTTCTTGCAAATCTTCATCATACATGGTGTTCTAGATATATTTAAAAATTAGAAGATTGAAAAATATATTTTTTGAAGAAAATTATGAACAAGCAAATTTTCATTGTACAGGATGTTTCAGGTATCCACAACAAAATAGAAGTTGTTTAAAACAGGAAAAAAAAAATACAAATAAAATGTCACAAAAAAAACATTTTGATTAAAAAAGCATTAAAAAAAATTCTTTTTGAAAAATTAATCTTCTAAAGACATGCCTAAGCTCCACACATGTCTTGGTGTCATGATTTAGCACTTACCATTATTCGTTTCATTCGCGCAGACATTTCGGCGCTAAGATAAACATAAACTCGCCTGGAGAACTTGCTTCTTGCAGACCAAACTTTACCATTCATCTGCAGCAGGTCCTATCTTATCCTATATATGTTTAGTTCAAACTTCGATCTTTCGCAGTCGTTCTGCACGATATATACGCTTAAGACTTTAGTGCGCATCTTTCAATGTTCTAAAAACTTTGTTTGCATTCAACACTTCCGAAAAAAGGAAGTTCTGAAGAAAAAAAATACTGGGTGTTATATAGTTTTATCACAAAGGTTCGATTAAATTAGTTTCTTTTAAAATAAAATTAGGCAATGCAAAAAGTGTGAAAATAATTACAAAGAAATAAAATTATTTTCTGTTTTTTTTTTGTTAAATAATGTATGAAACTTTTAAATTTTTTCTTCATTTGTTTTGAGAAATCATAAAATTTCACGCTATTATCATAAAAACTGTTTTTCTTAACAACTAAAAAATTTAAATTTTAAAACTTCATTTTTATTTTCAAAATTAAATAAATTGAAATCGTAATTTTTTTTAAGAAATTATATATTTCTTCGGCATTGAGTCTTAATAATATAATTAATTTCTCGCAAAAAAAACATTTGGTTGATATTTAAAATATTGCACGCAAATTATTGCAAGAACCGATTATCTACCTACCCTGTATAATTGCAGTTGGATTACTTTTAGAATTTAATAAATCCAAATCTAATTACGTTTACGTTTTGATGCTTTTGCTACTTGCAGTTTGGTTTGAGTTAGGGGTACAAAAGACTTTGTGTGCACGGCAGAAAATTTGTCACACGTCACAACTGATTAAACATCCATTTTAATTCATTAACAAAATTCGTCGAAATTAATCAAAAGATATATATATATATATATATAATTTTAATAATAAATAACATTTTTCCAATATTTCGGCGATTTTTGCTTTGGAAATATTTTCCGAGATAAAAAAAAAAATTTAATAATATTTTTTATAATGAGACTAATTAATTAAATAAATTTCAAGTAAATATAAAATATTTTATTCTACAGTTAAATTTAAAATTACGTATTTATATGCTACCTACCCAACGTTTTTACAAAAAGAAATATTATCTTCAAAAAATACATATTTTTTATATTAAATATTTAAAAAATATATTTTTTAAAATTTTTCCATCAAAATATTTACTCGACAAGTTGATATACGATATATTTTTACATATATTATTTAAAAAAAAATTCCATCAAAATATTTCCAGACAAGTTGATATACGACATATTTTTACACTTGTATACAGATTTGCCTTTTACAGTGGGGGTAATTTTCTGAAAGGGTGCAAGGACCTACCACTTCCCCGTCGCCTCACATACAGTTATCCTGCAATATCTTTGGACAATTATTTGATGCACACTTTTAACGAAAACACATTTATTTATTAATACCTTCATCCTTTGTATTTTTGTATTATGCGCATTTCTGAATTGCATCGTCATCATAAAATCATTTTTCTAATTTAACCTCGCTCGAAAAATGCCGATTCATTGTTCCCATGAAGAAAAATTCTGAAAGGAAATAATGTATTTAAAAATATTTTTCAAAAGTTGATTTATAAAAGGAAAAAACCGAAAAAAGTTAAAAAAATAATTTTTTTTTGGTTATCTTTTCTTATCTAATTTAGCCTCGCTCGAAAAATGCCGATTCATTGTTCCCATGAAAAAAAATTCTGAAAGTAAATTTAAAAATATTTTTCAGTTGATTTATAAAAGCTAAAAATTAGCAAAAAGTTAAAAAAAAAAATTGTTGTTAGCTTGTCTTAGATTTTCTTCATTTTGTAGTTTAAAATAAAAAATTCAAGATTGAAATGTCTGTAGACATTTTTTTTTATACAGTATATACAGCGTGTAATTATCTAGTTGTAACGAAATATCGTGCATTAAATTATGAATAATATTTTATCTTTGAGGTAATGCATCTGATATTTTTACAAGAAGCCATTCTGCGCGCTATTTAATTTTTTTCTGTCAGCCTAACAGTATACCGAGCGAGTATTTACTGGCCGGCGGCTCTGTTCTTCATAATATCAGGCATTTTCACGTTAAAGCTTAATTATCATAGAATAGACACAAATCAGAAGGGAACCTCTTTTTTTTTAAAAAAAAAAGATCCGTTTTTAAATTAAGCAGCTTTTCAGTTTACGTGAATTTTATTTTTTAACTTAAAATTATGTATATTTTATTATCAAGCAAATTTTAGTTGTATAGGGCGTTCCAAATATATTTCAAAATTAGAATATTCCAAGTTAAAAAAAATTTTTTTAAAGAAAATTAATATATATATTTTTTATTATCAGGTAAATTTTTATCAAATAGGATGTTCCAGATATATTTCAAAATTTGAAGATTGCCATCTATAGAAAATCTATATACTGGATGTTCTAGATAAAAAATTGCTAAATATATGTTTTGAGGTTATTTCCTAGCAAGTAAATTTTTACTGTACATTTTATTTATTATTTTTATTTTTATTTTTATTTTTTTATATAAAAAAAGCTTTTGCAGAAAATTAATATATATATTTTTTTTTATCAGGTAAATTATTATCATATAGGATGTTCCAGATATATTTCAAAATTTGAAGATTGCCATGTATAGAAAAAATATATACAGGATGTTCTAGATAAAAAATTGCTAAATATATGTTTTGAGCTTATTTCCTAACAAGTACATTTTCATTGTACAGGATGTTTCAGATACCTACAATAAATATAAGATCGTTTAACATAGCAAAAATTTAAAAAATATATATGTTTTCCTGTTGTGCAAATTTGCGTATTACAGGGTGTTTCAGAATTACCCTAAATATTATTTTATAATACTAATTATTTTACCGCAATATACGATTGCGCTTCTGATTAGTTTTGGATCCTTTTCATTCTTCGGCTAAACGCGTCCATATATTCAGCGTTTCTACCGGCAAAACGTATAATTTACATTCTGTCCGAGCCGCTGTGCTTTCTAGCCTGTTGTATTGAAGCTTATTCATTCCATATTCGTTCTACACGGTACCCAAAAAAATACACCAAATAATGACCAGTTTATTATATATTTATTCACTGGACAAGAATCGCCAATAGCTATTTTGCCGGTCGCTTCTACATGGTGCAACATTCGTCGATTGTCATTTTTATGGTATACAATTTTTGTTGCCAGAAAAAAACGAAATATTAATTTGATAAACTCAGATGGTCCTGAAAAATGCAGAAAAACGAGAGCGGTTTTTAGGTACTTTTAAATTGTTAGTTGTCAACCTGTATATGGTTGCTCTCTACTGTGTTGATATATTTTTATATTTTTGATAGTGTTTATATTGTAAAATTTACAAAATTTAATTAACAATCTTTTTTTAATATTAAATATTGCAAAAAGTTTATTTTCAATAATTTTTTATTAATCAATAACTATGTTGCTTTTTTTTTTTTTATAAAAAGACAATTTCATAGTACATTTTTTAAATTAATTAAATTATTATTTTCTACGATCAAATACAATTTTTTCTGTTGCATTTTAATTATTTAATACATAAATATAAATGCTCATTTCAATTCGCTCTAATTGCTTCTTAAATTTCCATTTAGAACTCCCAAATTACTCCAAAAATTACATAATACATCCATTTGTATTCCTCCAACAGTTCGCTAAGCCGACATTTACATAAGTTCTTTCGCAATTAACACTTTACTCACTTCTATTATATAACATACCCCATTTTCTTTTAATATATTCTATACGAAGCTAAATTAAATTCTGTCCATTAAATATACCTCACAATAAAACTTTTTTTTTTTCTTTTTCACACATTCTTAAGTCAGAAAATATTATTTCAATTATTTTAAATTTTTATATACTTTCTACAAAATATAATATTCTATGATAGCACGTAACAAATGATATTGACAGTCATCGATATGTCCCGGATAGCCTATTAGATGGCGCTCTAGTCGGCCGGAATAATCACGAAAATCGAGAGTATTTATATCATCCAGGAATATACGAAATACACCCTCGGGAGTGGTCGTTGCTTGAAATCTTAGCTTTCTTGCGTTCCTTCGCATTTATATATTACTCCACAGTTGCCTGGGAAAATAACCTCTTATTTTTATTAAGAGATTACGCTCGACATCCGAGAGATGTCGCGCCACCAAGCGATTGTAGTTGAATTTCTGTCGGTAGTTTCCGCAAAGTTTTGTCCTACTTTTGCATTAGTTTTATTTTTATTACAAGGGCGATTGTTTGTTAAAAATATTTAAAAAATATGCAGGGCGATTGAATGATATTTTTCTTGAGACACCACCGTGCCCATCTCTATTTTCATGTGAGATGTGAAATATTTATTACGTTTCGAAATTTTCACTTTATTTTCGAAGCTCAGATTTGGATTTGCTAAATATATATAAAGAACGCAAATTTTCTTTAATGAAAGTAAGAAATAATTCTTTTCATAAAAAAAAGTTTAATGCAAACTTTAGATTACTGGCATAAATCTTTTCTTTTTTTTTTGATATAAAAATAAATTTGCAAACGTTAAATATGTTTAATTTTTTTCTTCAATACTGGATGTTCTTTTTAGGTATCTCATTTTACTTAGGGTTTTGTCACTGTTATTTAATGTTCGATTAATTAAAGTTGCTCGAGCGTTTGAGCAGCTAATAATTTACATAACACCAACTCGATCTGCATAATACAGAACCGTATTTTTTATTATTCAAAAAGTTCGAAAAATTGGTATAATATACAATATTTAATTAAAATTGTACATATGTTTTGAAAAGAAAATAAATTCTATTGAAAAAGTAAGAACGTTTTTGTAAGCACCAAATTTAACACCCGGTATAAAATTATTTTATTAATTTGAATTTTTCGTAATTTTGACTTCATACCAAATTTTAAATTATAGATGTTTTGAAAATTTCGTAACTTTTTGAATCAATGAAATTTATAATTTTCGGATTAATAATTAATTAATTTTTAATAATATTGTGAAAGTGGAATTTTTAATGTGCTTCTATAATTTTTTACTTTTTTTTATATTAGATTTCTTGAAAAAATTTTCGAACTTGGGTATAAAAATTTGTAGATTTCAATTTTTGAAAATTGACAATTATATATTTTTATGATCTGTTCTTTTAATATATTAAATCTAAAATTTTTAATGGACAAAAAAAAATTGATACTAAAATTTTTGATTTTTTTTAATACTTTTTGTATATTTTGTATACATTAATTAGAAATTGTATATACAATTTTTTGTTTTAAAACTTTATGAAAATTTGCAATTAGTAATTTTCGAATACGAAAAGTTTATATTTTTGTAAAGCTTATTTAAAACAATTTTTATTCTAATTAAATGTCGATTGCTCCTATTAATTTATTTATTTATTTAATGAAAAATAGCTGAATTCAACTCATTTGTAATTTGTTCAACTATTTGCAAATTATTGTTATGCAATTAACAAAAATTAAACTAAATTAAATAAACATAATCAAATTAACACCCGGTATAAAATTATTTTATTAATTTAAATTTTTTCGTAATTTTGTCGTTATACCAAATTTTTTAGATGATTTTTTAAGAAATAAAATAATTAACTTAAGCTAAAATTAAGACAATTATTAATATAAATTTGGATACAAAAAATTCTACATTGCTTTTAAAATTAAGTCGATTTACGAAAGTGCATTACGAAAGTGGCATACCCTTTATAGTTGAAACAATTTTTTAATATAGAGTTAAAAAATTTATGTTGGTCTAAATTTTCAAATTTTTATCTACATTATATTAGTTTATACAAAAAATTCCGCCGCAACATTTATGGTCTACCCTATATAATGTAAATTTTATATTTATTGGGGTGATTGTGAAGATTTTTTAACAATTCTGTCTAAAATTAAAGTATAAAAATTTTATTTTTACTGTCTTGTTTTTTTTTTTTAGTTTTTTGACAAAAAAATGTTTTTTGTCATTTTGAGTCTAGATTTTTTTGATATATTTAATACAGTGACGTAAATTTGACACTCAGCTGTATCAAATATATCAACTTAGATATTAACGCCTCGGCAAAATTTTCCGATGGTGTGTTAATTTTTAGCCAAGTCTCGAAGTTGAAAAAAATTGACAAAAATTTTAAAAAGTCACTATCAAAATAAATTATTTTCTAATACTAAAAAATCAAATTAAATTAAGTTACCATGTGGCCGTTGCTATTATACATAATGTATCGTAAATTTATAATAAAAAAAAAAAATTCTGCTACACATTGTCATTTTGAATTAATAATTTATTTTATCACTTCGAAGAAAATTATTTCAAAATAAAAATAAAATCAAATATCTTAAATTATAAATTTATCGATATTAATGTTGTGGAGTTATCTTCATAATATTTTCTCGCAAGCATGCTCAGTCCGTATCTGTATTGTCTCTCAGCGGACGAAAAGAGATAATTCGAACAGTGGTCCGCATCGTCAGCTCTTGATTAAAATGCAATTGCAGATTCGAGCCGAGCCAGACTACCTGAATTAAGACATAAAATTAATTGCGATTTTTCACGAATGTCCGCTTCAGCAGTATCACCAACAAGAGCTTATAAAAAAAGCCTTTTTGTGCGCGTTCTCTTCTTCACACACGCACACAGCATTGCTCACGTCTCTTTTCCATCTCTTCTGAAACTAACATACAACTTACTCGCTTTAATCAACGCCAATTACTCTAATTAATATGGCCGTTCGTTATTACCATTCCATTTCTACGATGGCCGATCTTGTTTCGCGCCTTATTCCTCAGGCTTAGGGCCATATTAGGCTGCCCCGCAGTGTAGACGGCATTTTTCTGTACTACGTACTAAACTATATATATTTTTTAAAGTGAAACTTCTATAGGCGCGGTAGGGCACATTGGCCTGAACGTCAGGAAAAGTTAAACGCACGCTACGCGCATGCGCCGCGTGTACTGTCAATATACGTAGCATAAGGCAACCAGTAGACGCATGCGTATTTTATTATATATTACGCAAACACAGCTTAATCTTTTAACTAACAATTTGTTTATCAAATTCGCGATGAGTATATTGAAAGAATGTAAATTTTGTGTGTGATGCACTAGTGGGTGCATTTCTATTTGTCGATCGCTCAGCTCAGAGTGACTTTAGAGAACGGAAGAAAGCGAATAAACCGCAAAGAAAAGTGCCAACAAGTACCTTGGAGAAAAGTAGAGAGTATCGAGCCACGCCAAGGGCGTTTAAGACACACGGTGGACAACATAACCTTCCAACAACCTCAAATACACTGGATGAATCGATACCGTCGTTAAGTGAGGACACAGTGAGTGGTATAGAGAATTTGAATGGCACTGATTCAGGCACGTGAAGATACACGCGGTGTGAGAGATCAACGAAATGAATCTGATACAGCTGAGCGAGCCATCGACAAATAGAAATGCACCCACTAGTGCATCATACACAAGTTTCACTTCTACTGCGCGAGAGTCTCACGCATGTTTTTTTTTGAAATGCGAATGTTTTAAAAGCCTGCAGAGTTTAACCGTGCCGTGCGGGGTACTGCAGGGCGGCCAAATAAGGGCCTTATATATATAATACGGAGGTTGATAAAATTTATAGTCTGGTTCGGTTCGAATGACATTTATGTAAGCGTTTGTTTACATTTATGACTTATAAAGCGAAGACGAAGGTGCCGTTCGTAATCGCAATAATCCTCACCTAATTGGACACGAATAAAATTACCATAAAAAAAAGCGCTCTTGCTCGCTGTACTTATGCCAATAAAGAGATAATATTGAGCTTAAGAAAACAAAAATTTACCTGATTTATCTGATGGAATCTGATTGTTTAATGTAAATATTATTTTTGAAGTTTTTTTTTTGTTTGGTGGAGTTGTGCATTTGAAATGTAAAATCTAATGCTTAAAAAACTTAGTCCGGGGCTGAAATTATTTTTTTTTTTAATTATTCTGCCAAATATTGACGAATATATATTTTTCGTTTATTTGCAAATTCAAATAAATCATTTCAGGTACACCCTGTATATATTAAAAACTTGACATCTTTTTTTATAAAAATTTATTCATGTCCCATGTTTACTAAGAAACTTTAAATACGATAGCTGCGGAAATTTTATAACTTACAAAAAAAAATTTGAATGTTGCATTTTTGCTAAATGTTTTGCATACCTTTTGCAAATATTAGCCGTTCTAAAAAATTGTATTTAGTTTTTTAGTTTTTCAATTAATCTAAAATCAAAATCTTACGAGTTAATTATCTAGTGCAATAAAAAATTTTTTTTAGTACATTACTGCATCTAAGCCAAAGAAATTTAATTAAAAAATTTTTTTTTTTGTAAAATTATGCATCTAAATGAAACATCAAGAAATTTAATTAAAAAATTTTTTTTTTTCACTTATTCTGTTGATCCTTCAACAAATGCTCATTTTCGTATTAATTCAAATATTACGAAAATGAAAAATTAATTCATAATTTTGTTTTTATTTATTCTACCAATGAAAGATCCGCCCCATGAAATTTCCTAAATCGAAATTTATTTCTTTCCACATAATTTCAGTTAACAATTTCTACCAAAACGCTCAAATTATCCCTTTATAGTCTATATCACCCCTAATACAACTACCCACCAACAAAATGGATCATTAATTACACCCCGCTTCCTTCAACCCATCCGCCATCATTCTCCACATTGCATATATCAGTCTCAAGTCTCTTCTCGAACACTCTCTGACGTATTCCTAATTCGATGCCGAAGTCCATCAATTCTATCCATCACATTTACCTAAAACGCCACTTCCCCGCTCAAGAAGACGCTTTTCTGTCCGATTATATTCAATCATTCGCTTTATTACAATCAAAGACAATAGTAATGGTAATACATTTCGATAGCGTGAATTTTCATACATTACTTTTGTCTTTGACTGTACAGTATATTATCAAACCGAAGGGAAGATTTTCGTCGAAATTCGCATGATAATTTCGATTTTTTTAAGTTTTACTATTTAGTACTAAAATACGTTCTTAATTTTTCAAATTTAAGATAAATAATTTTTACGTCAATAAAACTTCTTTATTGAGGCTTTTCTGTCCGATTATATTCAAACATTCGCTTTATTACAATCAAAGACAATAGTAATGCGCATGCATTTCGATAGCGTGAATTTTCATACATTACTTTTGTCTTTGACTGTACAGTATATTATCAAACCGAAGGGAAGATTTTCGTCGAAATTCGCAAGATAATTTCGATTTTTTTAAGTTTTACTATTTAGTACTAAAATACGTTCTTAATTTTTCAACATTTAAGATAAATAATTTTTACGTCAATAAAACTTCTTTATTGAGGCTTTTCTGTCCGATTATATTCAAACATTCGCTTTATTACAATCAAAGACAATAGTAATGGGCATGCATTTCGATAGCGTGAATTTTCATACATTACTTTTGTCTTTGACTGTACAGTATATTATCAAACCGAAGGGAAGATTTTCGTCGAAATTCGCAAGATAATTTCGATTTTTTTAAGTTTTACTATTAGTACTAAAATACGTTCTTAATTTTTCAAATTTAAGATAAATAATTTTTACGTCAATAAAACTTCTTTATTGAGGCTTTTCTGTCCGATTATATTCGAACATTTGCTTTATTACAATCAAAGACAATAGTAATGGGCATGCATTTCGATAGCGTGAATTTTCATACATTACTTTTGTCTTTGACTGTACAGTATATTATCAAACCGAAGGGAAGATTTTCGTCGAAATTCGCAAGATAATTTCGATTTTTTTAAGTTTCAATATTTAGTACTAAAATACGTTCTTAATTTTTCAAATTTAAGATAAATAATTTTTACGTCAATAAAACTTCTTTATTGAGGCTTTTCTGTCCGATTATATTCAAACATTCGCTTTATTACAATCAAAGACAATAGTAATGGGCATGCATTTCGATAGCGTTAATTTTCATACATTACTTTTGTCTTTGACTGTACAGTATATTATCAAACCGAAGGGAAGATTTTCGTCGAAATTCGCAAGATAATTTCGATTTTTTAAAGTTTCAATATTTAGTACTAAAATTAAAATTTTTAAGTTTAAAATAAATAATTTTGACGTTAATAAAACTTCTTTATTGAGGCTTTTCTGTCCGATTATATTCAAACATTCGCTTTATTACAATCAAAGACAATAGTAATGCGCATGCATTTCGATAGCGTGAATTTTCATACATTACTTTTGTCTTTGACTGTACAGTATATTATCAAATCGAAGGGAAGATTTTCGTCGTAATTCGCAAGATAATTTCGATTTTTTTAAGTTTCAATATTTAGTACTAAAATTAAAATTTTTAAGTTTAAAATAAATAATTTTTACGTCAATAAAACTTCTTTATTGAGGCTTTTCTGTCCGATTATATTCAAACATTCGCTTTATTACAATCAAAGACAATAGTAATGGGCATGCATTTCGATAGCGTTAATTTTCATACATTACTTTTGTCTTTGACTGTACAGTATATTATCAAACCGAAGGGAAGATTTTCGTCGAAATTCGCAAGATAATTTCGATTTTTTAAAGTTTCAATATTTAGTACTAAAATTAAAATTTTTAAGTTTAAAATAAATAATTTTGACGTTAATAAAACTTCTTTATTGAGGCTTTTCTGTCCGATTATATTCAAACATTCGCTTTATTACAATCAAAGACAATAGTAATGGGCATGCATTTCGATAGCGTGAATTTTCATACATTACTTTTGTCTTTGACTGTACAGTATATTATCAAACCGAAGGGAAGATTTTCGTCGAAATTCGCAAGATAATTTCGATTTTTTTAAGTTTTACTATTAGTACTAAAATACGTTCTTAATTTTTCAAATTTAAGATAAATAATTTTTACGTCAATAAAACTTCTTTATTGAGGCTTTTCTGTCCGATTATATTCGAACATTTGCTTTATTACAATCAAAGACAATAGTAATGGGCATGCATTTCGATAGCGTGAATTTTCATACATTACTTTTGTCTTTGACTGTACAGTATATTATCAAACCGAAGGGAAGATTTTCGTCGAAATTCGCAAGATAATTTCGATTTTTTTAAGTTTCAATATTTAGTACTAAAATACGTTCTTAATTTTTCAAATTTAAGATAAATAATTTTTACGTCAATAAAACTTCTTTATTGAGGCTTTTCTGTCCGATTATATTCAAACATTCGCTTTATTACAATCAAAGACAATAGTAATGCGCATGCATTTCGATAGCGTGAATTTTCATACATTACTTTTGTCTTTGACTGTACAGTATATTATCAAATCGAAGGGAAGATTTTCGTCGTAATTCGCATGATAATTTCGATTTTTTAAAGTTTCAATATTTAGTACTAAAATTAAAAATTTTAAGTTTAAAATAAATAATTTTGACGTTAATAAAACTTCCTTATCGAGGAAATCTAGTCAATTAGGAGAGTTAATAGCCGCATCGTGTACATTCTGAGACAATAGTAATGAACCACTCTATAAGAATTTCTTCCGGCAATATATGGCAATGGAAGCGACGCATTACTATTGTCTTTGACTGCACATGCTCCAAGGTATCATGTTTCATATTAGCTGGAAGCTTCTGCAGATCGTCTGAAATCTATATAATTACAGTAAAGCGAAGTGGAGGCTTGACTAATTAATGCTTTAATTAAATTAATTTAAGGCGCTAATATTAACGGGCGCTTTAGACGCTCGAGGAATTTTGCAACTTTTGAATTTAATAAAAATTGTTGATGAAACGATTTTTTGATTATCTTTAGATTATTTTGAATTTTTTATCTTACAATTTTATATATATATATATATATTACCAGTGTATTAGCTTACCTATATTTCATACAGGGTCGTTAATAAATACAGTTTGACATTTACAAGCTCGAAATTTAAAAAAGAAAACTGAAATTTTTTATATATAAATCAAATATACTGTTTATTTTTTTTTAATTTACTTTTGCGTAGAATTTAAGGGAATATAATATATGCAGGGTAGTCAATTAAAACGCCACGGAATTTCTTAAAAAAATACTAATAATGTGCCATAATTTCCTTTATATATACAAGATGTTCCATTATTTATGTTTTTTTTTCCTGTATTTCTTTATTTTGCTTGAATTCGTATCAATATATTAATGTTACACTTATAAATATATATATTTTTAGTTAATCAATTAATTTTTTTAAATTAATTACTTAATTTGCGATGAATGTAAGTTCAAAGTTATTTATTTCAATATATATTTTTAAATAATAGGTAACATGAAACAGTAAAATATAATTTACAACGTGTAAATTGTACATTACTATTGTATTAGCTTACCTATTTTTATACAGCGTGTTGATAAATAATATTCAATTAAAAAATTGGAAATTTTTAAATCTTTTATTCAAAATTATTCAAGTTGAATTTTATAGAATTTCTTTTCATATATAATTTATTATCGTAGGAAAATTTAATATTTAAAAAATATTTTATTAGCTATTAGCTGAACTATCATATAAATTGAACTTTTAAAAATAAAATTAAAAAAAAAAACACAAAATATTCATTTAAACACAAAAATGCCACAAAGTTAAACTGTTTTCTTTTTAAATTTTTTATGTTAAACCATTTTCTATGTCCACAAGTGTACATATAGGGTATAATTAAATCGAAATTAAATAGTTTCTGAAGTTTAATCCGGTTCATTTACATTGGTGAACTAATCAGCGGATAGTAGATAAGGGAGGGAGAAAAATATTTATATATACAGCGTGTATATATAAAAAATATATATATACAGCGTGTTACATTTAAATATATTATTTAAAGCGAAAAAACTGAAAAAACGCACGGATCGTTTCGATTTAAATTTCTTAAGGAATCTTCAATTGAATAAGGGGCGTATTTGCAGCAATACGTCGAAAATAAAGAATCTTTTATTTTGAACATTTTTGTTTTTGGACTTAACTTTAACTTCTTGTTGCGCGTTGGTTTGGCGTAGAACTCATATGATGCGGATAAATAAAGAACCACATGCTGGTCAATAAAATCGACCGAAGAATATATACGAACGTTAAATCTAAATATAGCTTAGAATAACACAGGATGTCCCTAGAACAGACCTGGAGAGTTATAAGGTCGTTAATTATCTTAATCCAAAGATAAATAAGAATTTATTAAGAAATGAATTTGCAACGGGCTGGTTAATTTTTGTGATTTGTATATTTATCTTGTTATTTCGAAAAAAAATTGTTAAAAAAATTCAATGAGATTATTTTAAAAAGGGTCGTAAATTTTTTTTTAGAATTTAGAAAATTTTTGTTTTTGGAATGGAATATTTCCACTTAAGATTAGTGTATTTAAAAAATCGTTTAATAAATAAGTTTTCAAAAAATTTAGAAAATAAAATTCTTTCCAGTCTGCAATAATATATAAATGCTAAAAATGATTTTTTTTTGCCAAAATGTTATGTGTAAAAATACCCTGTATATAAATGAACTTCAATAATGGAATATGCTAATAAAAGTGTTAGATTTTATAGATGTTTTTTATCAGTTTGTAGATCCAAATTGATATTAGAAACATAAAAATGGACAGGAATTTCTTAGCGTACATTTTATCGCTGCAATGTGTTAAAAAAGAAATTCTGTATATTAAAATAAAATCTAGTTCGTTGAACTTATACTTCATTTCGACAAATTTATAATTTTTTATTTTTATTTATTTACCAAAAAAAAAAAATTGAACTCTTCAATAAATGTCTTGAAGATGAAGGAAGATGTTTAAAAATTGCTGTCGTTAAATTGTGATCATTTTTCTCTTTGATAAAATCTAAATTTATTTTGTCTAAAATATTGATATAGGAATTTATTTAAATTTTTTAAAATTTTTAAGTTTAAGAAATCCTCGCGCTCAATCTTACCTAAAATATTTTTTTTCTGAAATAGAATATAAATTCTGTTCGTTCAATTTTATTTAGATCATTCTAAAACTAAATTTTTGCGATTTATTAAAAACTAAATCCGAACTATTATGCAACGAAATTTTAGAAGCCTTGGCCATTCGTTCCTTTCTTCGTTTTCTTGATGCCAAGACGGTCCTGATAATCACTATAGAGTCCAGTTAATCCGAGCAGAACACAAAGAAACATTTTCTCCCATCAGTCCGCTCTGCTATGTTTTTTACGGATACTTTACTTACTTAGCTAGAGCACGTTCGTATATTTATACAGGGTGGCCCGAGAAAAAAAAATCAGATTAAACGAACTAAGGCATGCAGAAATTTTGAATACACGAAAAATTCGTTTCTGGCTACGTTTTTTTTTTCCTTCAAAATATACAGGGTAATTCACTCTCCATATGTATGTACTAATGTTTTGTCTTATTTTATGTAATTGTTTATATCTACTATAATTATAGTTTGTATTGAAAAATCGGATTTGAATTTTGTCGACCGCCCTGTATATGTACGTTTGTAGCGTGAAGAGGAACGTACAATCGAAATGAGAGGAAATCTAGTCATCTGTCCATTTTCCAGAAACTACCAGATACTTTGCAGATACCCCTAACTGTGTGATTTATTCAACCTGAATCGCTTCGAGAAATCTTAGCGCCAGTGTACAGTAGCAAAAATCTGTTGTCTATTAAAATAATTTTTTTCTAAACAAACACAAAATTCCCACTTACAATTCTTCTATTTAATAACCTCAGTTAAAAATGAAAAGTACAGAAATATATTTTTTTTAATAAGGTAAAATATTTAATTCGATATTGCGTCATGAATATTTATTTTTTCATTGTTTAAGTTTGACAGTCGATAAAAAATATTCAGTGTATACGCAACCTCGTCGATAAAATATCAAATTATTTTGATAAAGTTGGGCTATCTAATTTTTTTTTTGTAAATATCGCGCTAGAATTTTGTATGTGACACTCTGTATATCAATTTAATATATTGATGTATAGAGTGGAACAATAAATCATACACATACAATTTTTAAAAATTACAATCCAAACAAATATTCCAGTGTGCAAAAGCGAATTTACTATAAAACCATTATTATATATACAACCACTCGTACATCGGGGAACGATGTGCAATCGCTATTCACCATTCCCGATGTATCCCTGATTTTCTCCGGATCATCTGATACAACCTTATACACGGACACTAGTCCGCAGTGGTCACTACTCCCCGAAGACCCGCAAAGAGACAGCATGCTCCCTAGTGCCCCCACTAGCGGGTTAACGGTTAACTACAGCTAGCCACCCTCCGCCATCGCCTGTGCATGTAACACAACTACCCCTTGGTAGAAGAAAAGAATTTTCCGATTGCGAAAACGATATACAGTGCGTTTGTCTTAAAGCCCCCGATTTGATAAAACATCAACCAAAAGCTAGATGCGCATTTTGAAGGCTATGCTGCCATCTTCAGTAGCACAATAATAGATCAAATGAAGATACACCTATGTCAATCATAACTGATTTATAAAAAAAATCTTAGGGACTTTTAAATCATTTAATCATGCGCGTGTTGAATAATGATTATTTTTTAAAAATGTGTTTTTAAAAAATGTATTCTGCATTAAATGTGAGTAAGTGTTAAGTTGTAAGGTGTTAGTTTAGCCCCTTGCCGGTAGATGGCGCTGGAAGCGCACTTCAGTTACTTTTGAGGAGGTTTCTTTTTTTATTGCTACAATATTGCAATAAAAAAAAAAAAATTAATGTAAAAATGATCAATCCTGTTTTTGTCGTAAAAATTTCCAAATAATTTCGTTTAAAAATCAATAGAAGAATTATTTTTTCGATTATAACTTGGAACCAAAAAAATCTTGATTTTTACCCCCTAACCTTCCATACCCCCGAATAATCCATGAGAGAGAACAAACTGTATTTGTTGGGGTATATTTGTTATTTATATGGATTTTCTTGCGATTCTTGCAGTAGATGACGAGCAGACCAAGTGGAGTGGTAATGCCTACTGAAACTAGTCATTTATCTTCCTTTCTGTTGAATATACAGTGGCGTATGTACACAGTGATATTCTGAAGTGTCGAACATTATTACTCACAAAATTTGAAATTGTAATTGATATCAAATGCTAATCCGGATTTTTGAATGCGCCAAAATATTTTTTAAAAAATTATTTTGTTGATATTTAAATTTTATAAAAATTTATTTAAATTTTACGCTTTTTTGAACACCCGGAATTTATATTTAAATTTTTTTAACTGTAATCCAAACACATTCTAAAAATCAAATAAAAAACGATATTTTCGAAACACGTTTTTTTCTGTATACTACATAATCTTATTCCGACTTCAATTTATTTCATTTCGAACCATTTTGTTCTTCCTACCACTTAGTTTTTCACCCTCTTCTACAATCTCATCTACCCCAACGATCTACTGTACGAGTCTCATACTTATTGTTCGCCAGTAAAGAAGAACTCGAGTTAACCTGATCCGTTCTTCCCCTCGAACAAACAGATCAGGGATCAGTATAGTGTAATTGACACTATTTGTCCGCCATCCGTCTCTGTTCCACTCCTCAGAACAAACTGAGCGCACGCTATGTCTTTAAGAACGAATGTTTCTTCGCCATGATTTTGGATTTTATAAAAACAACCCTGCAATTTGTTGGAATTAAAATTAAGGCGGCAGTTGTGTATGTAGGTATTTATGGCTTTATATTGTGGCGCCATCTGTATTTTATGGCATTATATTGTGCCGCCATCTGTATTTTATGGTATTATATTGTGGCGCCATCTAATTTTCAATAGCATTATTATAATATAGAAATATTAATTAAACGATTGTATACTAAGTTATTTTATATACAGCGTTACAAGAAGTAAAAATAAACTATTTTACGACTTTTATAATGTTAAGACATACACGCCATCTGTATTTCAATTTCTTAATTATGAATTCACGATTTCTATCAACAAATAAATGTATATCGAAAAGTATCACATTTTTAACTTCTTTGAACTTTTGAGTCACGATTTTTTTTATAAACATAGTGCAGTGATGAAAATTTAACACTCAGCTGTTCCAATTATACCAACTTAGATATTAAGGCCTGGACAAACTATTTCCGATGATGTGTTGATTTTTGGCAGAGTCTCGAAGTACAATTTTTTTTTACAAAAAAGAAGCTCAATTTTGATATTTAAAAAAGTGACTAAGAAAGCTAGCTAATACTGTCAAAATCTGCCATTGCCTAATGTAAACCTTTCTTACGCTGTGTTTAAATTATCAATTTTCATACTCCTTTTTTTAATCAAAAATTAAATTATTTAAAAAATATTATTTCTTTTGTGAAAAATGAACAATGCAAACTACAGCCTTAAACATTTTCTCCTAACATAATTTTTTTTTTATAAACAGTGTAGTGACGAAAATTTGACACTCAACTGTTCCAATTATACCAACTTAGATATTAAGGCCTGGACAAATTTTTCCGATGATGTGTTGATTTTTGGCAAAGTCTCGAAGTAGAAATCTTTTTTTACAAAAAAGAAGCTTAGTTTTGATATTTAAAAAAGTGACTAAGAAAGCTAGCTAATACCGTCAAAATCTGCCATTGCCTAATTTAAACCTTTCTTACGCTGTGTTTAAATTATCAATTTTCAGACTCCTTTTTTAAATCAAAAATTAAATTATTTAAAAAATATTATTTCTTTTGTGAAAAATGAACAATGCAAACTGCAGCCTTAAACATTTTCTCCTAACAGAATTTTTTTTTATAAACAGTGTAGTGACGAAAATTTGACACTCAGCTGTTCCAATTATACCAACTTAAATTTTAAGGCCTGGACAATTTTTTTCCGATGATGTGTTGGTTTTTGGCAGGGTCTCGGAGTAGAATTTTTTTTTACAAAAAAGAAGCTCAATTTTGATATTTAAAAAAGTGATTAAGAAAGCTAGCTAATACTGTCAAAATCTGCCATTGCCTAATTTAAACCTTTCTTGCGCTATGTTTAAAATATCAATTTTCATACTCCTTTTTTTAATCAAAAATAAAATTATTTAAAAAATATAATTTCTTTTGTGAAAAATCGAACAATGCAAACTGCAGCCTTAAACATTTTCTACTAACAGTGTATAGATAATATTTATTTCTGTAGATGTCTCTGCACACTACAAGGATATATGTAGATATATAATTAGTTATGCGCATCTGCTGCGGTCTTGCGGTAAAGAGTCTGCACACTGATGATGGCTGTCTATTCGAAGCGAAACATTGTAATTATTGCAACATATTAACATAGTTGCAAGTGATCAAATTTTACAAAATATTTTTACGCGTGTTATGATATTTGTTATTTTTTAAGGCTCTTTCACAGCTTAGCTCAATTCAAATAATTATTTCCATTCGTTTCAAAAAATCATTACTTAATTTTTGTTGTACGTGGTTTTTTTTGCATCGATTTAATAAAGTTAAAATAAACACTTTATTTTTTTGTACGGACACAATTTGAGGATGCGTTTTGGGATGGTATTCTGAATGAGCCTTTATAATGAAAATATCTAGGATTTTCTATTACGTTCGTTTTGGTCTTGTCTTGTTGACGTTTAGCATCGTAAACTATATATAATATAAGTTTACAATTTGTAGACGACTATCTAAAGCCCTATTTACTTATTTATCTGTTTACCAGGTTAGAAATGCATTTGCCTAGACAAATACGACGGCGCCATTACACCCGCGCGTAATTAAATTAAACGAAATCATATCAGAATTCTGAAAAGAAATTGTCTAAAACTGTGCAAAATAAGTTATGGTGAAAAAATACTAAAAAAAAATTGTGATTTTGATTATAGAATTTTTTATTTTTTTTTAAATTATCACTACGGTGTTAAAAATTAATATAGAATACGTGAATATCACCAAAATACCCAAATAAGTGAATATAGAAAATTATTTTAAAAAAATCAAATTTTTATGTGTGAAATATTTTTTATTTCGTTAAATTTACCTGGTGGAATCTAATTGTTTATGTAAATATTATTTTTGAAGTTTTTTTTTTTGCTTGGTGGAGTTGTTCATTTAAAAAATAAAATCTAATGCTTAAAAAAAGATTAGTCCAGGGCTGAAATTTTTTTTTTTAAATTTATTCTGCCAATTAAGAGTACGCTCAAATATTGACGAATATATATTTTTTGTATATTTACAAATTCAAATAAATCATTTTAGGTACACCCTTTATATATTAAAAACTTGAAATTTTTTTTATAAAAATTTATTCATGTCCCATGTTTACTAAGAAACTTTAAATACGATAGCTGCGGAAATTTTATAACTTACAAAAAAAATTTTAATGTTGCATTTTTGCTAAAAAAATCGCATAACTTCTGCAAATATTAGCCTTTCTAAAAGATTGCATTTAGTTTTTAGTTTTTCAATTAATCTAAAATCAAAATCTTACATATTAATTATCAGTGCAATTAAAAATTTTTTTTATTACAATTATACATCTAAGCCAAAATTGCATAAATAAATGTAATAAAAAAAATATTTTTTTTAATAAAATTATGCATCTAAATCAAACATTAAGAAATTTAATTAAAAAATTTTTTTTTTCACTTATTCTGTCGATCAACATTTTTTATTTAAAAAATATTGACTTTTTTTCATTTATTTTGCTTGTTACGGTATTTGGGTGATATTCTATATTAATATAGAAAATTATTTAAAAAAAATCAAATTTTTATGGGTGACATATTTTTTATTTTTAATCTAATGCTTAAAAAACATTAGTCCAGGCCTGAAATTTGTTATTTTTTTTTTATTCTGCCATTTATGAGTACGCTTAAATATTAGTCATATTAGTCAATTAAAATAATTAAAAATAAATTTTTTGTTGTATAATTATGCATCTAAATCAAACATCAAGAAATTTTATTAATTTAAAAAAAAAAATTTTTCACTTATTCTGTCGATCTTTCAACAAATACTCGTAGTCGATATTTATTATTTAATTCGAAATATTTTTAATTCATAAATTTATCATTTTTTTTTTGCAAATTGCGAGAATTCTTTTATTTGCAAAGTACCTTCAGCAAAGAATAGGTGCAAATATTTTTTGTTTTTTTTTGGCATACCCTTTATAGTTGAAATTATTTTTTAATATAAAGTTCCAAAATTTACGTTAGTCTAAATTTTCAAATTTTTATTTACATTATATTAGTCTATACAAAAAATTCAGCCGCATTTTTGGTCTACCCTGTATAATGTAAATTTTATAATTATTGGGGTGATTGTGAAGACTTGTTGAATTAACAATTTTTTAACAATTCTCAGTCTAAAATTAAAGTAGCAAAATTTAAATTTTACTTCTAAAAGTTTTTTTGTCATTTTTGAGTCTAGATTTTTTTTGATATACTTAATACAGTGATGCAAATTTGACACTCAGCTGTTCCAAATATATCAACTTAGATATTAAGGCCTCGGCAAATTTTTTCGATGGTTTGTTCATTTTTAGCCAAGTCTCGAAGTTGAAAAAAATTGACAAAAAGAAGCAAGAAGAACAAGATTTATGCTATTTATTTATTTATCTGTTTATTTATTTATTTATTTATTTAAGGAAAAATAGCCGAATCCAACTCATTTGTAATTTGCCCAACTATTTCCAAATTATTGTTATGCAATTAACAAAAATTAAATTAAATAAACATGTATACAAAAAGAAAATGTTTTTACAATTTTCAGGCAACAATTTTCATTAAACTTCTCCACGTTTATAAAATTCCATAGAATTATAATAATAAATAGACATCCTACGCTTACATTCAATGTACTTATTATGAACATACTAAAAATATCCAAAACGAGTTTTATCTTTACTTTAGACAGTATTGTATCTTTCAACTCAAATCGATATTAATAATACAAATATCTCCACAAATTCTATGAGATAAGATAATCCGCATTTGCATTATGCAATCGTCAATAAGAAGATCTGTACAGCTTCGAATAATAAAGATACCGAAATGAATATTGTAATTTTGTTTGTGCAAAATGTTTATATTGCAAAATAATTTCTTCTTAACGATTTCACTTGGGTAAGTGAATTATATTAATTAAGAAATACCGAGGGAGGCTATTTTAGCGCGAAGAAGATTCCAACTAACAAAAATGAATCGTTTATGGCGCATATAAAATGAATCATTTATTGGAAATATTGAAACAAGTAACTAACTAATAATGAATCGTTTATGGCGGATATAATGTGAATGAATCGTTAATAGCAGATATAAAAAAGTAGTCATTTTATAAGTTTTTACTGATTTATAATGATTATAATATTTATGGTATTGCTGAAAGTAGGAGCTAATTCGTGTGAGAACGACAGAACTATAGGAAATATGAGAATTATATGAATTTTATTTTATTTTTAATTTTAATTATACAATCTGATATTGTATGAATCGACTAAAAGAATTTTTTATTTATTTATGGCCAATTTTTATATATACAATATTTACATTTTTTAAATATACACACATCCAAATGAATAAAATATCTCAATAATATTTAGTTAAGTTAAAGAGTCCGCAATCCTAAAGATTGGTTGGAAACAGCACGCCATGCCGATCTATCCTGAGCTAATCCCTTCATCTCCCTATAGCTATTCATCTCAACGTCTTCAACTATCTGACTCACATACTCCAATCTAGGCCTACCTACCCCTCTCTTTCCCTCCACTCTACCTTCTATGATCAATTGCATAATCCCCCCATGCCCAAGGATATGCCCTACTAATCTGTCTCTCCTACGCTGTAACACTCTCCAAATACTTCTCTTCTCCCCTACTAACTCTAGTACATCTTCATTTGTTACTTTATCTTCCCAACCAATCCTCATCATCCTCCTATAGCACCACATTTCGAATGCTTGTAATCTACGCTTCTCTTCCTTTCCTATAGTCCACGCCTCACACCCGTACAGTGCTACACTCCAAACATATACCTTCAGTAATCTTTTTCTAATACCCAAGTCAATATTTGATCTTAAAATCTGTTCCTTTTCTATGAATGCCTTCCTACCCTGTGCTATCCTACACTTTATATCTACCTTGCTTCGATTATCTTTTGTGATTCTACTGCGTAAATAACAAAAATCTGACACTTCTTCGATTCTATTATCTCCTATTCTGATCCTCATTTTTCTACTGCATTCCTTTTTGTCACACCTCATCACTTTAGTTTTACCTATATTTATTTTCATATTAAAATCCCTAGTCAATACTGCCTGCATACCATTCAATACCCTTTCTAAATTCTTTTCGCTTTCTTCCAATATAGCTATATCGTCGGCGAATCTCAACATATATATTTTCTCTCCCTGTACATTCACACCTACACTATACTCTTCTTTTACTTTGTTTATTGCATCTTCTATATATAGATTAAATAATAACGGTGAAAGTGTACATCCCTGCCGAACTCCCTTCCCTATTTTTGCTACCTCTTCTTCCCCCGCAATTCTAACTAAGGCAGTTTGGTGTTTATATAAATTAAAAATTATTCTCCTATCCTTATAATCTATACCCGTTTCTTTTAAAATTCTAAACATTATGTCCCAATCTACGTTATCAAATGCCTTTTCTAAATCTACAAAAGCTATGCAAGTTACCTTTCCTACCCTCTTTCTTTTTTCTACTACCGTTCTTAGTGCTAGAATCGCCTCTCTCGTCCCTCTGTTTTTCCTAAAACCAAACTGATCTTCTCCTAGCCTTTCCTCTACTTTATTTTCTAATCTCCTATAAATAATCTTTAACAATATCTTCGATGCATGTGATAGTAGACTAATGGTCCTATAGTTCTCACACAAATTAGCTCCTATTTTCTTCGGCATTGTTACTATTCTACTACGCTGAAAATCCTGTGGTACTTCTCCCTTCTCATATATTTGACAAACTAACCTGTATAATCGCTCCTGCATTTTTTCCCCTGCGTGTTTTATTAATTCGGCTGGTATCATATCAATCCCCGCTGCTTTGTTATTCCGTAAATCATTTAATGCTCTATGAAACTCTGACCTAAGTATGCTAGGACCTAAGTCATCCTCATCTATCTGTTCCACATTTTCTAGCTCCTCCATGTCCTGCCTACCTTTATATAAATCTTCAAGATACTCCTTCCATCTTCTAGCTTTTTCCTTATTTTCTGTGAGTTCCTTACCCTGCTTATCACATATAATGTTACCCTTTGGTTTTACTTTAGAAAAATGTGACTTAATTTTCCTGTAGCCCAAATCTACTTTACCTCTTCTCATATCCTCCTCAATATCCTCACAATTTCCTTTTATCCACTCTTCTTTCGCTAGCTTGCATTTCCTATTAATTAAGTTCCTTAGTTCCTTATATTTTTTCTGTCCTGCTTCTGTGTTTCCAATTTTAATTTTCCTTCTTGCTTCTATCATTAAAAAAAAAAAAACTGCCGCGTTAATAAATAATTAAATTCCAATAACAAAAATTTAAATATAAAATTGTATATATTTAATTCTTCTAAAGCTATGTTTTTTTTTATATACACTAACTTATATCAAATCCAAATAACCGTTTAATTTTAATAGTTTTAAACGAGGCACACCTCTCATTGACAGCGTCCCACCTTTTCATAAATATAAAATAAACGAGCACTTTCGATTTCTTCACAACCAGATCAAATTCACGTGATATTATTTTAATGGAGCCAGCAAATGCAAAAACAATGTTTTCTATATCGTTTGAAAATGGGATGTGCATTTAGAAACCTAATCGCAATTTTTTTCAATATTGCAATAAAATATATATTACGTAGGTATGTCGTATAAAGGGAATTGTATTATAGTGTAAAGAATTTTTTAAAAAATATTTTTTTGTTGGTATATTTTAAATAATTTGATTAATTGTATTTGTTTCATGAAATGTTAATTTGCTATATTGATTTATCATAAGAAACATGTTTTTTTTTGAGCCTGGTAATGTTTGTACACAGCTGTTGTAATGCCGTAATATTTTTAACATACTTCAAGAAAGGTTTATATTAAATCATGGCCGATTTTGAGGATATTTGATACGCTAGGTATTTTTTTAAAAAATCTAAAAGTGGAACTTCTTTTTTGTCAATAAATTTTCTACTTTGAGACTGCCAAAAAATTAATGCTCTACCAAAAAAATTTGTCCAACTTTAATATTCAAGTTGGAATTTTTTGAACAGTTGAGTATTAATCAAATTTATATCACGGCACTACGTTTATCAAAAAACTCAAAATTATGAAACACTTTCGAAATTATAAATTAAAATTTCGTCCTTTTCCACATGAATTTTAAGATATATTTCACCATCAGTCGTTATGTTAGATATCGTAAATTCATGATCGCCTATGTCAAATACAGATGGCTCCATCTATGAGCAAATACGCAACATGATATTTTATAAACCGCCTCCTTAACGTGCAAAATTCGCTTTACAGCTTTTTTTGGCTACTTCTAAACTATTTATTTAATGAACATCTAATGAAAAAATATTGAAAACTTTTTTGCTTATACATATATATATATAATCATAAAGTAGATATAAAAAAATATTTCACTTAATTCGTAACAATGTTGCCATGTTTAATCGTTAGCAAAGTCAGCTGACTTAATAGAATATCTTTTACCATCCGAAAAGCTAAGCCAAGCGTTTCTTGGATTGACAGTCAGAGGTCAAAGATTCTTGTCACATACCAATCACTCATTATCAACTTCCTCAACTTGAAGCCATACAAAAAACGCTTACTTTACCACCGACTTTGCTGAAGAGGCGTTAAAGTCGCTGCATAATTGAGAGCGATTAAAAAGTATCTTAAATGAAATTAGAAAAAAATTCAGAAAAATTTAGGATAAGTAAAAGCTTCTTCTTAGAGTTTTTTTTTTTTATATTATAACATATAGGGTAACAAAAATATTAAACGCGACAATTTTTTAAAATAAAATATGGCATTTAAAAATTTTATATTTCATTATTTTGTAAGTTAAGGTTTCAAATGACCAATACATTTTCTTGTTCAATTTTTCAATAAAAATAATTTAAATTGTCGATTTTTTTTAAATTTCGACCATTCTATCCGATAAAAATTGTTTCATTTTTTTATGTGATTGCTAAATTTTGAACCAATTAAAAAAAATAGGTTGAAAAAAAAGTTTGTTGTATTTTTTTATGAATTATTAGATTAGTCTTGTATAGAACTATTTCAACATCAAAGCGCGAATAATTTGGCAACATCGTATTTTTGGAAAATTTTGAATATGCTAAAATGCGATTTATAAAAATATATTCTGCTTTATTCAAATATTTGATATAACTTTAAACTGCAAATTTGGGGTACACCCTGTATATATATATATTTTTTTAATATACATCTTTGACTTATAAAAATTCTTTATTTAACAATTTTTGAAACAAAGAATGTAATGGCACAATGAAATAAATTCCTAAGTTTAGTATACTCTGTATATATATATTCTACAAGGCCATCCATTTATAATTTTACTTGAGTTGTTTGCCAAGTATTTAATTAAAACTCATAAAATTGATATTTTTGATTCTTTAAATATCTAGTTTTTTAAATTATTTTCTAGAACGCTCTGTCCGATAAAAAATTTGTTCGAACACCCTATATATTTAAAAATTATTTCATCTCTGATTTATAAAAAGTTCTTTCTTTAATATCTTCGATAAAAACGAATATTAATATTAATGACCCTATAAATGAAATTCACCAGTTTCGTATACCCTGTATACAAGTATTTTTTTTAATAAACTTTTCATACATTTAATTAAAACTAATAAAATTTCTATTTTTATAGAAAAAATAATTAAAGCTCAATTTTTTTGAATTATTTTCGTTAAAAAAATATTCGCACATTAAATTAAACTGTTCCAAAATTTGCTTAATTTCAAAAATATTTCGTAATTAATTTTTCCACACTAAAACAAACCTCTTCATCCCATTAAAAATAAAATACAACCCCCTTTTCTTCATTTCCTTTTACTAATTTTCCTGTTGTAAAAAAACATCTAAAATGCCTACATAAAATCGAGATTATTTGTTCCTCCAGTTCTTTTGCAATGCAGCGAATGCATATATAATTCTTTGTTTCGGATATTCTTCGATTGCAAGTTGAAAGAACTGTCCCGGAAGTACTTGAGTGGAAAACTATCCAATCACCGTGAAAACGTTCAAAGTTCAATTCTCTTCGGATGGAATTTCTTTTCCCCGCTTTTTAAAACTTTATTTACAGAAATTCGACGTTGTTCAAAATCACAATTCCGATATGCTTATTTCAAAGGTATTCGCAATATACAGGGTCCTCCATAAGTAACCAGAAAAATTATATATGTTTAATAATTCATTTTTTAATAAAACGCTGAAATATCTAAATCGACTTAATAAATATTTGAACTACCATCACCCTGTATTTTTTTAAAGCAATATGTGTCTTGTGACGGCTCATTTAAAAGATTGTCAAAAATTAAATCCGGCTGTAATAATAAAAAATAATCCATTTGAATTTTGAGGTTTTTTTAAGAAATTTATTAATAAATTCGGAACGAACCTCAAATATAATAAACAAATAACAATGCCTAGGATATTTTCTAAAAAAACATGTTTTATGTCCAAATTTTTTTGCAGCAAATTTTGAATTTACATTAAGCCTTTAGAAAATCACTAAGCGTATATAAAAAATAATAAAATTTCTCACTTATTTTTTGGCAAATTTATCCAAATTTTATGGGACCCTGTATATTATCTTATTATATAACTTATTTAAAGAAACTTGCTGATCTTTTGTTTACTTCTTGCAAAAAAAACTAGAATCATTCTAACTTTTTGTTTATTTCTCATCTCCCTGTAGATAACAAAGTTCTTGTTTGTGATTGTGAGGACACATTTTCCTCGCAAATAGACAAATCGATCGATGACAATTTTCATTAAAATTTCCTTTAACTAAATGGAATTTCAAGTTTAAAAACTCCTCAAGCAATCGAAGTTAAAAAAATCGGCGATTCTGTTAGAAAATTAAATTAAATTCCGAAAATAAGAATCGTGTCCATTATTATATATAAAAAAATGCATAGGCAACATCAAAAAAAAAATTTTTTTTGCCCTCCACTTTTGTATTTCCTAAAGGCTGAATTCGAACAGTCAATATCTGATATAAAAAACAATCAATTTTCATGAAAATTAAATTAAATTCCGAAAATAAGAATCGTGTCCATTATTATATATAAAAAAATGTATAGGCAACATCAAAAAAAAAATTTTTTTTGCCCTCCACTTTTGTATTTCCTAAAGGCTGAATTCGAACAGTCAATATCTGATATAAAAAACAATCAATTTTCATGAAAATTAAATTAAATTCCGAAAATAAGAATCGTGTCAATTATTATATATAAAAAAATGCATAGGCAACATCAAAAAAAAAATTTTTTTTGCCCTCCACTTTTGTATTTCCTAAAGGCTGAATTCGAACAGTCAATATCTGATATAAAAAACAATCAATTTTCATTAAGGTATAATATAAGTCTAGGACCATCTTAAATAATACCCATGGCAACTTCCAGCCATGGAACGAATGGAACGGGATTTAATTAACAATAAAACTGTCTGACTGTAATAAATATCACGGAGCCATATTTTATCTTCGGAAATTCTTCGATGGTAACTTAAGAAGCTACGCCCGAAGCTTATTATCTGAAAAAATCTATTAGATAACACGAAAATGTTATTGGAAATGTGACATATTAAAATATAGCTTTCCGATATTCTATCGAATTAAAAATAATAATAATAAACACGATTTTTGTATAAATAATTTATAATACTTATTATTTATTATTTTTGTATTAGATAACAACTGATGATAAAAAATGAGTTTTTTTAAATTAGTATTTTAATCTAATTCTAATTAGTTAATCAAAAATTTACGATTTCTAACTTTTTTCTAACTTTTTAACGATTTACGATTTCTAAATGGATCTAAGCGCCATCTATGTTTCAATTAGTCAATCGTGAATTAACGATTTCTAATTATCGACTATAGGCAGCTATCGAAACGTTTTTGAAATTTGTAAAATTCGAATTTTTATTTGAAAGAAGATTAGAAATTTAATTTAATTTCGATTAGCGTTTGCCATAATAAATCTTACGCGTGAAATGTTTTTGTATGTATTAAAAATTGATCTCAGCGGCGCCATCTGTGTTTCAATTATCAATGTCAATCGTGATTTCGAATTTATCGACTCTTGCTCAAATATTTGAAGTAATATATGCCAAAAAATGTACACTTTGCATTCTGAACATCGAAAGAGTTTTGTAATTTCTGAATGAGGACATTTTGGTGAACATAGTCCAGTAGTGTAAATTAGTTTTAAACATTCCAGCTTAAGTAATCCAGCCTCAACAAATTTTTTCGATTTGGTTTTGGCAGATTCAAAGTAGAACCAAAAATTTTAACAAAAAAGAAACTTAATTTTATTTTTTTTAACAAAAATAGCTAATACCGCCAAAATTAGTTTTCATTTAATCTAAACCTTTCTTAATGTTTGTTAAAAATATTACGTCCTTTGTTTGTAGTTTGTATTCCGAATCAAGAATTTTTTTGATGAACATAGTCCACTACTTGTAAATTTGTTCGTTCAGTTGTTCTAAATATTCCATTTTTTTTGTATTTGTATTCGTCATTTATCCTAAACGTGGAATCTCTACGATTATTGGCAACGTTGCACGGATTCGATATTCGTAAGAGACTTGACTTGACTATCGTCTAACTTCAGACATGTACCTCTCCAGTCAGGTTGCCGTGCATTGTTATATATTAATATTGCGAACTCTTAGTTATTTAAAATCTATAATGCAGGTGCAATTTAGAAATTACAGCGATAACAGAACCAGCCTTATCTTACATTTTGCGATACTCCAACATGAAATTTATAGAATATTTTCGTTGGCATAAGATACTAATTTGTTGCGAGTTAATGGCCCGCAACCATTCACTTATTTGTTGAACTCGTATTGCTAAATATAAAACCTCTTCGATATTTTAAGCCATCTCGTTACAAGCAGCTGACTAGAAAAGTACACGTCCGAAGTTAGACGATAGTGCGCTCTAGCCGGCGCATACAGTCAATGCTTTAACGAATATCGAATCCGTACAACGTTGCCAATAATCGTAGAGACTCCACGTTTAGGATAAATGACGAATAGGATACTTGAATGTTAGGAATAATGACGAGTAGGAGGAATGGTCGGTAGGACATATGATAGGATCTCGTAAAGACATCGAGGACAAATGGGCATATAGTTGAAACGTGGTTACACCTATTAACAAATCCGATTCTACCATTAGCGATGTTAAATGGAACTTCACTATAAAGGCTTACGAAATACCTAAGCACAAGACAAATAAATTTGCATAAATTATTTAACATTACTTTTTTTCATTCATAAACCCAGATTTTAATCATTATTTAAATGTGAATTCTTTGATATTAATTTTTAAAAAATTCATAATTAACATAAATTTTTTTTTGATGATTTTATTAATTCGAAAACGAAATAGATATTTTTAATGATTAAAAATTATTTTTGCAGTCACCAATAAAATCACCAAATCTGCATTAAACAAAAATGTTCTTCATTTCCCCGCATTTTTCAACTTCCATAATCGATTTCTTCGCTAAACACTCGATATTTATTTTGAATCCTTCGTGTCTTGCACACGCCGCATGTGCCATCATCATCATTTGCACTCTGACCTTTCCGCTAATAACTACACCATCCAACCTTACATCAAGCTGCTTCGGCATTTTCTATACAACAGTATAATATCAGCCAAATAAAATGGTCTTCGTGCCGTGTAGTTTTGATTCAAAAATGTTTCGGGCGAGTTAGAAAATTACTTTTAAAAGTAGTTAGTTAAAGAGTCCGCAATCCTAAAGATTGGTTGGAAACAGCACGCCATGCCGATCTATCCTGAGCTAATCCCTTCATCTCCCTATAGCTATTCATCTCAACGTCTTCAACTATCTGACTCACATACTCCAATCTAGGCCTACCTACCCCTCTCTTTCCCTCCACTCTACCTTCTATGATCAATTGCATAATCCCCCCATGCCTAAGAATATGCCCTACTAATCTGTCTCTCCTACGCTGTAACACTCTCCAGATACTTCTCTTCTCCCCTACTAACTCTAGTACAGCTTCATTTGTTACTTTATCTTCCCAACCAGTCCTCATCATCCTCCTATAACACCACATTTCGAATTCTTGTAATCTACGCTTCTCTTCCTTTCCTATAGTCCACGCCTCGCACCCGTACAGTGCTACACTCCAAACATATACCTTCAGTAATCTTTTTCTAATACCCAAGTCAATATTTGATCTTAAAATCTGTTCTTTTTCTACGAATGCCTTCCTACCCTGTGCTATCCTACACTTTATATCTACCTTGCTTCGATTATCTTTTGTGATTCTACTGCCTAAATAACAAAAATCTGACACTTCTTCGATTCTATTATCTCCTATTGTGATCCTCATTTTTCTACTGCATTCCTTTTTGTCACACCTCATCACTTTAGTTTTACTTATATTTATTTTCATGTTAAAATCCCTAGTCAATACTGCCTGCATACCATTCAATACCCTTTCTAAATTCTTTTCGCTTTCTTCCAATATAGCTATATCGTCGGCGAATCTCAACATATATATTTTCTCTCCCTGTACATTCACACCTACACTATACTCTTCTTTTACTTTGTTTATTGCATCTTCTATATATAGATTAAATAATAACGGTGAAAGTGTACATCCCTGCCGAACTCCCTTCCCTATTTTTGCTACCTCTTCTTCCCCCTCAATTCTAACTAAGGCAGTTTGGTGTTTATATAAATTAAAAATTATTCTCCTATCCTTATAATCTATACCCGTTTCTTTTAAAATTCTAAACATTATGTCCCAATCTACATTATCAAATGCCTTTTCTAAATCTACAAAAGCTATGCAAGTTACCTTTCCTACCGTCTTTCTTTTTTCTACTACCGTTCTTAGTGCTAGAATCGCCTCCCTCGTCCCTCTGTTTTTCCTAAAACCAAACTGATCTTCTCCTAGCCTTTCCTCTACTTTATTTTCTAATCTCCTATAAATAATCTTTAACAATATCTTCGATGCATGTGATAGTAGGCTAATGGTCCTATAGTTCTCACACAAATTAGCTCCTATTTTCTTCGGCATTGTTACTATTCTACTACGCTGAAAATCCTGTGGTACTTCTCCCTTCTCATATATTTTACAAACTAACCTGTATAATCGCTCCTGCATTTTTTCCCCTGCGTGTTTTATTAATTCGGCTGGTATCATATCAATCCCCGCTGCTTTGTTATTCCGTAAATCATTTAATGCTTTATGAAACTCTGACCTAAGTATGCTAGGACCTAAGTCATCCTCATCTATCTGTTCCACATTTTCTAGCTCCTCCATGTCCTGCCTACCTTTATATAAATCTTCAAGATACTCCTTCCATCTTCTAGCTTTTTCCTTATTTTCTGTGAGTTCCTTACCCTGCTTATCACATATAATGTTACCCTTTGGTTTTACTTTAGCAAATGTGACTTAATTTTCCTGTAGCCCAAATCTACTTTACCTCTTCTCATATCCTCCTCAATATCCTCACAATTTCCTTTTATCCACTCTTCTTTCGCTAGCTTGCATTTCCTATTAATTAAGTTCTTTAGTTCCTTATATTTTTTCTGTCCTGCTTCTGTGTTTCCAATTTTAATTTTCCTTCTTGCTTCTATCATTTTAACTATTTCTTCCGTGATCCATTCCCTCCTACCTGCCCTTTTCTTTGTGCCTAATACTTCATTTGCTGCTGTAGTTAACCCATTTCTGATTTCCCTCCATTCGCAATCTATGTCGTTCCTAGATGTTCCATTAGCCATGATTTCTACTTTCTGCTTGTACTTTTCATATACATCAGCTAATTTTAACCTATCGACATCTACTCTGACCTGTTTAGACTTCTGTAATTTCTTGAATTTGACCTCTGAGTCCAGGACTACTAAATTATGGTCACTATCAATATCTGCTCCAGGGTAACTCTTACAATTCTTAATCTGGTTCCTAAACCTCTCTTTAACCAGTATGTAATCTATCTGATACCTCCCTATATCTCCTGGCATTTTCCACGTATATATCCTGCGCTTGTGATTCTGAAAAAGCGTGTTTGCTACCACTAGCTTATTCCTAATACAAAACTCTACCAATCTATCCCCTCTATCATTACGTGTTCCTATTCCATATTCGCCTACTATTGAAACTTCCTTTCCCTTACCTACTACGGCATTCCAATCTCCGGTTACAATTAGATTATCCTGTCCTTTAACGTTTGCTAACCTAGATTCAATCTCCTCATAAATGGATTCTACCTCCTCATCATCGTGACTTGAAGTTGGCATATATACTTGCACTATAACTGTGTCCGTTGGCTTCGTGTCTAATCTAATAGTTATAATTCTATCACTAACTTGGCAATAACTCTTTACTCTACATCCCAACTTTCTATTCATTATAAAACCTACACCGGTATGCCCATTATCTGATGCTGTGGTTATTAATCTGTATTCTCCTGACCACGTATCTACTTGATCTTTCCTCCTAACTTCACTAATCCCTACAATATCCAGTTTAAGTCTCTCCATTTCTAATTTCAAATTCTCTAACTTTCCTATCCTATTCATACTACGTATATTCCACGCTCCGACTCGTAGAATTCTCGACGCAATCGATCTCTTGCCCGCCCCAGAATCCGAGGGCTTGCCTGCTACCGAAGTAGCAGGGTGAGATTCTGAGCCATTGGCTCTACTCACCTGGGGTAATATATTTGAGATAATCGACATTTTCATACTGTAATCTAGTAGTAGTATATATCTTTTAAAAATAGTTTCGGTTTTATGTGGAAGACCGCCTGCATTTAATATACCGTACGTTTCAAATAAAAATATATATATATGCTTGAGACTCTCGCGCTGTAGAAGTGAAACTTCTTAGCTCCTAGGAAAAGTTGATTTTATGCATTGCTTTTTTTCCATTTGTTAACGATTTTTTTTTATTCGATATTCGATCACATATGGAACACATTGTACCTAGCGGATTATTGAAAAATTGTTTATCAAATTCGCGATGAGCAGGCTGAAAGAATGTAAATTTTGTGTATGATACACTAGTGGGTGCATTTCTATTTGTCGATGGCTCAGCTCAGAGTGCGAGCCTTTAGAGAACGGACGAAAGCGAATAAACCGCCAAGAAAAGTGCCAACTAGTACCTTGGAAAGAAGTAGAGAGTATCGAGCCAGGCAAAAGGCGTTAAAGAAACACGGTGGACAACATAACCTTCCAACGACCTCAAAACCGTTAAGTGAGGACACACTGAGTGATATAGAGAATTTGATTGCCACTGAAGGCCACACGTGAAGATACACGCGGTGTGGGAGATCAACGAAATGAATCTGATACAGCTGAGCGAGCCATCGACAAATAGAAATGCACCCACTAGTGCGTCATACACAAAATTTACATTCTTTCAACCTGCCCATCGCGAATTTGATAAACAAATTGTTAGCTAAAAGATTAAGCTGTGTTTGTGTAATATATAATAAAATCCGCAAGCGTCAGTACGCGGCGCATGCGTGTATCGTGCGTTTCACTTTTCTTGATGTTCAGGCCAATTTGACCTACCGCGCCTATAGAAGTTTCACTTCAAAAATACTATAAAGTGTGTTTTATCATATCTGATGTGTTTTTGTCAATAAAATGATAATTATTCATATTTATTTAATATAATTGAAGATTTATATAAAGGTAGGCAGGACATGGAGGAGCTAGAAAATGTGGAACAGATAGATGAGGATGACTTAGGTCCTAGCATACTTAGGTCAGAGTTTCATAGAGCATTAAATGATTTACGGAATAACAAAGCAGCGGGGATTGATATAATACCAGCCGAATTAATAAAACACGCAGGGGAAAAAATGCAGGAGCGATTATACAGGTTAGTTTGTAAAATATATGAGAAGGGAGAAGTACCACAGGATTTTCAGCGTAGTAGAATAGTAACAATGCCGAAGAAAATAGGAGCTAATTTGTGTGAGAACTATAGGACCATTAGCCTACTATCACATGCATCGAAGATATTGTTAAAGATTATTTATAGGAGATTAGAAAATAAAGTAGAGGAAAGGCTAGGAGAAGATCAGTTTGGTTTTAGGAAAAACAGAGGGACGAGGGAGGCGATTCTAGCACTAAGAACGGTAGTAGAAAAAAGAAATAGGGTAGGAAAGGTAACTTGCATAGCTTTTGTAGACTTAGAAAAGGCATTTGACAATGTAGATTGGGACATAATGTTTAGAATTTTAAAAGAAACGGGTATAGATTATAAGGATAGGAGAATAATTTTTAATTTATATAAACACCAAACTGCCTTAGTTAGAATTGAGGGGGAAGAAGAGGTAGCAAAAATAGGGAAGGGAGTTCGGCAGGGATGTACACTCTCACCGTTATTATTTAATCTATATATAGAAGATGCAATAAACAAAGTAAAAGAAGAGTATAGTGTAGGTGTGAATGTACAGGGAGAGAAAATATATATGCTGAGATTCGCCGACGATATAGCTATATTGGAAGAAAGCGAAAAGAAATTAGAAAGGGTATTGAATGGTATGCAGGCAGTATTGACTAGGGATTTTAACATGAAAATAAATATAGGTAAAACTAAAGTGATGAGGTGTGACAAAAAGGAATGCAGTAGAAAAATGAGGATCACAATAGGAGATAATAGAATCGAAGAAGTGTCAGATTTTTGTTATTTAGGCAGTAGAATCACAAAAGATAATCGAAGCAAGGTAGATATAAAGTGTAGGATAGCACAGGGTAGGAAGGCATTCGTAGAAAAAGAACAGATTTTAAGATCAAATATTGACTTGGGTATTAGAAAAAGATTACTGAAGGTATATGTTTGGAGTGTAGCACTGTACGAGTGTGAGGCGTGGACTATAGGAAAGGAAGAGAAGCGTAGATTAGAAGCACTTGAAATGTGGTGTTATAGGAGGATGATGAGGATTGGTTGGGAAGATAAAGTAACAAATGAAGCTGTACTAGAGTTAGTAGGGGAGAAGAGAAGTATTTGGAGAGTGTTACAACGTAGGAGAGACAGATTAGTAGGGCATATTCTTAGGCATGGGGGGATTATGCAATTGATCATAGAAGGTAGAGTGGAGGGAAAGAGAGGGGTAGGTAGGCCTAGATTGGAGTATGTGAGTCAGATAGTTGAAAACGTTGAGATGAATAGCTATAGGGAGATGAAGGGATTAGCTCAGGATAGATCGGCATGGCGTGCTGTTTCCAACCAATCTTTAGGATTGCGGACTCTTTAACTAATAATATAATTATCAGATTTTATAAATAAAATGACCAATATACTTGGCTCACATTATACCAAACAAAGTCCTACAGTGTTGTAGTCTGTCTATATACTTCAGTAGAAAATATACTACCTTATGCCTAGTTGAGTGTCATTATTGCCTGTGATGGTACCATACTATGGTACCTTCTAATGGTAATCCTATAGATATGAGTAGAAGAAATCATCTTCTAACTGCAAGAATATTTCAAAATAATAATCCGATTTTTTTTTGTGCTATTTGTAATATTAAATACAATTTTGATTAGTTCGGTTGGAATTTATTAAAATCGACCACTGATTTCGATTTACCGACAAAATAAAAAAAAAATATGATTTTTCTTGCATCGAAATATCGCTAGATATTTTCTCCAAATTTAACTTAGATTAATAAAGAATTTATTTGTCTGGAAATGAGATTCTGTTATCTACAAAAAAAAATTCCACTTCTTCTACACTTGGAATAAATTAAATAAGAATATTTGACGTATATACTGTTTATTTTTTAGATATTAAAAATTAAAATAAGAATATTTGACGTATATTTTTTTAGATATTAAGGTATTTGACTACTTTTAATGCAGGCAATTTGCATAACATTCGCTACGATGACGTAGGTAGTATTTAAATGTCTAATATGCCGAGGTGCGCATGCGTCATACAGCAAACGTCCCATCCACCGTTGCCATATCGAATCTAAATGCCGATTATAGAAGAAACATCAAAAAATACTTTTACAAGTTATTACACACATTTTTAGTGGATAATTTTTATTCATTATTAGCCTTAATAAAAATATTTAATTGTTACAAAATAAAATCGCATTTCTCTAAATTATTGCATCTTAATTTAAGAAGAAATTATTATTGGCAATAGTGACAAGTTAAAACACAACAAGTTAAAAAAACAAAAATTAATCTTGGATTTGGCTCCTGCACTTCGCCATTTGGCCAATGCGAATTTAATTATTATAACAGCCAATAAAGTCGTTATTATTATTATTATTATAAATATTTTTTCAATAAATTATTAATCACCCTGTACAGTGCACTGTTCTCACAGCAGTCCTCTCTAAGTGCATCCTCCACCTCCGCATTTCCTGTGCTCTAACTGAGTACATATGCATCGTGGTGTGTGTCTTCGCGTGTCAGAGCTCCTCGCTGGGATGCTGTTCATCTCTTATCGAATAGAATCGAGACAGAACGAACGCGAAAGCTTAATTATCCACTTTGGCACTGGCGCGGAATCATTACAACACTGTCTTCGGATGCCATCAGCATTCGGTATGCCACGTCAACGAGGCGTACGGAATTAAGTAGGCAATCAACTAGAACTGGAGCATGGGTAAGGGTTAAAAAATGGGGGGGGGGATACGTTAGAATTTATATGGATTTAAATGGTTACAAAAATATTAATTGAAAAATTATTTTCAAATGTAAAATGTTTTAGAATTTTTTTTTTGCCACGTCAACGAGGCGTACAAAAAATGTATAGGCAACCAACTAGAACTGGAGGATAGGTTTAATGTGAAAAAACGGGTATAAGTTTGGATTTTTATCGTTTTTTAATGGAAAAATTATTATCAAATTCAAAATGTTTTAGAAAAAAAAAATTTTTTTTCGCGATGTCTTATTTTAACACTTTTTTGACATACGAATCGTGTTGGAAAATTTTTAGTGCGCGTGACATTTAATTTTTTATTTTAGTTACTTTTCTTGTATACTATTATCCAGATAAATTCGTTTTGGTTTTGCAATTGCGGTTGTTGCATTTACTACTAAGATGATACACAGGGTGCTTCAAAAGTCCCGAATAAAATTCATATATATTTAATGGCGTATTGCGATTTAAAAAGTGCCAAAAACATAAATTTATTTGATGAAAGTTGAGCTATTTGTGGATAATATATTTAGGTATTTAGCTTCAACCCCTAACACCCAGCTACACCCACCCTGTATTTTTTACAGCAATGTTTGTCTTGTGACAGCTCATTGAAAAGCTTTTCTAAAATTGAATCCAATTATTATAATAAAATAATAATAATAATAATAAACAATCGTTTATTTCTATAAAACAAAATTTAGGTGTATTGACTTTTAGAAGTGTTTTTATGAAATAATTGACAAATTCTTAATGAGCCACAAGAAAATGTTAATGCTGAAGATATTTTCGTTGAAATTTTGTTTTGTGATTATATTTGTACGATTTGCAACAAATTTTGAATTTTCATTACAGTATATTTAATAAATGCTATAAAAAAAATTTATAATTTATCGAACAAATTTCTTTTCTATTTTTTGCTCAAATTTGTCGCAAATCTGATTAGAGAATTAAAAATTAAAATCAAAATACTCGTTTATTACAAAAAAAAAAATGCCTAAACATCCAAATCAATTTGCATAATAAAATAATAAAAAATTCAGAACTTTTGGTACAAAAAAAAATTTAAATTAAAAAAAAACACGATCAAGACATTTATTTTATATTTATATTTTGCAGCAAAAATAAATTGACAATCAAATATAACATTGAAAAATATTGTAAAATAACGCAACTGTATAATATAAACCTTTTCGATTGCTTTTAGAAATTTTTTAATTTACAAAAATATATTTTTAAGTAGCGACGCTTTAATACGCCCTTCTGGAACAACGTGTATATATAACTTGCTCAACAATAATATCAACTAAAATATCTATTTCGCATTTTTATACTTTACAAAAAAAAAATTTTTTTTGGCAAAATCTTTATTTCATTGTTGCATCTTATACATTATATCTCACCATATACATTTTCTTATGATAATAACTTCACTGAGCGAAGCCTTTTTGCATATAACGCCCTGAAGAGTAAACTCGGTCACGTGGCTTCAGGCCAACAGTAAAGTTTTGTCATCCAAATAGCGCCATGTTGATTTATATCCGGCCATATTCAAGAATCTCCGCCGCTCTTTTGCTATTCGTAGCAAAATAAGATTCGCGCGAAAGCAATGAATTAACCACCCGAAAGTCTGCAATGGTAATGGTCATGTACCGGTTGGCCAATGTTAGTTTACACCCCAGCTGAGAATGAAACTTTCCGGGAACTAGGAAACATAATAGGGATAAATGAAATGAACAGGCGATTGTGTTTGTTTCAGTAGAAAATTCCATGAAAAGTTTCTTACTACAAAATATTTGGGTTTTCTTAAAAAAAATAAAAAAATTGGTTTATGCCTTTATGCCAATTCGCTGTTCAAATTTAAACTACAGATATATAACACAATTTCTTTATTTTATGTTCACGATGTCTTTAGTACGTCCTAGTCTCGATTTGGTAGCAACTCATAATTGACAGTGTATGCAACCCACCGTACATTACTGTTAAATTGTATACTCTAATAGCACCATCACACCATTTCTTCTTATATAAGCCACGTGGTCTTTTTAAGAAATTTTTAGAATGAACCAAACTCTTCTGTCGTGTTTTTTGAAATTTGATTTAAGAAACTTTTTATTGCTTATTAAGAAATTTCTTGTCTACTAGAAAAACAGAAAAATATCCGTAATTTCAAAATTGTTCTTGCTCTTATAAGAAACTTTTAGAAGGGTGAAGCATTTTTTTTTATTGATTTTCATATTTTCTTAAAGAAACTTTTAAAATAAGCCAAGTCCTTTTTTATGTTTCCTAAATTTTTGTCTTCCCTAAAAAAAAAAACTTTAGAATCACCTAAACTCTATTTTTATTTGCTTTAAATTTCCTCGTTAAGAAAAACTACAAAAAAAACATCCAGATTAAACCTTTTTCATTTTGTCTCCCTTAAGAATCTTTTTGAAAGACCAAAGCTTTTTTGTGTTTTTTCATTTTTCCGTCCTCTAAGAAATTTTTAGAATTACTAATACTTTTTTGTATTTTTTTAAACAAACAAATAAATCCATAATTTCAAGATTATCATTTAGTTTTGTTTCGGAAACTTTTAGAATGACCTTAACCTGTTCTTGCTATTTTTCATTTTAGTTTTCCTTAAAAATATATTTAAAATTTAATTGACATTTATTAAAATTTCCCCATCAACGACTACTAAAAAAATATCAATTTTTATTTTATTTTTTTATTTCGCTTTTCTTTCCCTCGTTTCTTTCCCTCGTTCTTAACCAGTTTGCATTATTTTCTTTCATTTTTTCTTTTTTCTTTAATTTTTTTTTCATTTCAATTTCCCTCGACCAGCTTCCCAAACAATTTTTTCATAAAATTTTAATTTCACTATTGTTCAACATTTTACATCTTTTTCACTACCTGCGGCACATTTTCAAAAACAAACATCTCAAAATCCAAATGACCATTCATTAAAAAAAAAATCCTTCCGCTCATCTTCGTCCAAACTACCAACTTAGATTTTCATTTACACTAAACTTAAGTAAGCCAACCTCAAATAGTATTCTAGCCTTTCAATGATCAAATTACATTCGAATACATCTGCTCATCCCTCTACTCCTCATAATCATCCTCCCAGGACGAAGAACGAGTAGATAGATCCTGCTACGCGTGACTATGCATATACGTGCGGTAGATTGAATCTCTGGCTGGCTGGCTGGACGTGCCCAGCATACATGCCACATTTCCAGCAATTCCATCGCAATTTCCAGTCGGCACCATCACACCAATTCCGAGCTGGAACTGTACTCACTATCGCTGGTACAGCTACAGATAAATACAGATATCTATCTGTATCTACAGATATCTATCTGTATCTACAGATACTCTATATGTATCTACAGATAGAGTATCTATATCTACAGATACTCTATCTGTATATACAGATACTCTATATGTATCTACAGATACTCTATCTGCATCTACAGCTACTCTATCTGTATCTACAGCTACTCTATCTGTATCTACAGATACTCTATCTGTATCTACAGATACTCTATCTGTATCTACAGATACTCTATCTGTATCTACAGATACTCTATCTGTATCTACAGATACTCTATCTGTATCTACAGATACTCTATCTATATCTGTACTTTGTTCTGAATAAAGAAAACAGCTTCGAGGGACTCCGTTCAGTCTTACAGTAGTCTCTATTTTTTTATATAAAGTATCCAAATGGAAAAACAGGTTTGGTATATTCACATACCAGACGGAATTTGATTGTCTTGAAAAAAAAATGAAATCTTTCCATCTGCCGCGCCTTTTATAAAAAAGTATATCGCACTCCGATGTCTCCTTTATATCTCCTGCGCGTTCCAATTTTTATAATTTTATTAAAAATATGTAAAAGATATTCATAAGTTTTAAGCAATGGTATGTAGGAGATCCATTTTCGAACACCCTGTATGTCTTGAGCACGTACCAAAGCCATAATTGAAAACATTAGCTTTGTGAGCGAGATGTGAAACTGTGGATTCGAGTTCATCGAATTGAATGTGTTTATTTATGTCGTTCAGTTTCGGGACGTTTAGTTTTGGTACGTGCCTAAATTGGCACGGGCGATAGATTCGATATACCGTTCGTATTTGTCAAATGACAATTGATATCGTGCCTATATTTTGTTCGGTTCATTTTTATTGCTGATTTATTGAGAGAAGCTAAGATGGTAAGCTAAAAGGTCGCTGGTTCGAATCCCGTACACCCCAAATTTTTTATGGATATTATGATTCTATATTATTATTATAAAAAAAAATTTCACCCTGTAGTGAATTGCCTATAGCTATAAATTGTATTTATGTCTTTTATGTAGCCAGAATATCTGAAAGGTGAAAAAGTTAATAAACGCTTAGTATTCTGGCATCGATTTGTCTTTTGCTGCCACAAATCAAGAATATAGATTTTTGGGGGAACAATGAAAACTCTTGCAAAGACAATATATAGGGTATCTAAATAAATTAATAAATAGAAAATGACAAGAGAAATAGATAAATTTGAAAAAGTTGATATTTTTATTAATCAAATTTGTATATCAGCATTATTTTTTTTTGATGTTTTCTTTTCTCTTGATTTTCGTGTTTATATCTTTGTATGGTACATAAATAAACTCGTTTATTATTATTAGAAATATTAAACTATTTGAATTTTCAAGAATTTTCACTATAATTCGCGCGATTAAATAATTATCATGTGGAAATTTTATATTTTATTTTTGAAACAGCCTGTATATGCCTGAATATTTTCAGTTATTGAATTTACCAGCTTCATTTTAACAGAAATAAGTTTTCAGTGAAGCGAGGTATTGTACATAACCACCGATTTCTATTCTTCGCATAAATTACGCCCCTGTCTTAAGAAAACGAAATTTGATTTCGTAAAAAATCGTATTTTAAAATTTCATGAAATCGAAAATTTTCTTGAAATGAAATAACAGAAAAAGTGAAATAATATGAGAAATATTAAAAAAAAAAAATTAAAATTAAATTTAAAAAAATAAAATTAAGTGAGCGAAAAAACTTCAAGAAAAGACAAGAAATGTCGAAAAAATAAATAATTAACAAAACGCAAATATTGTAATAAAAATGGAAAAAACGCCGGAAAAACGCTTGAAATAAATGGATCAAAAATGAATTTTCGAAAATATCAAAAAGTGTATAAATCTGAAAAAAAAAACCCGAAATAAGTTTTTACACTCAAAAAAAAACGTAAAAATCAAAAAAAAAATTATAGCATAATAATATAGCACAATATAGCATAAAAATACCATAAAATTTTTAAGAAAAATTCTTGGAAAATTAATATGAAGATTATTTTTCTTATATAATTTCAACATATACTTAATCTAAATGAAACTAGAAGCAATATCTTAATATAATTTACTTTTTACTTTTTTTTTAAATTAAATTTGAAAATAAAAAATATCAGATCCGAAAACTAAAAAAAAAAGAATCTCAATATTGATTTTGCTGCAGAAATGTCTTTTAAAATTAAAATTTAAATTTAAAAAAATTATTCACCGACAATCGAAGAAATTTTTTGCATTTGCCACAAAAAAAAATATATAAAAAAATTTAATATTTTTGCTATAAAAATTTGCCAACCTACATTTCATGGTAGAAATCGATTTCTACCAAATCGATTTATAATTTCATGTTTCACAAATTCAAGTATGAAAATCTTTGAACAATTGAATGTTTAAGTCATTCTAAACAATATTTACAATTAATGCCGTTTTAAGTCACGACACTTATTGCCATGAATAGGTCATAAACAACGCAAGTCCATTGTTATTGAACACGCCGTATAATAATTGAAAAAAAATGCTTAAGAAATATACAAACAATACAATAACTAGGTGATGACAAATGCAGAATAAGTCTTATGTGAAATAATACTCGTAATTAAATTTATTAGCTAATAAAATTTAATGAATGTTTTTTAAATACAAAAATTGTTTTGATAATTTAGCGGAAATGTTAGTTTTTTTTATATTTTTGTTATAATCGAATACAAAAATTAATCCATTTTTTAATTACTTAATTTATCCAATTATAGACAATACAGCTGCTTTTTTTTTATGGCATATATAGAAATAAATAATATTTCTTTTACCTTTGTAATTTTTGTAATAACACCTTTTAAAAATTTGTAATATTAAATTGGAATATAATTTTGCTAAATATTAGTTTAAGTTTAAGCTTAAATAAAAAATTAAAAATTAATAAGCATTTGACTTATTTGGATTATTTTAAAATTTAAAGGTAAAATTGAAATCTCAATATTTCGCATTATATTTTTCAATTTTTTATTTATGTCAAATTAATAATCAAGAAATTGTTCGATGTAACATAACCGTCAGATAAATGAAAGACGATAAAAATGACGGAAACGTCAAAAGTTCTCGAAACATCAAAAATGATAGAAACGTCAAAAGTGACAAAACATCAAAATGTGAGAAATGTCAAAAATGTCTAAAGCGATAAAAACGTCAAAAAATGCAAGAAATGTCAAAATTAACACAAATGTCAATAGGGAAAAATATTTATGTTCTAATTTTTTGAACTGCGTGTAAAAATAAAAGCAGTATAGTAATTATATTTCCAAATTTTTCATATTTTTATTTTTTATATCGAATTTATGTCAATTTAATAATCAAGAAAATGTTGGAAGTAACATAAATGTCAGATAAATGAAAGACGACAAAAATGACGGACACGTCAAAAGTTCTCCAAGCGTCAAAATGCAAGAAAATATGGAATACAAGGATTTTTAATTTTATTTTTTATTTTTAAATATGTATTGCACTGGGGTTAATTTGTGTATTTAACTGCACGTATTATATTCCGCTACAACTACTAAAAATAATTGTCCTATTACTACAATTTTATCAATGCAAAAGAAAGGTATAAACAATTTTTTTATTTTTATAAAAAATTTAGTATATAAGCCGATTTAATAGTGTTTTTTGTTGATCAAAAAATGGCCACGAATAAAAATAATTACCATTACTTATTTCTTTTAATGTATGCAACCAAATTCGCACTTTAATATATAAAACGAACCACACCTCAATATTCGAAATATATTATTATAAAAAATCTTATATTATAATATTATAATATAATATTATATCTTATTATATTATATCTAATATAATATTATAAATATTTGATGAAAATATGTTCACGAATAAAGATCACAACTATATTTATTTCGTAGGCAACCAAAGTTGCACCTTAAATTCACAAATATATACGAACTATACCTTAATCTCTGATGCACAGTATTATAAAAAAATAGCGAAGCTTGTTAATGGGAACTCATTTAAAACAAAATTTACATGTATCCCTACTTCACTCCGAAAGTTAGATTCATCAAAAGTTTTAGTATTACGAGTTTATATAAAAGTATAAAAGTTTGTCATTGATCTTTCACTGGCAGCCTCAATTTTTAAGTACAGCTTTTTCGATTTACCTACGCATCGTTAGTTATATGGAACAATCTGTATATATACACATAAATCTGGCCATCATACAGCGTGCTTCGTAAATTAAAATATCTCGCCACTTTTTTGTTAATAAAAAAATTAGTAATTTAATTTAATGCCAGTACTTAATAAAAATTTAGAAGCAAATTTTGCGAAACTTGAGTAAATTGCACGTATATTTCTCGACACCCTGTACATGCGTGGAGTGTAATAATAAATTCAGTGCATTGTGGATTTTTGGCGTTTCTGAAATATCGTATTCTGTAGTGGTTGCAGAGCCAGTATTTCTTATATGCACTTGAATACTTTACGACCCCCCTGGGACATTTTACCCCCGCGCGACTGTGCTCCGATATTAGTACAACGCCACCACTGACAGCCCCATACAGAGCTCAAACGAATTATGAAAGAATTCCGAGTTTTACGCATTAATAAACGACCCAACATGATTTGAAATATTTAATTTTTTATATTTTTTCATAAAATATATATTAAAAAATATTTACTTTAATAATTAAAAAAATATTTGTTTTTATATTTTCTTCGATTTCTTCATATATTTTTTGTATTTTTCTATAAGAAAAAAAATGGTAAAAACTTAATAATAGTTTGCACCCTGTATATATGGGCATTGTATATTATGTACTGTGCGGTTTGAACCTTTTGATTAATACGATTTTTTTTAAGACCACTGTTTTAAAATATCAAGATATTTCAGAAAACTGTAGAAAAATTACATTTTTATTTAAATTGCGAATAATATAATAGTAATTTTATGTACGTTTTAAATTGATTTATAACATTTTTACCAAATATTATATTAAAAAACCACGGACGTGGTTTGTTCTGTTATTGCTGCTGATGGTGGTGTTACATTGGAAAAGCGCATGTAACGTATAAATTCTTTAAGCCGTTCCTTTTTTAAACTTTATTACAGTTTATGATTTTAGCTTTGATAGTTACATTTTGCATTAATATTCGCACCGTTGCAATTTTCTTTTTATTTGTAGTTCTCTAGCTGCATATTGAAAAGTCACTATATTATATTATATTATTTTTAAAACATTTATTTGTCTTATATTTTATAAAACTGCTTTAATTCGTCGATAATAATCGCACCAACTAATAAAGAAAAATATCGCAAGTACCTTTCTGTTACCAATTCAACGACAATGTATGTTGGGTTGCATACACCATACACTCATCTATTGTGAGCAGGCACTAATCGCAATAGAAAAATCATAACTAGAAGAACTTAATGCTTAATTTCTTTTAAAAAATTCTCAAAATCATAAATATTTCTTTAAAAACAATCCATCTTCAAAAATCTGCTTTACATATTTCGCAAAAACATCACTTAGTCACCTACAGCTAGAAAATGGAGTCATTCTGTTGTTATTAGTTGCTACTCCTCTTCAGTCTTCTGCTGCTTGACTCGCCCGAAGTAGTATCTGTTCTTCTGGCCCATTATAGCCGGATTATCTCTTGTAGTTATTATGATAACGTGCGCGAGTTTTGTTTATCTTTATTCTCTATTTGCCGGTCTCGAAAACATAATCAAAATAGTACCAAAATATACATAAAGTATTCCAATATTATCTAAGAAGTAAACTATTGTTTTGCGCAAACTAAAAATGTTCGTCAAATGTTACTAGATTTATTTTTTCATATTTATCAGTTTCATGATAATGATAAGATTGGTTTAAGTTTATTTTAGCGCCTTCTTAGCGCAATTTTTAACCGAAAAAAATTACATTTTATTAAAAATTACGTTGATAAACTTAAATATCATTAATAATAATAATAAAATTGTATAACTTAGTGCATATAAATGTATTAAGAAGCTTTTATATGAAATTTCACGCTTTTTCTGTATTATGTAACCCGTTTCGGTCAATTACGTGCTCGTCAGTACTCCGAACAGGATATGAACTAGGAAGACGTGCGATCGCACTGCCAGCTAGGATTAGCGCCATCTACTGTGCTATATTCGTAGCACGGTAGATGTTTGTTGCTCAATTGAAAAAAATCCAGGTGTCAACAAGCCTAAACTTATTAATTTCATTGATAATAATAAAGAGCGACAAAAAATGGTGACAAAAAATTAGGGCAACGTTGTTAATAAGACAAATATTTAGTTCGAATCCGTTTTTTGTCGAAAAAATTCGTTTTCGGGGTTAAATGGTGTGAATTGTACGAAAATATAATTTTAAATTAAAAATTTATTGAACTTATGAAATCTGAGTTTGATTAATTTTTTTTCTCAAAAATAAGTAGAAGCTAAAATGTATCCGGATATATAAATTCTGCCAATATTTAGTGCCATGGGTTCGAATCCCAGTTCGGGAAGATGTTCTTTGTATAGGAAAGATGTTAAATGTTGTGAATTATCCGAAAATATAATTAAAAATTAAAAAATTATGGATTATGAAATCTGAGTTTGATTATTTTTTGTTTCAAAAATAATTACATCAGCTGGAAACAATTTCTGGGATTATTTTTTATTTTTTTGTATTTAATAAAATATTACGTGAAGAAATCGAGCAACGGAGAATAAATCGTTTCTTCTGCAGCGATGTTTTTGTATATTTACGAATAAATAACAAAATACAATACGTCAATATCGTTATACCGAAACAGATACTAAAGACAGGATTTATTACTGTCTGAAAGCAACTCCACCTCATCTCGTACGCTGCTTTTTCATATTTTCTCTTGTAAACTGTAATATTTATCCGATCGGGCTCTTGGAAAAATATATGCACATGCATTAAGGCTTCCCCGTTATTAATAAAAATCGGTATCCATTTTCCAAAGTCACGAGTCGTTTCCTCAATGTACAAACACAGATTTTACTCAAGCTGGCACATATATGCATATACATGGTGTCTCAAAAAAATTTTTTTTTAAATCTTTTGGTTCAGCTAGAAGAAAATAATTAAATTTAAATTTCTTCATTGATGCAATTAAAGAAATTTGTCATCCACGTTAATTTAAGCACAAATTAAGGTTAGTTTACTTTTTTCGCCAATTTTTTAATTTTTTTAATTCGAGATTTCTTCATTAATGCAAATAAAGAGATCCACGTTAATTAAAAACAAATTAAGGTTAGTTTACCTTTTTTACCAATTTTTTAATTTTTTTCATTCGCGATTCCTTCATTAATGCAATTAAAGAGATTTCTCGTCTACGTTAATTAAAAAACAAATTAAGGTTACTTTACTTTTTTCACCAATTTTAAATTTAATTTTTTAAATTCGAGATTCTTCATTAATGCAATTAAAGAGATTTCTCGTCCACGTTACTTAAAAAACAAATTAAGGATAGTTTACTTTGTTCACCCATTTTTTTAACGAAAAAAATCAAGAGACTAAGCCAATAAAATTTTTGTAGCATTTAGACAATTTCAATAATCACAGAAAATGATAAAAAATCATAATAATCTATAAAAACAGCAAGCATTTATTATAAAAGGTAAACCAGAAGGAAAGGAAAGTATAATTGTCTGTTAACTTAAATCAGATCAGTGTAGGGTCAAAGTCAGGTCAGATCAAGTTAAGATTCTCATCATTGCAATAATTTTTTGTTGTAGAAGGCAAGGCAAAACTGAATGGTAAGACAGATATACTCTATACATATAATAGATACGTCAACGCAATAAAAATTAATTTTCATGAATCACTGGGTATATTTACCACGGAGATGGTACTGCTAACTCATGCGTGAAAATGTGAAATAATTCTTCGTTCGTTCTTCGTATGATGCCTGAATGTTGAGCTGGTACACTACAGCGAACGTGAAATACATGTTCGTACTGTTCTTCAGCTCACGGGCATTCAAACAGCGATATATATCACTCGTTGCTTTCGTTATAATATTTCCCGTCTTTTATAATATTTCCCCTTCAATATATAATAACTAGCTGCGGAGACAAGAACGCATGTATTGCATTCGATATTGGTAGATTCGATATATCAATGCGATTCGATATATCAACCCAACTTGCAAAAAAATACCTTAAAATCTGCTTAAAAAAGTTGATCGATTAGTTTATGTGAAAATTTGACAATTTGTAGTTCAAAACATATACCAACATAGATATTTTTTGAACTACCGTTACACCAGCCTTCATAATATATTTTGTTCGTAATTTACAGCGCGTTAAATAAAAATAGTTTTCGTGAAACAGCGCAGGAAAATTTCAAGTGCACTTTACGGAAACCCGTTAAATAATAAACTTGATTATACCGAGTGTATGAAAACGAAATGTTTATTCGAGATGCGAGTCATCTCGAATAAATATTTCGCTTTCGTTGATGCATCGGTGGAACGTTCAAAGGATATTATTGAATTGAAAAAGGGTATTCAAGGATTTTCGGGCATCGATTATTCTTTAGTTGTTTATTTATCCAAGAATGAATGTTGCAGTTATGACGAAATTAATCGCACTTCAAATACAGAAATATATTTTATTTAAGCGAAATTTTCCAAAACGTTGGAAATTTCCAGGTTCGTAATTAATTGGAAAATATTCATGTATTTATCGGCGGAAAATAACGGTTTTTCAACGACTCATTTTGGATATTTAAACATTTAAGTATACTTTAAAATTCCTTGAAATTTGAAAGAAGAAATATACCCACCATTTTTTTTATATGTTGCTCTTGTTTACGTTTTGGTTGGGCATTTGACAGGTGGCATTTTTGTATACAAACCATATAAAAGAAATAATTATAAAATTTGAAACGTCATATTTATGTAACATCAAAATTGTACGATTCACTTTATTATATATTTATTATCAAGTATTAACGCTGACATACGGTCAAATTGAAACCATGCACATATCGAATTCATTATTCAACACCCTGTACTTGCTTATATACAGGATGTACCAGATTTATTTGTTAAATATTTACGGTTGTAACGAGGAATCTTTTTTTTAATCTTTAAAGACTGGGCATTAAAAATTTAGGATTTCAAAAATCCGGTTTTACAAAAGATAAAATTACACAATTTTATATTTACACTTAAATCATTTCCATCGTTGGTTTATTTATAGTTTAATACATATTTTGAAAAATCAGCTTATTTATGCCCAGAATTTACTTTCGAGTTTAAATATTTTTAATTACCCAACCACAAAATATTGGGTTTATAAGAATAAACAAAAACAAACGTATAAATTTTACGCGCGCGAGCGTAGCGAGGTCTGTCAAAGACATACGAGCGCAAAATCACTTTTAGTCCGAGCGACACATATTTGAAGAATATATTTTGAAAAAATCAGTTTATTTATGTCCAATAAAATAAAATTTTCAGCGAATTTCTTCCACAATGTAAAAACGTAAATTCCGAGAAAGTATGTTAGTACCTTATTATAAATTCATTGTTTTTCTTAACATTTTCCACGTATGTAACGTAAAGAACAATTGGAGGGATCTTTAGACACATACGTGCTCAAGAAATTCACGTTCAAGTGCTTTGTAAACAGTCATTTGGAATGTTTTATTATTTTAGATGCAACTCTGTTTTTAATATAGAAAAAATCCGCTACTATTTCTTATAAGTTTTTAAAACGTCTGAAATATATCAAATATGCTTTATTCAAAAATATATTAAATGAAATATATACAGGGTGGCTTTACCAAATATTTAACTAAGAAAGTGACCATTGATTTTAATGATCAAATTTCTAGTTTAAAATGAATTTTTCAATAAAAAAAAATTTTTTGTTGATAAATTTTTATATAGAATATTTCATTCAAATTGTTAAAATTTATTCATTATACAATATATTGTATATAATTTTTATTCAAGTGATTTTAGTGGTTTTTACTTATTATATATGACATTTCTCGCCAAAGTAGGCATTTTGCACATGTAGATGTTGCTTATATCGTATCATAAGAACTACTCCATTAACTAAACGTAAACATTACATTCCTCAATAAATAATTAAATTATACTCATTAACTAACGAAACAATTACTAAAATATATCGAAATAATATTTAAACCACCCTGTAAATTAGATTACGAGAATTGCCGAAATATTAAATACTTCGGTTATAATCGGAAAATTCACACTGACGATACGTGCGATTGTATACGAATCAGCTGTTTAATAAATGACAACTGTATTAAAATACCGCATCAGTTGTCTTTTACGGCCTACTCTGGCGAAAAATTTCAGGTTACGTATGGTATCGCAAAAAAAATATTAAGAAGACAGTTCATATAACATAAATACTTCGTCCGTGCATTTAATAAGCAGCTCAAATAATTTTTTTTAAGGGATTTGTGGAATTTTCTATTCAGTTTCGAATAGACATAAAACGCAATAAAATGTTGGCTTGCGTTTTACACGATAAGAGGCCTCTTGTTATTCTTATTGTTGCTAGAATATTATAAAAGCGAGCCCATAAGCTCCTCTGGCAGGCCGTAAAGGTATGTATGCGATTGTTATCACATTCTTCGTTCAAGAAGAATATATATAGTCATTCTTCGAGTTTCGCTAATCATTTTTATAGCGGCGAAAATATTCATGATTCAAATCGATCGCATATATTTAGGATTAGAGATGCGAGGAATACTATAAAGTATCGATACTGAAGATTGTGTATTACTATTTTTCAGATATCGATATTTTATTGATAAGTTAGTTAAAGAGTCCGCAATTCTAAAGATTGGTTGGAAACAGCACGCCATGCCGATCTATCCTGAGCTAATCCCTTCATCTCCCTATAGCTATTCATCTCAACGTCTTCAACTATCTGACTCACATACTCCAATCTAGGCCTACCTACCCCTCTCTTTCCCTCCACTCTACCTTCTATGATCAATTGCATAATCCCCCCCCCATGCCTAAGAATATGCCCTACTAATCTGTCTCTCCTACGCTGTAACACTCTCCAAATACTTCTCTTCTCCCCTACTAACTCTAGTACAGCTTCATTTGTTACTTTATCTTCCCAACCAATCCTCATCATCCTCCTATAACACCACATTTCGAATGCTTGTAATCTACGCTTCTCTTCCTTTCCTATAGTCCACGCCTCGCACCCGTACAGTGCTACACTCCAAACATATACCTTCAGTAATCTTTTTCTAATACCCAAGTCAATATTTGATCTTAAAATCTGTTCTTTTTCTACGAATGCCTTCCTACCCTGTGCTATCCTACACTTTATATCTACCTTGCTTCGATTATCTTTTGTGATTCTACTGCCTAAATAACAAAAATCTGACACTTCTTCGATTCTATTATCTCCTATTGTGATCCTCATTTTTCTACTGCATTCCTTTTTGTCACACCTCATCACTTTAGTTTTACCTATATTTATTTTCATGTTAAAATCCCTAGTCAATACTGCCTGCATACCATTCAATACCCTTTCTAAATTCTTTTCGCTTTCTTCCAATATAGCTATATCGTCGGCGAATCTCAGCATATATATTTTCTCTCCCTGTACATTCACACCTACACTATACTCTTCTTTTACTTTGTTTATTGCATCTTCTATATATAGATTAAATAATAACGGTGAAAGTGTACATCCCTGCCGAACTCCCTTCCCTATTTTTGCTACCTCTTCTTCCCCCTCAATTCTAACTAAGGCAGTTTGGTGTTTATATAAATTAAAAATTATTCTCCTATCCTTATAATCTATACCCGTTTCTTTTAAAATTCTAAACATTATGTCCCAATCTACATTATCAAATGCCTTTTCTAAGTCTACAAAAGCTATGCAAGTTACCTTTCCTACCCTCTTTCTTTTTTCTACTACCGTTCTTAGTGCTAGAATCGCCTCTCTCGTCCCTCTGTTTTTCCTAAAACCAAACTGATCTTCTCCTAGCCTTTCCTCTACTTTATTTTCTAATCTCCTATAAATAATCTTTAACAATATCTTCGATGCATGTGATAGTAGACTAATGGTCCTATAGTTCTCACACAAATTAGCTCCTATTTTCTTCGGCATTGTTACTATTCTACTACGCTGAAAATCCTGTGGTACTTCTCCCTTCTCATATATTTTACAAACTAACCTGTATAATCGCTCCTGCATTTTTTCCCCTGCGTGTTTTATTAATTCGGCTGGTATCATATCAATCCCCGCTGCTTTGTTATTCCGTAAATCATTTAATGCTCTATGAAACTCTGACCTAAGTATGCTAGGACCTAAGTCATCCTCATCTATCTGTTCCACATTTTCTAGCTCCTTCATGTCCTGCCTACCTTTATATAAATCTTCAAGATACTCCTTCCATCTTCTAGCTTTTTCCTTATTTTCTGTGAGTTCCTTACCCTGCTTATCACATATAATGTTACCCTTTGGTTTTACTTTAGAAAAATGTGACTTAATTTTCCTGTAGCCCAAATCTACTTTACCTCTTCTCATATCCTCCTCAATATCCTCACAGTTTCCTTTTATCCACTCTTCTTTCGCTAGCTTGCATTTCCTATTAATTAAGTTCCTTAGTTCCTTATATTTTTTCTGTCCTGCTTCTGTGTTTCCTATTTTAATTTTCCTTCTTGCTTCTATCATTTTAACTATTTCTTCCGTGATCCATTCCCTCCTACCTGCCCTTTTCTTTGTGCCTAATACTTCATTTGCTGCTGTAGTTAACCCATTTCTGATTTCCCTCCATTCGCAATCTATGTCGTTCCTAGATTAATGATAAATTATTGATAAATATATTTATTATGCCGACACTTTAATTAAATGTGAATATATGTGATGCTATAAAAAAATAAATTATTTTCACTCAATTTACTCGCGGATCGAAAACTCGAGGTCATTCTTTTTAAAAACAAAAAAAAAATATTATGCAAAAAATTGACGATATAGTGAATTTAAAAGCAAATATTTTTAACGCTGAAATTTAATTTTTTTGTTATTTTTTAAAAATCCGAGTAAAAAATAGATACTTCCAAAAATATCTCAACAAAAATATCGTACGATAATCTGAAATATCGATATCGATACTTCAAAAAAAATATCGAGGTATCGTACGCATCTCTACATTTGCAACTGCGTTAAATTTCTCCACGACTATATTCTTTTTTTGCCTTTTTTAAATATTTTTCCACGTTTTTCATAATTTTTTATTTTATATCAAACACTCTGCATTAAATTTACCTTCACAATTACCAAATCATAAAAATAGTATTCGTATATTTTCAACGAAATAAAAAAATCTAACGACCATGCTGCGGTCATTATTTCAAATCCGTGACCGTTTAATTGCGGGTGATTTATATCTAACTTCCGTCTTGAACACGTCTTCGTATCTTGGGCAATAGAAACAGCAACAAAAGCAGCAAGGTGAAGTCAGCTGCAGATCTAAACAGAAGCGCTTTCTTGTCTCCATTCTAGGCGTTGTGGGTGTTTCTAATAGTCAGATGCGTAACTTAGAAAAAACTAATTTTCAATAATTTCCTTTTAAGCATCGATTATGATCATAAATTTTTTTTTTTCGTAAGAAAAATGTAAATATTTCAATTAGTCAATTATGTACGCATCGATTTATACGATATTAAATTAATGTTGCTACAGTTCTCACACGAATTAGCTCCTACTTTCTTTATACTACGCTGGAAATTATATTTCCGTACAAATAACCACGCCACTGACTTAACCCATATAACGAACCGGATGCACCCCAAATATCCTACCGATTATTCCACCTACTCGTCATTCATCCTACCGCCATTGTTCCTAACATTTATCCTAAACGTCGGAATATCCTAAAGTGCACAGTTCGTCAAATATCCTATTTGTTTGATCCTAAACATGGAATCTATAGTCTGTTCGCGTTTAATTTGCCTGGCCATGCAAATTTGCCTTTTTTTTTCTTATATTACGAACATGGTCAGAACGATAAATGTATTGGGAACGTCACTGGTCGACAGATTTGAAGAGAAGAACGCCTTCTCTTCACGGAGAATGCCGAATATCCCTTCGCTATCTGCGCGATTCCAGGCATATTTATAGCGAACAAACTGTATACGATTATTGGCAACGTTGCACGGATTCGATATTCGTGAAAGACTTGACTGTATGCGTCCCGCTACAGCGCACTATCGTCTAACTTCAGACATGTACCTTTCCGGTCAGGTTGCCGTGCAACGTTGCCAATAATCGTAGAGATTCCACGTTAAGGATAAATGACGAATAGGATATTTGACGAACTGTGCATTTTGGGATATTCGACATTTATGATAAATGACGATAAGATTAACGAGGCGAAATTTCCTTTCATAATCATTTTAATTTTTGACAAAAACAATGTTTTTATAAAACTAGAAACTTTAACATGGAAGTTGAAAAAAGTTGAAGTTGAAAAGAGTTGAAAAAAGTGTCGGAAACACAAAATTTAATTGTTATAATACAAAATTACACAAAAAAACATTTTCAAAATATAAAAGTGTAGCCAAGTAACGGTAGAGGGGGTTCTAACAGTATGTAGATGGATGCTTAGCGTTTTTTTTTTTTGTAATTTTTGACCTCACTTCGCTGACCTAAAAATGGTTACAGTAACAATCATGATCAATAGCACTGTTGATTTTAAAAGAAAAAAGTTAATGTAGGAGCAAACATACACGCAACAGTTGACAAAATCAATTTCAACTGGCGCAAAGCGATATGCACGTTTTTTATCGGACTGCGCATTTTTGCGATAACGAAATTACTGTAACAATGAATTTTCACGAATTTAACATTTTTTCAATTATTTCACCCATCGTTTCCCTAAACTTGAAACCCTCAATTCTTTTTGTCGCCAAATTTTTGTTTGTTTTAGAATCAGCATACTACTCCATTAGAATAAATTATTTCCTTTGATTTTTATCTTATGTTATGAAACGACATATTATCCGATTAACGACGAACTGTGTTTATTTTTCTTTGTTCCAGCGTGCGATTGCCATCCGATTGGAGCGTCCGGTAAAACATGCAATCAGGCAACTGGACAGTGTCCATGCAAAGATGGAGTTACTGGCATCACCTGCAATCGTTGCGCCAGAGGATATCAACAGAGTCGATCCCACATCGCACCATGCATCAGTAAGCTTATTTTGAAGCAGATGGTAAAGTCTTAAGTAGCCTAAATCCAAGAGTTATATTAAAAAATATATAAGCTCATTCTGATAGGGATTTCGTTTTGATTTAAAGACCGTGGCTCCATCTGTGTTAGAAGTATTGTATCATGAAGTTACAATGTCTAAATTATCAACTCTTGCTCCAATATTTGATGTAATATCAATGGAATACCAACACAAGTCAAAAAATACGTTTATGTTTTTGATCTGTATCTTGTTTCGAAGATATCGTAAAAATGGAAAATGGAATGTACTTTCCTTGATTTTTTTAGCCTAAATCCAAGAGTTGTATTAAAAAATATATAAGCTCATTTTGATAGAGATTTCGTTTTGATTTAAACACTGTGGCTCCATCTGTATTAGAAATATTGTATCATGAAGTTACAATGTCTAAGTTATCGACTCTCGCTCAAATATTTGATCGAAAATTCGTTTTTTTTTTGTAATTTTGTAATTTTTGTGTCAAAAAAATTTTGACGAACATAGTGCCGAGTGCCGTGATATTAATTTGGCACTGGCTGTTCAAAATAGTCCAACTTAGATATTAAGGCCTAAGCAAATTGTTAGTGTTAGTTTTCGGCAGAGTAGAAAAATTTGAAACACAATTTTTGGATTTTTGTAAACGGTAACCTAACATGTCTAATACCTTCAAATCGTGTTATTATCGAATCTAAACCTTTCTTAATGTGTGTTAAAAATATAAGGTCCTTACGACATTTCAGTGAAAAAAAATCTGGACCCAAAATATACCATCATAAAAAATTCGCATCGAAAACAAAAAGTTTTGATTGCTTTGTTAAAGTTGCATTTCTTCACAGAAATACCAGTGGTCCAAATGATGGCCGATGGCGAAGAAGAAGACCAATACGATCAATACGACCCTGAGTCCAATTCTGCAACTGGTGGTAAGTTTTTATAAACACCAAAATCAAATATTTCCTTCTCACCAAATTTAGTAACATTTTCATTTCCGCACATAATATCAACGTATACTTCTTGTATAAAATTCCATAATCCGATTTGATCTTATATGACTCACCCTCAGCGGGTTCTATTACCTAAAACTTTTCTACAACTCCGAATTGGGCAGTTCTTCGGTTTCTACCCTCGTTTGCAATTTTATTCAAATTCCCTATTTGAGGCATTATTGAACCCCCCCCCCCGACAGAAAAAAAAAACTTTTCTTGTATATAGTTAAAACGGATTCTCATAAGCAATTTGAACTGAACTTTATATGCGTGTAAGTAACAAACAGGGCCGGAATAAAAAAATTCTTACAAGTTGGCATTAATTTCATATTTTTCTTTGCTTGTTTTATTTATCCACTGTTTTATTGAATTACGCAAATAAAATGAACACACTGTATATTATATATACATACAAAAATTATTTGTTCTTTTAAATTATACCAGGCGAAGCGTTCTTCTAGAAAGTATCAAATTTGTAAAATGTTGTAACGAAAATTGTATTAAAAATTCTTTGAATATTTGAAACGCAAGAAGATTGAATTTAGCAGGGGTAGCAACCCCCCCAAATCCTCGTATGATAAAAAGAAGCTCAGCAATCTATCTCAAAGCGATCTCGCGAAATTGATTTAATTATAAGTTTGTGCCGTAAAGATGCAAGTGAATTTGGGCAACTTTCCGTTCGTTTTCTTTCTTTATATGCTCGCGTTCTCCAGAATTTACTTTCCTCCAGTCCGGGCTTACTTCGAATGTCCTGAAGGACCTGAACTTGACTACTTCCAGACAAAATAAACCAACAATGTAGGCGCGATGCGTTTTTTTTTGGGGGGGTTCGCGAATGCTTGCTCTAAAGAATTTTTAACACATGTTTTTTTTTCGTTGCATAAATTATCGAATTTTTTTACTACACTCCAATAATTTTTTTTGAAAAAGTCGGTAATTATGATTAATTTGTAGAATATTTTAGCGTATAATAAAAATCTGAAACTGTTAGGGATTTTTTTAAAAGATTTAAAATTGAAGAGAAAAATATAATGCATAAAAATTGAATTTAATATTTTTTTGTATTTGTACAGGCCTTAAGAAAGCACCATGCAAATTTATTTAATTGTCGAATCGGAAAAACTACTGGACAAGCAAAGAAATGTTTTTTTACACGTTTTTTTGTCGAATAAAAAAGGGATTGCTTGCACTAAAGGCTATTTCACACTTGTTTTATTTCCGTAGGTATAAATTATTGATTTTTCTCATATATCGCAAAAAAAAAATTAAAAAATTGGTGGGTTTATTTTCTAGAATATTTGAACGTGTAATAAAAATGTGGAATTGTTTGTTTAATACTAACGATTTTTTTTAAGGAAATTTGTTTTACTTTAATGAAAACCTGCGCAAATTAAACTGAACTCACTGAAAAGACAAAAGCGAATGTCCCCTGAATGGGTGGATTAAATTAAATTTTAAATTTTTTTTTTAAATCCGTAAATATTACAGGCCTTAAGAAATCACTGTGTAAATTTACAGCTTTATACTTACATCGTTAAAGCAAAAAATCGTCCGTACAATCAAATAGATAAATACTTTGTTTTTTTGTATTTCTGTTGTGGAATAGCCTTAACAATATGAGTGTATGCAACCAAATATGCGCAATGTTTTTACGGGGGAATTGCTTTGCACTACAAGCCATTTCACACATGCTTTATTTCCATAGATATACATTATTGTTTTTTTTTCAACAATAAAAGTTGAATTTAAAAAATACACAGTGAATAAAACTTACGGAAATTATTCTGAATTGGGAACACTAAAATTCTGACCACATTCAAATTAATTTGTCGCTTTAACAAATTCTTCTATATAAACAAACATAGACACACGGAATGGTTTTTATATATTTCTAGTGTGGAGTAGCCTTAACAATATGAGTATATGCAACCAACAATTCTGAAAATGTGCTTGCTTTGAGTGAATCAATCTAATTGTGCGTAGAAGAGAAACAAACTGAACGGTTTCGGCGAAAAGTTTTGCACGTTGATAATGATTAATCTTCCGCAAAGGCGCCTAAATAATTTGACGTGCTTTAGGGAAATTAACACCTTGTATATTACGTGTCTTGTAAATCGAAACGAATTAGGGGAGATGAAGGGTGCTTTGTAGCGCTACAGATGGGTTCTTCAGTTTGGTAAGGATTTGGAAGATTTTAATGATTTTAGAAGAGTGAAGTAAAGACTGGAAAATGGTTTTTATGGGAGAATTCATTTTGTGGATTAATTAAAATATGATTTTTTAAATTAAAATTTGCTTAAAAGAAATTGACTTTGTATCCTGACCGACTTTTTGTGTAGATTCTAAGAATTTTTGCAAAATACATTTTTAAAAAATTGACTTTTTTAAATTTAAATAATCTAAATAAAGTTGTGTAAAAAGAACTGAAAAAAAAAGATAATTAATAAAAATTTGATTTTATTAAAGCCGTAAGATTAAAGATTTTTTTTAATTTTATTATTTTATAAATTTTATTAAATTTTATTAATTTATTAAATTTTATTAAAATTTTATTAATTTTATTAAATTTGAATAAATTTAAAAAAATTTATTCAAATTTATCGGATTTCTAAATAAGCCATTTAACCAAATAACCAAAAAAAAAATTACGCCGCAGTCGGAAAATTTTTTTTACTTTCAAAATTTGACTTTCAACATATTCAAAATTAATTAATTAAATTTTAGTTAATTTCGAGTTATCATTAAAATTTACTTATTCTAAATGAATTTATATTTAAAAATATAACATACCTATATTTTTTTATTTATACATATTTTTTTTATTAAATCTACAATATTTCAAAAATATTTTTAAAATATAGTTTAATAAAATAAAATAAATATTAATATAAAATCTTCTAAAATTGTAATTTATATGATTTTTATAATCATTCAATTTTAAATCATACATTAAAAATTACATCTGAAAAAAATTGCCAGTGTCAGAAATTTTTCTAATTTCAGAATAATTAATTAGTAAAATTAATTTTTAACCGGGACAAGTTTTTTTTTTTAATCAAATAGAATGAGAGATTTTTTTTATGGAAAATATTTAATAACATCAAGAAATATATTTAAAAAAATGAAAAAATTATTTGTAATCGATTAAAAATTATATTTATTTATCCGATTTTTAAACTGCCTTTTAAGAAACCCCCAATTTTTCGAAATAATGTTTTAAATTAATATCTATTAGAATTCGGTTTTATTAAAATTTTAAAATAATCTCCTTGTTAAAAACTATTGAAAATATTTCCGAAACATAAAAAAAATCAAAAAATCAAAAAATCTTTAAAAAAATGAATAGTTGAATTTTTGTTAAAAATTTAAATAAACAAATTTATTAACGTATTTATTTTTAAATAGTATTTTTTATATTATTTTAAAAAGATACGCTACCTTTTTTAAGTAGTATAAAAAAAAATACACTACTTTTTTAAAAAAAAATTCAACAAAAACCAACTAATTTTCCGCGACTTCAAATAATCAAATAATTAATGTCCTTTTTAATTCTCAGCTGGCAATTTTCTGTACAAATTTCATTTCCAAGTAACACTGCTTTTACAAATTACCCTTATAAATATCATCGCAATTCCTTCAAATCCAAGGGGATACTTCCTGTCCTTTCGCAATCCAAATATCAAAACACACAAAGAGTTCAGAACCCGGCAACCTCCCCATCTTCCAGCAGGAACATACAACACTGTTTGAATTTTGAAACCAAATATCCGTCTCAGTATTTGCACCCGCAGCACACCATTTATCCTACCGCCACTGCTGCTAACAGTCAAGTATCCTATTCGTCATTTATCCTAAACGTGGAATCTCTACGATTATTGGCAACGTTGCACGGATTCGATATTCGTGAGAGACTTGACTTCTGAAGTTAGACTATCGTCTAACTTCAGACATGTACCTTTCCGGTCAGGTTGCCGTGCCCTGTTATATATTAATATTGCGAACTGTTATTTATTTAAAATCTGTAATGCAGGTGCAATTTAGTAATTATAGCGATAACAGAACCAGCCTTATCTTACATTTTGCGTTACTCCAACATTAAATTATAGAGTATTTTCGTTGGTATAAGATACTAATTCGTTGCGAGTTAATGACCGCAACCATTCGCTTATTTATTGAACTCGTATTGCTGAATAGAAAACTTCGTCGATATTTTAAGCCATCTTATTACAATGTCGTTACAGTCAGCTAACTAGAAAAGTACGCGTCCGAAGTTAGACGATAGTGCGCTCTAGCCGGCGCATACAGTCAATTTTTTAACGAATATCGAATCCGTGCAACGTTGCCAATAATCGTAGAGATTCAACGTTTAGGATAATTGACGAATAGGATACTTGAATGTTAGGATGAATGACGAGTAGGAGGAATGGTCGGTAGGACATATGATAGCATCCCATTTGCACCCTCTCCAATCGTCCCTCTTCGCCAACTAAATTAAACTAAACACTTAATACTCTGGCATTGTATTTATTTCTTCAGTTGCAAAGAGTAATGGTAATAGTGTTTCTATGCGACCTTTGCAGCCGTTTATTTTAATTAAAATTTGATTGGACAAGTTCAAATTTAATCGCCTATATTCATCAACGAGACAGCTTTTTAATTGAATAACAAACTAACTTCATCTAACTTTTTCAGCTAGTTTAATATCATATTAGGCTTTTATGCCAACTAACAAAACTTGTTTACATTTATTCTTCTGTTTCGATAAATATTTTCCAAATTTTGTATAATAAAAGCTTGTGTTAATATTAATGGAACCTAGCGCTATCTATGTTTCAATTGCTCAATTATAAATTTACGATTTCTATCTAATGTTTCAATAAAGAGATATGAATTTTATGCGAAGAAAACCCCGAGACATGTGAATTGATTTATTTGTTTCGCCATCTTTTGGTAATATATATAACTATTTACGTCAACTCCTTAGCCGCCACCTAACCTCACTTTATTTGTTCAAATGTCAACCTATGTCATGTGAACCTATGTAATTAAGTGAGGTTATATGGCGGCTAGCGGGTTGAGGTAAAATAGTTGTATATATTACCAATAGATGGCGAAACAAACAAATTAACATACACTTCTCAGGGTTTTCTTCGCAAATAACGCAATAAAGAGATATAAATTTTATGCTGAACCTGTGTATATATATTTATATATATATTACTGAGCCAACATATTGCAAGTGTAATTATAAATGTGCGCATATTGTGCAAACTGAATGGCAATAGACACAGACATTCTAAGCTCTAATGTGGACTACCTACCCCTTTGTGTGTTAACTACCCCTTGCGTAAAACAAACAGAGATGCGTCCACGTTAAATTAATGGTTGACCAAAACGATTTCGTTAAATACAGCTTCTGCAATTATTTGTAGCCATTTCAGCGTAATTTAATCTTTTGAAAATGGGGGAAAATCTTTTTTTTATTATTTATCAAAAAGATTTTTTTACAAATAACTTATTTTAATGTGAAAATATTTGCGATTTTGTATTTTTCATTTTTTTGTTGTCATTTTTTCGTAGTGCCATTAATTTTAATTTATCGAAAGAAAAAAACGTCAAATTTTTTTAAATTGGTTCAAAAATAAATATTTCAACATTTATTTTTATTATTCATTCTTGAATAATGCTATATAAACAACAAAACTTCAAAAGTTTACATCTATAGAGTTATATTTTAGCACGAACTGTCATTTATGACAGCTGATGTCATTTTTCATGTCACTCTATTACCGTAATTTCGAAAATAGTTCAATTCTCCTAATACGCCAGTGTTGCCAATTGTAAAAAATATTTATTTTACTAAAATATAATGTCAAATTACAAAATGCAAAATGACTTTTTTTCTGACTCGTGCTGTACCTTATTAAAAAAAAAAATTATCAAAACAATATCTTTTATTTTAAATTTTTTGTTTAAATTTATATAAACCGGTGAGTTCGAATCTTGAGTCTTGAGAAATAGTTTTTTAGAAAAAAAATATTAAAAATGCTTTTTGTCCGGAGAAATTAATTGATTCAAAAAATAGACTTTCTGAAATAAATATGTAATTAAAAAAAAAAAAATCAAAAATTGTTAACTGACATTTTGGTTAATCCTGGCCAATATGTTGAGCGTGTTCAATTAAATCTAACTTAGTAACGGTTGGTAAATAAACCGGGAGAGGAAGGACATGTACTCGGATACACACACACACTATGCACAATAGAGGGCGCTACGGGAGCCCCTGTATTTCCCCCCTATCTATATATTCAGCGAAACAACCGACAAAACATTTTACGAAAAATTAATTATCCACGTAAATATAAATACTATAGCTATTGAAAAATAGAACGTTTTTTTTCACGTTTTTATATATTTTTTATTTTTTTTATAAATTTTTATAGATTTTCATTTAAATGTTTCTTTTTTCTGTAATTCCTGTAGCGTATTTAGAAAAATGGAACATGTATAATCGAACATAAAAATGGAAAAATAGGAAGTATTCAAGCGCAATTTAATTTTTTTTATTAAATTATCCTGAATTAGCATGTATATTTTACAGGGTGTCTCAAGAAATCTTTCCATTATCGCTTGTTTGTTTCCTTGTAAAAGCTCATATTATAACAAATCATTGATTTAATTTTTTTTAATCATTATTTTGTCAATTTATGCAAAAAAAATCGTTTTCCGCCGCTGTTTATTTATATGATTATAAAATTTTTAAACCTCAACTATTTATGCGAAAAAAAAATTGATACGCCATTGACTTCTTAATTTTTAATTATTAAAAAAAAAGTAATGCTCACAAATTAACAATTTCTCCAATAAAAAAATATTTTTCAATTTTCTTGTCAACAAGTGTACTAGAAAGCTATCTTTTATTATACAGTGTAGATACAGCAGTGGATAAAAGAAAAGAACATAATGCACTATGGACATTGCAAATGAATTGACCTTCCTTTAGCTTGAAACGGAAACGGGAATATCCGGATATCCTGTAGGGGATAAATACTCGTAGGGAATAAACAGGAACTCACTGCAGTAGTTAAACTTTTTGCGGCTTTAAAATATTTTTATCTCTAAGACTTGTAACAAAATTCGAAAAAATTGTGCTTAAAATTTATTGTATTTTTATCGATTTCTAATTTGATTTTAATTTATCGTTCTTTAAATATTTTCGATTTTAATTTTGATAAAAAAAAAATTTTAATGTCATTTTTTTTAACAGATCATTGTGGAAAATGCAAATCATCAACTCGTCGACTGAATATGAACAAATATTGCAAGCGAGATTATGGTAAGTCATAAAAGTTGCAAAAAGGTTATTTGGCATAAATTTTTTGTTTTATTTATTTTTCTTAAGGGTTAGGTACCCTAAAACGTCATAAAAAAATATAGGAATTTTTATTTTTTTTCCTCGGCTTAATAAGCTATTTACACCCACAAAATTGTAAAAAAAAAAATTTATTAGCGCTATCTATGATTCGTTTATTGAATTATGAATTATAGATTTCTAATTTATCACACTTTAATTACATTTTGATATGTAAATGTGCTCTGCGCAGTTAAACAATTTTAATATAAATTGACAGTGTTGAAAATATACACAATGCTCTAAAAATAAAATTTAATCCTTTGTTTCGAAATATTATTTTATTAAATTTATCGCACTCATCAATTACGCGCTTAAATTTTCTTATTACATTCGCGCACTAAAAAAAAATGAAACATCACAAATCCACGGAGCGCTTTTATGTAAGCTGAATTCTCAAAAAATAATAAACGTTTTTCCCCGCTTAATACCACTTTACAGCCGGACAGTAAATCTTATTTTAACCGGCTTTATTTTTATTCAGAAACGTTTAACTGCAAGGCACTATCATGTTCTTCGACCAAATTGTAAATAACTTGGATAAACTGCCAGAAATGTCGTAAAATAATCGTAAAATTAACGCAAAAATTTCAAATTACTTCAGTCTGTACTTGCTTGTATTACATTACGTGATTGTCCATACAGCCTGCCCCAAAATACCAGTCAAACTCAACAACAAATACAGTTTTACTGTAATTTTGTATATTATTTTTTTTGGCGCAACAATTTTTTTTTTTAATGTTTGGTACGGCCTTAATTAAATAAAGATAATGATAATTTTAATAATAATTTTTAATGAACTGTAAAAATAGAACCTTACAAAAAAAAGCAATGTTTAATTTATATGCGACAAAAAAATCGATGTTCTTTATTTTTTAGCAATCATGGCACGTATTTTGAGTCGAGCTGACGATCCAGATGACGAAAACAGTAAAGGCCTTTCTAAATATATGATAAAAGTCGAATCGATCTACAAAAAATCGCCAGCTTCTTTAATTAAAAAGGGCATTATGGCTATGTCTATTCCCAATACGGACCTGGCCTGTAAATGTCCAAAGCTAAAAGTTAGCAAGTACGTGCATCGAAAAATATACTATTTGATTTCTGTTCATTTTTAATTGTTGAAACATATGGTGTTACAAGTGTGCTTCTTTTGAAGAAATTCACATTTTTTTTTTGTAGGTCGTATCTGATTTTGGGTCGTGAAAAGGACGATTCGCCCAGCGGGATAATAACAGGTAGCTTGGGAGTGACGCAGCGGTCAATTGTCATCGAATGGAAGGAAGAGTGGGATCAGCGCATGCGCCGGTTTAGACGTCGAACGCACAAATGCTAATAAGGGCCAGAATGGCGTCGTTTTTATTGCGCATGTGCGACACTTAGAGATTGGTGTGTTGCCTATTTCATATTTTACAAAAATACAAATGCTGATTTGATATTATTTATTTAATTCAATTTTTAAATGACGAATTTTCGTTATGGAATATATTTCTGAGTAATAATTCGAACTTGCGTTGCCAAATTTGTAGATTTACGCAAGCGCCAAATTAAAACTACGCAACGTTGCCAATATTCGTTTTAAATTGCGTTTGAATCTTTTTATAGGTACATTAATTTAAAATTATATTAAACGATTGTATTTGAAATTAGAAAGGCCGAATTTTGTGCCATATTAATTACTAAACATTTTTTATTAAAAAAAAACTTCCACCCTTGTTTTATATAAATAACATTTTCACTGAAACAATGTACCTATGTTTTTTTTTATAATATATGCTTGCCTTGAAGAAATTCAACTTATATTTTACTGTGATTTAATTTCTAAACGGAATCAAAATAATAAAAACCGCAAATTTTGTAGAAACTATTGTACATTTTTACTTAAAAACACAACAATCGAAACTATTAAATTCCACGTTTTTTAATAGTAAACCGTATATAAAATAAAATGTGTATATTATTTTGTAATTTTTATATATTATTTTCAAAATATTGTACAGTATTTTTTCTTTAGCCATATTAGCTGATCATTTCGTTGAGAAAAAAAGAAAACTAATTTAAGTTATTTATTTTCTTATTTTATATAATATGAATAAATGATCTAAATAACTGAATGAATGGAATTCAAATTAAAATTAAAATAACACGTTAATCATTGTGTAAACTTTCAGTTCAAAATTTCGCATTTGCAAACAAATATGATTTATTTTTAAAAACGGATGAATGTATCTAAGCGTAGGATAGAATAATATTTTGTACAGTATTATTATATCTATGTATGTATTTTACCATTTGTAATATCTAATAACAAAAATTTAAGCAGCACTTAAGAAAAAAATGATTGCAATTGCATTAGTTGTATAACAATTTTTGATTGTATATTTCGTAGTTCCTAATAATCCCTTACAATATATATACATATATTTCTGCTATTCTATATGACGATAAACACAATAAAATATATATATTTAAATGTTCCGATAAATATTAAATAATATTAATAATAAGGATATTGGAAAAAAAAAGTAGTGTTCTAGACAAGTCGACGTTTTAATGATAAAACATATCAAAATTTAAATTCAAAAATTAAAAATAATAATTCAACGTGTTGTAGCAATATAATATAATGAAATGAAATAATTAATGTACTCAATAATTACATGTACTCTACATAGCTCATAAATAATACAATTTTTAATTTAATTTAAAATTTAATACGTAATTAAAGATTTTGATTTCGTTGCGCTATCGCTGCTTTTTCAAACGACAATTATTTTCTTTTTCTTAAATAATACGTCATGTGCATGTAATTCAATAAAAAATACCGAAATAATTATAATAAATATGCGCAAACATCCATTTATTGGAATTTAGTCAAAATATAATCTATTGTAACTAGTAAGTCATTTGTAAATTTTTTTGTCTATTACCGATTTACATTTTAATAAATGTATTACGTATACTAATTTTTAATGAACTCGTCGTCCATCCTACATTTATTTTCATTTCTTTATTCTTTAAATAGCGTAACTTAGAGCATTTAAATAACAGATAGATGAGGATGACTTAGGTCCTAGCATACTTAGGTCAGAGTTTCATAGAGCATTAAATGATTTACGGAATAACAAAGCAGCGGGGATTGATATGATACCAGCCGAATTAATAAAACACGCAGGGGAAAAAATGCAGGAGCGATTATACAGGTTAGTTTGTAAAATATATGAGAAGGGAGAAGTACCACAGGATTTTCAGCGTAGTAGAATAGTAACAATGCCGAAGAAAATAGGAGCTAATTTGTGTGAGAACTATAGGACCATTAGCCTACTATCACATGCATCGAAGATATTGTTAAAGATTATTTATAGGAGATTAGAAAATAAAGTAGAGGAAAGGCTAGGAGAAGATCAGTTTGGTTTTAAGAAAAACAGAGGGACGAGAGAGGCGATTCTAGCACTAAGAACGGTAGTAGAAAAAAGAAAGAGGGTAGGAAAGGTAACTTGCATAGCTTTTGTAGATTTAGAAAAGGCATTTGATAATGTAGATTGGGACATAATGTTTAGAATTTTAAAAGAAACGGGTATAGATTATAAGGATAGGAGAATAATTTTTAATTTATATAAACACCAAACTGCCTTAGTTAGAATTGAGGGGGAAGAAGAGGTAGCAAAAATAAGGAAGGGAGTTCGGCAGGGATGTACACTCTCACCGTTATTATTTAATCTATATATAGAAGATGCAATAAACAAAGTAAAAGAAGAGTATAATGTAGGTGTGAATGTACAGGGAGAGAAAATATATATGCTGAGATTCGCCGACGATATAGCTATATTGGAAGAAAGCGAAAAGAATTTAGAAAGGGTATTGAATGGTATGCAGGCAGTATTGACTAGGGATTTTAACATGAAAATAAATATAGGTAAAACTAAAGTGATGAGGTGTGACAAAAAGGAATGCAGTAGAAAAATGAGGATCTCAATAGGAGATAATAGAATCGAAGAAGTGTCAGATTTTTGTTATTTAGGCAGTAGAATCACAAAAGATAATCGAAGCAAGGTAGATATAAAGTGTAGGATAGCACAGAGTAGGAAGGCATTCGTAGAAAAAGAACAGATTTTAAGATCAAATATTGACTTGGGTATTAGAAAAAGATTACTGAAGGTATATGTTTGGAGTGTAGCACTGTACGGGTGTGAGGCGTGGACTATAGGAAAGGAAGAGAAGCGTAGATTACAAGCATTCGAAATGTGGTGTTATAGGAGGATGATGAGGATTGGTTGGGAAGATAAAGTAACAAATGAAGCTGTACTAGAGTTAGTAGGGGAGAAGAGAAGTATCTGGAGAGTGTTACAGCGTAGGAGAGACAGATTAGTAGGGCATATCCTTAGACATGGGGGGATTATGCAATTGATCATAGAAGGTAGAGTGGAGGGAAAGAGAGGGGTAGGTAGGCCTAGATTGGAGTATGTGAGTCAGATAGTTGAAGACGTTGAGATGAATAGCTATAGGGAGATGAAGGGATTAGCTCAGGATAGATCGGCATGGCGTGCTGTTTCCAACCAATCTTTAGGATTGCGGACTCTTTAACTAACTAGAGCATTTAATAGCTATATGGGCATTTGATAATTAAAAGCTTTGAAATACGGTATTTGGGTGATATTCTATACAATTATTTAACACTGTATGGACAATTTTTTAAAACTCGTCATTGCTTACTGTTAAAGTTTTAATCGACAATTTGCTGTACAACACTGTAACACAAATTACCAATAACATCGGGGGATGTTATTGGTAATGTGGGGACATTGTCTTCCATCATTTCACATAGCATTAGCAATGACAATGTATACATAGACGTTGCAAGTCCATATACGAAAACGAATCAACTTTGAGTGGTTGCTTTTCATGTGGCGACATCCGTCGATATCTGCCCTACGAGAACTTGGTGAAGATAACTGAATACTGTTATCGACAGGTATATTCTTTTTTGATAATTTTTCGATAATTTCGATGAAAATCGACAGGTATATACCTCTGTTCTTTTTCGATAATTTTGATGGAAAACGACAGGTATATACCTTTGCTTTTTTTTGATAATTTTTCGATAATTTTGATGAAAAACGACAGGTATATACCTTTGCTTTTTTTTGATAATTTTTCGATAATTTGGATGAAAAACGACAGGTATATACCTTTGGAAATTTTATTTTTTTTTTGGAAGAAGGTATATACCTTTGGAAATTTTATTTTTTTTTTGGAAGAAGGTATATACCTTTGGAAATTTTATTTTTTTTTTGGAAGGTATATACCTTTGAAAATTTTATTTTTTTTTTAAAAAGAAGGTATATACCTTTGGAAATTTTATTTTTTTTTTGGAAGAAGGTATATACCTTTGGAAATTTTTTTTTTTTTTTGGAAGAATGTATATACCTTTGAAAATTTAATTTTTTTTTTGGAAGAAGGTATATACCTTTGAAAATTTTATTTTTTTTTTAGAAGGTATATAGCTTTGAAAAATTTTTTTTTTTTTAGAAGAAGGTATATACCTTTGAATTTTTTTTTTTTTTTTTAGAAGAAGGTATATACCTTTGGAAATTTTTTTTTTTTTTTAGAAGAAGGTATATATATACCTTTGGAAATTTTTTTTTTTTTTTAGAAGAAGGTATATACCTTTGAAATTTAATTTTTTTTTTTTAGAAGTAGGTATATACCTTTGGAAATTTTTTTATTTTTTTGGAAGAAGGTATATACCTTTGAAAATTTAATTTTTTTTTTGGAAGGTATATACCTTTGAAAAATTTTTTTTTTTTTAGAAGAAGGTATATACCTTTGAAATTTTTTTTTTTTTTTTAGAAGAAGGTATATACCTTTGAAATTTAATTTTTTTTTTTTAGAAGTAGGTATATACCTTTGGAAATTTTTTTATTTTTTTGGAAGAAGGTATATACCTTCGAAAATTTAATTTTTTTTTTAGAAGAAGGTATACCTTTGAAAATTTTATTTTTTTCGATAATTTTTCGATAATTTGTATGAAAATCTCTCTTCTCTGTTCTTTTTTTTGCTGTAATTTGCTATACAACACTGTAACACAAATTGCCTATAACATCCGCCACATTGTCTTGCATCATTTTGCATAGCGTCAGCCTAATATACTCGCAACTGCCTCAAAATTCCATCAAATATATGAAATGGCTTCAAGTAGCAAAGGAACCTTCCAACCTGTATGTATAAACAATCGTGCAAACAATAAATTACCGCTTCATCGACAGTATTTCTCCGATTTTAGGATTCCGATGTGCACATAACCTTCGACGACCAGCAAAAGATTAATAAGTTCGCCAGATTAAACGCGAAATTAGACGATATCAGAGAGGAAATCAAAACGAGAGAGGTAAGTTATTGAATTCATTCTTAAGAATCCATATAATGCGCCTAGTTACGTTAGAACGACTTGAAGAACATTGAAGACGCTTGCGATGAAATTGCTTTGGCGGATGATGACGCAAAGGTCCCGTATCTAATTGGGGAGGTTTTCATTTATCAAGATCTCGATTCGACTAATGTAAGTGAACAAATAGAATTTGTGGTACGATTCTAGCAGAGAATTGCTGAATAGGGATACTGATTTAGTGCATGTTCCGCGCGATACAGTTGTGTGTATGAAGTTGCCTACTCTCAATGGGTATTAAGGTTGTCACATTTTCGATCCATCAAGAAATTGACTTATAGATCCTAAGTCAGGTCTTTAATACCTACTATTACTATACTTACTTTGCCATATGGATATATATTTTTTAATTTGGTCGATTTTAATACTTTTTCAATTATGTTGCTAGAATATTTAAATCAATTGCAAATTTTTAGGGCAACCCTAGATTTTTATCGTGTAGTTTCAGTTGCCTATATTTATTTTCCTTTCCTTCTGCGGTTATTCTCAGCCAGAATTGTACCGAATTTGTTCTATATATATATATATATAAATCGCCTGTGTTTATTTAATAGAAGTGTTTGGACTCTGCAAAGTCAGACATCGACAACGAAATCAAAGAATTCCGAAACAAATCGAAGGGAATTAAAGAGCTTATGTCGGATCTAAAGTCTCATTTATATGGCAAATTTGGCAGTCATATCAATCTTGAAGCAGATGACGATTAATCGACTTCAAAAAAATAATAAATGCTTTATTGTAAGAATTTCTTAATTAACCGCACACAATTGCATTTGTTATATTTATTGTTGCTTTTTAGTGTGAAGTATCAACTAAAATATTTTAATTAAATTTATCTCTAATCTGCCATTCGATTTTGTTTTGTAATGGTTCAATGTCATTGTAATCGAGTTCTTTTAAAATCGCAACGTGGTCACAAAAATATAACAAAATAAAACGATTCTAAATATGAAGGAATGCGAACAAAAAGTTCCGCGTTTGGTATTTTAAAATTTTCAAGTGCACCGTCTAATAATCGCGTATTTTCCGGCAATAAATAAATTGGCGTCTTTTTGGGGATTATATCAACAACAAAAAAAAACATTTAAACAATCAGTGACCACCAAACAAAAGTGTCCTAGTATTAAAAAACGACTAAAAATGCAAAATTGCGAAATAAAGCTCGTGAAATTCTTCTTATATTGTTGTAGTTTGATCTACAAACAAGACTATTTATACGCAATATGTATTTATTTACATTTATTACTGATAAAATCGAAATTGAAAGCAACTTTTACTATAGAAAGTGCTCCATATGAGGTATTTTTGAAATTAGTTAAAGATGGACGGAAGGATCTAAATAATAGCATTTTAATTAACGATAAATATCACAAATATATATTAAATAATATTAGTTTAATAAATCTGCACGATTTTGATAGTAAAAATAATTTCAGAACGGTTCAAATAATACCTACAAATAAAATAAACATAAATAACAATAAAATAATAGTTCCGTATGATTTATATCATAATTTAAAAAAGGATAATTTCAAAAATAAAGTCCAATTAAATTTTACTGACATAAAAACTCAACAAATCGCGAAAGAAATTGAAATATCGTTAATATCTTCCCCATTTGATTTTAATAATGCTGTAGTGGACGAAATAATAAAAAACTATTTAAAATCCCCCAAAATATTGTATAAAAACGATACAATATGTATTAATTTAAAACAATATGTCCCTAATTTAATTATTAATAATTTAAAGTTAAATGAGTGTAATTATGCTTATTTTAATTGTAAAAATATTTCTACAAAAAATATTTCCGACTGCAAATATGGTTATTTTGCTGTTATTGGAGAAACTGCTGTAAAACAAAGTGTTACTATACAGGGTGGAATAATTTCTAGGCCGAAAGTTATTAAAAACCGCAAAGAAATTTTTGATTTCGACGATTTGATGATAAATCCTTATCCGGATGGACTATTGAAGTATTTCATTGCTTTGGAAGAAGACGTTAAGCCCTTTTTTGAAAGTATTTTTTATATAAATTTAATATATTCGAAATATTTGATTTGTCTCGTTGTAGAAAATTTAAAAATCCATCCATTATTTTTAATACAAGGTTGTAAAGGTTCTGGAAAGCGTATTCTGGTAGAAGCAATTTCAAATAAGCTTGGAATTAATTTATTCAACATGCCATCGGGAGATTTAGTTGGAAATAATTACATGCAAACGGAAATTCGCTTGAAAAATTGCTTTTTCCGATCGCAAATGTGCAGCCCTTGCATTCTCCATCTGCAAAACTTCGAAGTGAGATATTCTCTTCACATTTAGTTAGCATTATCTAATTTATGGTCATATTTTTTAGCAATTTGGTAAAAATAACGAGGGCGAATACGATCCTCGAATAATCAACTACTTTTCCGATCAATTAATCGATTTGTTCCGCAATAATTCGTCGTCCAATCGAATCGTTGTTATTTGTTCCTCGAATAACAAAACAGTTCGTGCCGAATTTGCCCGAATGTTTCTCGATACGATCACTATTCGAGCGGCCGATTTAAACGAACGTCACGAAATCTTACGCTGGTTGACCAATAAGGATGATATTTACGTTGACAGTGACACATTACACGCGGTTGCGCAGAAAACGAACGGATTTTATTACGAGGATTTCAAAACATTGCTGTATAATGCGATGAATATTCGATTGAGGAAAAATCGATTCGAGTTTGAAGCTAAAATTGAAAAAGAATTTTTTGATGATGGTTTGGGTATGTTATATATATATATATTGGTGTGACGTCATTTGTTTATGTATTATATAACAAAATAGCACGATTTTTGGAAGTGATTGAATATTTTTAGACTCTCAAATTTAATCTGATTGACCTACTAATTTTTTTTTGTGAATCAAATCAGGCTTAATGAATTAGCAATATATTTTTGTGCGATTTTATTTTATTTTATTTTTCCAAGTTGCTGCTTTATTTTACAGATTTGATGCAAAATGCGTATAATGAGAGCATTGGTGCCCCGAAAGTGCCAAAAGTTCAATGGTCGGATATTGGAGGCTTAAATGACGTCAAAGATGAAATAATTGAGACTATCAATCTGCCGTTGAAACATCCAGACTTTTTACAAATGACCGGATTGAAAAGATCTGGTATTTTAGACGAAAATGATATTTTAGCGGTGTAAAAATGTATTTGATTTTTTGTAGGGATTTTATTATATGGCCCACCAGGTACGGGCAAGACTTTAATGGCCAAAGCAGTCGCTACGGAATGTAGTTTATGTTTTTTGTCGGTTAAAGGGCCGGAACTTTTAAACATGTACATTGGGCAATCAGAACAAAATGTCAGAGAAGGTTAAGATTGCAAAATAATCGACTTTCAAATTGTTTTTCATTGATTTTTTTTTTGTAGTTTTTGAGAAAGCCCGAGAAGCTTCGCCCTGTATAATATTTTTCGACGAATTGGACGCTTTGGCGCCAAATCGGGGTATTTCTGGGGACTCTGGAGGAGTTATGGATCGTATTGTTTCTCAACTTCTATCAGAAATGGATGGAATAAATGACAGCAGACTTGTTTTTATAATTGGTAGCTTAGTGGATAAAAAAACAATAATTGGTATAATATATATTTTAAATGTAGGGGCTACGAATCGTCCTGATTTAATCGATCCGGCCCTGCTACGTCCTGGAAGATTCGATAAACTTCTTTATGTCGGCCCTTGCGAAGATTTCGATTCGAAATTGAGTGTTTTAAAAGCATTGACAAGAAAGTAAGTTTTTCATTTTCAAAAAAAAACATTTTTAATTTCCATGCGCAAATAAATTAATCGCATTAATTATTTCTAATTTAGTCAATTTTAAGTAAACAGTTTCTTTCCGTTCGTTTTTTTTTCAAAAGCATTCTTTCGTTTTGTTTTTGTGGAAAGAAATTCGTCTTTACTTATTTCAACGAGCTAAATAAGATTCACTATTTATAGATTTTAAATAAATTAATTGTGAGGTGAAAAGTCGTGATAACAAAAAAATATATAAAAAGCGACTAATACAAGCTTACTCCTCGAACTTTTAGCCATTCCTGATTACAAACCATAATAAATTTATAAACAACAAACATTCTATTTCCCGTTGTGGATTTTGTTTTCGAATCTGCATCGCTTCAAAGTGCAAAGATTTCTTGTTTTCTCATTTCTGCACGAGCCATAATTTGCCATCAAAGTCATTAATACCATACATGCCTTCCTCGATATACACTTTTAAAATCATAAATATTTTTTTGGTTATTCTTTACAATATATGCATTCACATACCGAAATGAAATATTTTTTATCTATACGAAAAATACTCAAAATCTCAATTTAAAAAATCCATTTTTTTACTTTTACATTTTTTATTGAAATTTTTATTTTTTTCAAAATTATTTACTTAGAAATCGATTTTCGCGTTATTCGGGGAAATATTCTATATGAACCATGCTTCAAAGTTACAGTTACCATTTTTTGTTGCTATGTCTTCAATAGATAATATTATATAATATTAATAACTATCATTGAAATTTATTTACAATAAAATCGGCGCGAAAAATAATTTTTATTGGCAATTTAAGTGATTAAAATAATCGCGCGACAAAAAAATATATATTTTGAAATTATTATGAATTATTTTAAATTAAATTTCTGTCTTTTTGTAAAGAAAAATAGTTGGGTTGTCAATAAATTCGACATATTTTATTTTTAAATTATTGTCTGCAGTTTGTCTGAATTGTTATCAAATTATTTGTGTACTGTAAATAACATTGCATTCTTAGAAATCCCCTAATTATTTTTCTTTTTTCTTTTCTTTGTAATAATAACATTTGTCTATCGCAAAATATCTATCACAAAATACTCAACAATTTTGTTTTCCATTTTAACATGTCAAAATAGGATCAATTTTTTTATATTTAGGAATGTTATTGATATTTTTGTTTATTTAATTTCAATTAATTTAAAAACTTAGAAATTGCTGAAAAACAATTTTATTTATTTTTTTAATTATATCGAATATTTCAATTCTATTAAATAGTAAACAAAATATTTTTTTATAAATTTTATAAATATACACACTGGGTGTTTTCTTTTAATTTACAAAGAAAAAAATTTTACTAAATATATTTCTGACCAACAAATATTTTTTTAATGTACATAAAATTTTATTTGAATTTATTAATAAACAAGAAAAAAATACTTTATCGTTTTTTTTTATGCCATTCAATAGATTTAAACTAGAGCCGGACCTGGATTTATCTACTGTGATTTCCTCGAGTGGCGCAAATTTTACAGGAGCGGACATGTATGGGATTTGTTCGGGGGCCTGGTTAAATGCTGCAAAACGGATTATATCAAATTTCGGAAAAGGTAACTAGAAATTTTCAAAAAAAAAAAATTTTTTTTTGTTAATTGGTTACATTTTATTTCAATTTGGATTTAATAATTTTAAGTGATAATTTGAGGCAGGTTTTTAACATAGGGTGTTTTTTTTTAGAAAATTTGGTAACTTCGGAAAATACTGAAGTTGTTGTAAAATTGGACGATTTTCAACTGTCAATTTTAAATGCCAAACCGTCAGTTAATGAACAAGATATGGAATATTTTCATAAATTAACAAATGAGTTAAGTGCTACAAAATAATTTTTTAAAATATTTTTTGTCAATGAAATATTTTTATTAATAACTATTTAGTAAAATAACCATGTGTTATATATTATATATATTTTTAATTTTTTTTTTATATTAATAATTTTGAATCAGTGTGACTCATTTAAAAAATAAATAATTAGATTATTTTAAGATATTTTTAATCGCTTTTTAAATTTAGTCGTTATTTCTGGCATTTTTTATATACAATAAAAAAACCTTAAAAAAACATTTTATATCGTTTTAAATTTATTTAAAATTTAATTTCATTCACAGCCATTTTTATACAGTTTTATAATTTAAAAAATTTAAAAAACTAAAATTATTGAGCAACATAGTCATAATATTAAAATTCTTTACACAATAAATATTTAAATGACAAATTTTATTATTTAAAAAAAAAGACAATACAATATAAATATACATACATCAAATAAATAAATATCTACAAATATATTTTGGAAGCCAAAAATATATTTTTAACTAAATTTTGCATTTTTGTCGTTGCATTTATACATATAAAAAATTCTTAGCGTAATTAAATGTTTTTATTTTTTTTTACGAATTTAATATTAAATGTAAAAAAATCCTATAAAATATCTGGTTAAAAAAAAATATATTTTTATATCTACTTTTTCATTTTCAGTTTTTATTAATCAAGTTCCTTCATAAACAAAATATTATTATTATCAGCTTGTACAGATCCGTACGAAACAAATTCGTAGCAAAATCTATAGCCCCTGTCTGTACTTTTGCATTCAGGGTAGGCATCAGGGGATTTTGTAGCCTTTGCGCAACGTTGACAAGTTTCTTCTCTCTAAAAAAAAATTGAAAACTAATTAAAAAAAAAAATGATGCGAAACAATTTTTTTCAATGAAATGAATTTTTTTTTTATATATTCGTACATCTTCTAGTTGGTTTCCTTTGAAGTCGTCGCTGGGTTTTGGTCTGCAGTTTGCAACCCTAATAATCGATATCGTGCAAATTAGAGCGACTAAAAAAATTGCGTTGTTAATCTGAAAAAAAAAAATACAAAATATATTAATTATTACAAATTAAAATTAGAATCTCTTTTTAAATTAGTACAATTTATTTTTTTCGATTTTCGATAAAAAAATAATTAAATATCGATGAAATAAATAAGTTTTTAAAAAATATTAATAATTTTTGAGAAAATTTATATTCAAATAAATACCTTCAAGAACTTCCAAAAAGAATTTTTCTTTTAAATTAATTTAAAATAAATAATTTTTGTTTAATTAAATAATTCGTTAGATATTTTTGAAAAGTAGTTGCAGTTTTTGTTAAGAACTTAAAAAATGAACGCATTATTTTAGTTCGTTTTGGTTTGTTTATTAATTTCTTATCGAAAACTATTAATTGATTTAATTATTAGAATTCGACTTTGATCCTCGAATTGAATCACGATTTTATTTAATATCACATTTTCTAATTTTGGTATTATGGCGATTTAATAATCTAAAATTTGAAATTCAAAACATACTTTTTATAATTTCTATAAATTTGACAGTTAAAAATAATTTTTGAAATACATTTTCGAATTTGTAGTCTTCATGTGTAAAATAATGTATACAGGGTAATTTAATCAAAAATTAAAAATCAACAAAAAAAAATTCTGTGTAATAATAAAAAATTATTTATATTTAATTAATTTTTGAAAAAAATTTGGAAGCTCTTGAAGATATTTAAATATAAATTTTGTCAAAGATTTAAATTTAATATTTTCATCAAAAATTAAACAATTGAAATATCAAAAAGTAGTTTTTCTGCGATGATAAAAAAATAATTTAAATTTAAATATTTATTTTTTATTTTTTTCGGAATGTAAATGAAGATATTTAAATATAAATTTGGTGATAAAACATTAATATTTTGAAAAAAAAAAAAGATTCCTCAAAAATTTTAAATGTAAAAAGCCAAAAAATTGTTTTTCCGAGATAATAAAAACATTTCTCGATGTTATATAATTTTTCCACAGATGATATATAAAATATCAGTCATTAAAATTAAAATGTTTCCACGTTTTTCGTAAACAAAATTCGTCTGTTATTCGGACAAATAAAATATATAAATATAGAAAATGGATTTTATTTAAAATTCCGTGGCTTTGATGGCGTAAATAAATATTGGATAACAATTTCGTTTACTTTCGTACGAAATCAATCAATTATATAACAAATAGCGATAAAAACTATAATCGTGTCTCCTTTCCATTTTTCATTAGTAATAAATAAATTAATTCGTTTGCAACTAATGATGACTTTAGTCCATTTATTATCAACTCTTTATTTCGGATTTTTTTTTTCGGTTCCTCAAAAAAATTTTTTTTAATACGCTTGAAGATCCGATAATTAATTTCCATGAAATTTTTATTTAAATCTTGACATTATTTTTATATATAAATAATTAGCTTAGCACAGTTCATTTTTTGGCAAACACTTCTCTCTTTTATTTGGATTAAATAATGTTTTTTTCGCAGATCATTTTAATTAATAGTTTGGAAGTAATTAACAAAAAGGCGAAGATCGAATAACAATGCGTTTGGTTGTTTATAAAATATACTTGCTCGCGATTTTTTTTTTTTTTTGTCGATTTGTAAATAAATTTTAGGGCATTTGCTGCTACGTAATTTATGAAGCTGTGAATGTTTGTAAATAGATTGCAGTTTTGTTCGTTAAATGAAAGTAGGACAAGAATATTTTTTTGCTGAAGTTTAATAAACATACAATGGCTGTTAAGAAATATGAATAATATAATTTATTTATAATAACAATATTTCATTATATATGCATTAATTTTCGTCAAAGTATGTATAAATGGCATATATTGATTTTGAATTTTAATTTTTTTTTGCTATATAAAAACTATTCTGGAAATTTTTATATATAGAAAATCAACACGAAAATATTTTATTTTGAAATTTTTTATGTTGAAAAATAATTTTAAAACAAGTTTTAAACTTCTAAAATTATATAAATATATTTTATAAATTAGATAAAAAGATATTTTATAATTTTATAAAACGTATAAAAAATATTTTACTCTTGAAATGTTTGTATTAAAAAAATCAGCGAAATTTTGTATAAAAAATTTCATTTTTGATATTTTTAAATATTTAAAATTTTTGAAAATTGGATGTAAAAAATGTTTTCTACTGTTTCTGTTCTAAGTACAAATATATATATTTTTTAATTAAAATTCTTTAATTTTTTATTCTTACTATTCTTTAATTTTTTTTTTGTTGAATCTTAAAAATTAACAACTTTTTAATATGTTAAAAAGAATATCTTAGTTTTGAATTTTTTAATAAAAAGCAGTTTTAAAATCAGTAGATTTGTAAAAAGTTAAAAATATATTCTTGAAATTTTTAATTCAATATTTTTTTTCTACATTTATTGTAAATTTGAAAAGTTTGAAGAGTTTTGAAAATTGGATGCAAAAAATATAATATTCTTTAAAAACATGTTTGAAACAACATTTTTATCTTAAAAATCAATAAAATTATAAATAAGTATAAAAAATATTATATTTTTGAAATTTGCATTTAAAAAACAATATAGTTGGGAATGCGTACCAAATTTTTTTTTATGGATTTTTTAAAATCAAAGTATATTAAGAAAGAGTAAAGTTGGAAATTTTGTACAAAAAGTTTTCTTGAAATTTTTATATAAGAAAGCCATTTTAAAGCAATTTAAAGTACAAAAAAATATAAATTTAGAAAATTTTATATTAACGAAACAATAAATTTTTAAAAATTATAAAAAAGTTTTAAAACAACAATATAGGTGCAAAAACATTTTCTTCAAATTTCGATATTTAAACAAATAGTAATTTTTTAAATACATAGCACCAAAAATTCTTGGAATTTTTATTTTTGTTATAAATATTTTTCAAAATTTCGCATACTAATTTTCCAATTAAGCAGAATTTTTTTGATACAGGAAATTAATAAAAAAAAAAAACCTGCAACTTCATATCCCGCACAATTTTCAAAAACAACTTTTGCAAAAATATTTGCGATAACTAAAATCACGCTTCAATAATGTGATGACAAAATAAATTCGTTTTCAACTGTCTTAATAAATTTCGGAAAAAAAATTGCCTACATCGAGTCGATTATATATTTTTTTCCCAGACACAAAAACTAGATCAAAGATAAAATTGTCCCGTGGAAAATTTTAATCACCCCTTTTTTGGCTTATCGCAAAAAAATCGTAGCAGAATTATTATTTTACTTTTAAAAATTTGGTTTCCATGTGGAATTTTTGATAAAAAATATAAAATATTTGTGTAATGATTCAGTAAGAATTATTTTGGTTTAAAATGATGATGATAATAATGCTAAGGAATTCCCCAAGTAATTTTAGATGAAAAAAAATATTAATTAAATTTATTTTTAATTAATAATTTAAATTCACAATTGCATAACAACAAAAATTTTTTTAAACAATTTTAGCATTGATTTCACAATTGATCAAAAACCTTCGAGAAGGATAAAAATTTCACGCAAACTGATAAGAATAACCTTTGGAAAAAAATACTTCGAGCATCATCTCAACAAGGAAGTACTTGAATTCCTTAAAAAAATAAAAGTTCTGCACGCTTCTGCAATAATCGTATCAATATATTAACGAGACTTTAAATTTATTGTCTACTAATTTGTTTGTGTACATTTTGTCATTTTGATTGATCGACTTTTCGCGTTTATCGACACTTTTAATTAGGACAAACCGAATGAAAAATATTTGGTCTTACAGTGCTATTTTGTTCAAAATATTCCTTTTGATATTCCCTGTGAAATTCCGTACGTTTTTCCAATTAAATTTGGTATTTTTTTTTTATATAAAGAAATCATTTTGAAGAAGTTATTCTTTAATATTTTACTGCTACCAATATTTAAAAAAATTGATAATAAAATTTCAATTTTCGGATTTTGACTGAAAATAATATCATATTTGTTTTTTTTTGATTCTGAAAAATCTACTTTTACGTCTCAGTTGATTTTTTAAAGTTATTTTTTAATAAGAAGCAATCATTCTGATGAATATTATTTTGAAGGTGCTATTTTATTTTATTTTATTTTTCTGGTACAAATTTTCAAACCAATATTTAAAAAAAATTGTATACAAATTTATATTAGATTTTCAATTTTCAGATTTTATATAAAAACAAAACTAGATATTTAGATTTTTTTTTAATTGTCAAGTACTCAAAATTCGCGTTTTCCAACTTTAAATAAAACCGCTCAAAACAACCAATAAAACTCACCTTCATCTTGAACTCCTGTTGTCCTGTATGTCAATATTTCTCCACCAAAGGGCTTAATATTTTTATTTTATATTGTCCAAATAAACTGCAAAACGTAATAATCACTTCTTAAAACCTTAACAACCGTACTTCTGCACAAAAAAAAATCAAAAGTATTCTGGGATTCATAAATAGGTTTCTTTAAATCTCGCGGAAGCAAATCTCGGCGCCGGTTGAATTTTGTTTTCGGACAGACGACGATTCGATATTTAATCGCTTGTGTCTACAACACGAATGTGAGGAAATACCAGTTGCTCTAACTTATAAACGTGTCCAGTCTTCTGTTTGGCGCATCAAAAGTTGCGAGGCAAAGTCCATTTGAGGTGCCTAGACACACATTACATTGGCTCGCGATAACAACTCGGAAAATTATAGGAAAAATCATTTTTAAGGGGCTGGTTCTGCCAAATAATCTGTGAATTTCAAATTTTGCTGGCTAAAAAAAAAACAATTAGTGCACAAATTATATCTATCGATTTTTTATAACATTGAAACAGGATACGAAAGTGATTGAAAGGTTTAAAATTCCAATTTTTCATTCAATTAAATATTAAATAAGTGGCATGACTCATGCACTAAAATATTTGAGAATTATTAAAAAGATTCCTAAAATTTGTAAGTGTACATTTATTGAGCAATGCAATTATTGAGTCACCATTTCTATGCATCGAAATACGAAAATTCACCATTTTCTGACGTACCTTCTATAACTTGTTATATTTTATATCCATCCATAACAATATAATAAAATGTATGTCATAATTTTCTACAAACATCTGTAATGTCGCGGATTTGCATAAAAATTAATATTATATGCTTATATAGTTTGAGCAAATTGCTAATTAATAAGGTTGAGCAAATTGAAAATTGTCTTTTGTGTTTTAGAAAATTCATTTAGTTTTACGCTATTTACAAGGGAATGATTCGAGTACAAAGCCCTATCTCTTATAAGACAAACTTAACAAGTTTAGAGATAAAACGAAAAACAAAAAAAAAACGCATAGCCACGAAATGAAATATATCAAACTTAAAAAGGAAATTTGAACAAGACATATATTGTTAATAATATATTATGTATTAGATATTTTATTAAATAAATTAAGATCGTTCAGAAAACATATTTACATATATAAAAGTCACTATTAATTTATTATACATTAGATTCCTTTAATCATAATTAATTTGAAATGGAATGAAATTGTTAATGCAATAATATTACAACATAATTCAAAAGTCTGTTGCATTTCCTCTATTCGAAAGTTCCGCGTTATATTAATAATATATATTTTTAGTAATCTATTCGTAGACATTAAAAAATTATTATTATTTTCGTGTAAAAATATACAAACTAAAATACATTCGCAATATTAATCAACAGACATATTACAAACTATCTTAATATTTTAACTAGAATAATTTCGTCGATAATTGCAAATAGAGAAGGTTAATATATGTATACTATTTCTAATTTTGCGCTGATTTACGAGGAGCTGGTTTTTAATTTTTAAGTCAAAATTAAGATCAACATGTCTCTATAATAAATAAATTGTAATTTCCTCATGAATAATTAAGAAAGATAATTTTTTTTATGAAATGCGAAAGTATTTCTTAATGTTGGCATTTTTTTTATATAAAACACTTACATTGTGCAATTAAATCGTGTGCCATCACACTTTCGCATCTCTATAACCTATACCAACCCGTCCTCCCACCCTACTCCTTCCTGGCACGCCGTTTTGTCACCCTCGGGCTATTCGGGTTACTATTCGGCGGTTTTGCCACGTCGGAATCTGATTGGGAGTGACGTTCGTCATCTTTATCGCTGCCATTGTTGTCGGATTGTGTGAGCTCTCCCTCAGCGTCCTCCGCTGCCAATTCGTCATGATCCAGGTCCATTAAATCATCTTTTATATCATCATCGTCCTGTAAAGACATTTTTAATAAAGGAATTTTTCTAACTCGATGAAACGTACAAAGTCCATTTCGTCGTCGCTGTTTTTGTCTTTTCGGTTTTTCGCGGGATATTTCGACGATTTCGATGGACTTTTTGGCGGACAAACCATGTCAATAAAGCATACCAACATCTACGAATTATATTTTAAAAAATCCGTCAGGATAAAATGGTTTTATGGGTCTTACTAATCCTAACAAAGCTCCCATTAAAATCGTAGCGACAGCGAAGATAATATAAGATCCCCATGATGGCAATCCGTAGTCTTCCATCAATTTACTATGCACATGCTGCGAAAAAAATATTAAAATAGAACAAAATCACTTATTTGATGTGGTTTAAATTAGATCATACTCGTAAAATTTGAGACAATTTGAAGAAAGCGGACACAACAGACATTTGCATGGACTGAGGAGACATCCAGGACGAAACCGGTTCGACCTGCTTCCATTTCTCCGCTTCCATAAACGATTGGAATGATTCCAAGTCCCTGCTGCCTTTATATTGACGAAATTCCCCATTCAAAACGCTTAAATTGAAATTAAAAATAAGTGTTTCGTAGATTTATGAGATGTTAAAAACTATAAATTGTTTTGAATGAATACACCGTACTCGTGGGAGCCATAAACATTATATTATCTTAAATTAAATGTTTCGTACTGAAAAATTGTTGGTAAGGCGGTGACCATAAATCGACCGCTTAATCCGGGCGATTTTGTCACATCTACTTGCGCCACTTTCATGCCATATTCTTCCGACCACGAAGCAAATTCTATCCAGGTTTTTTCAAGAGCCTTACATGCTGGACACCACGGAGCGAAGCTTAAAAAAATTAACCGCATGTTACGAATTGACTAGTCACATAAAAACCATCGCGAATAATTAATTATTTAACTTCGGAAGTCATATGTGTAAATGCATTTTTAAATGTGTAAATTGTGTAATTTATACAACGATTGTTACGCATAATCGTTAATTGTTAATGTTTGTATGACACGCCAGCAAAAACCGGTATATGATTTTCATGAGAAATGAAGATTATTTCTTACAATTCGACCACCCATTGTCCTTCTAGCATATCCGTCCAATTATCCTCGGTAAGTTTTATCACTTTCTTGTGCCCATTTGCTGCTAAAACACTCGTAAAAACACAAAGCACGAAAAATGTAAATTGCCCACACACCATTTTTGCTATATGTCTGTCAAATAATTATATACAGGAGAAGTTTAAAGAGTAGTTCAAATTAGAGAAATGATGTTAGCTAACTTCACATTAATGATAATTTTTTGGATTCGATATACATCATATATATATATAAAAATGTTCACATGAACTATAATTATTTTCATATCAACGGCAAAACTGATTTAAAAATTAAAAATTAATAAAAATGTATTATTAAAGTATGAACAAAAAAAATGAAACATTAATTAAAACATTTCGTTATAAAATTCATTTTATTTGCGCGACTTCTTTGTTTTGTTGCCCGATTTTTTTCCAGCAATAGGCTTAACTTTCCTTTTTTCAAAATTCTTTTTAAAACCCGACTTCTTGTTACCCCATTTCTTCGATTTATTATCTTTATTTCTCATTGCGAAATTCCGTTTTTCTTCCCACGCTATTTGCTTAACAGCTAAAAATATATTTAAAAAAAAAACATTATTTGCCTCGCTTATTTAAAAAAAAAATCATTTTCTATTTTCATTTCATTTTCTGTAATTAACCTGAGTTATCACTATTCAAAACAGAGCTAGAACTGCCGGGTGCGACCTTTTGATTATTGTCCTCTTCCAATAATGCAGAAAATTCCTCAGCATTGGCGAAAAGAGACGATTTTTTAAGATCATCAATAATTGATTTTTTATCATTCTTTTTTGATTTTTTGCCTTTTTTCTTGCTACTAACTGAATCTAATTCATCATCCGATTCACCAAAAGCTAAATCACTAAATTCATCATCAGAATTATCATCAAACAAATCTAAAAAATACATTTTATTTATAAAGAAAAATCTAATTTTTGCGATTTTTTTAAAACCTTTATTGTCGTCTACTTGCATACTCTCATCACATTCTAGATATGAGAAATTCTCCTCAAATTCTTCATCAGATTCATTGTCATCATCTCCCAATGATTCTTCATCACTTTCTTCATCTAAAAAACATCAATATTTTTTAAAATACTAATAATTTCACGCCACGCTTTATTTACCTTCTTCGTCCGATCCCAGTGTAGATTTCTTTCTTTTCTTGTCTATTTTTGAGGATTTTTTATGCTCAACATCTGCCATAAAATCCACATCTTCATCATCTTCATTTGCATGTACAGATTGTCCACTCATTCGATTTAACATTTCTTCAAATTCGTCACTTGCCACGGAATCAACATCACTCTCATCATCCTCATCCATTGTTTGTTTTTGTTGATATTTATTAAATAAATATCTACAAAACAATGCACAAAAACTCAATACAACAAAAATAAATAAAAATTAACGAAATTCTTACGTATGCAAAAATAGTTCATCGACCGGAATATTTTTTCTATCACTATTTAAATACTCCGAAGAGTGGACATTTAATGATTTCAAACCGATCGGTGCGTAATGTTTTCTGTGACTAAACGATGTCGGCAACACTGGCTTTAATTTTCGCAATTCCTCGCCAGTTTTTGGATTTTTAAAAACAAATCGCTCCAAAAATCGAATTAAACTAAAGTCCTTAAGGCAATCACCAGAATATCTTATTAATTCACCTGAAAATGTATTTTTTTAACCGCAATTATGTGTTAAAAATATATAATTAGTTACCATTAAGTATATTATTAGCAAATAAAGCAACGCTTGGATGAAAATGATTAACTAAAGCTTCAAGTTCAACGTAAACACAAAATTCTCCTCCAGCATATAACGGATTTCTATGAAAAGGGTCATAAGTATCTTTAAAACGAATATTTTTTGCATTTTCTTTTAAAATTCCAACACTCTCATTGCTAAAAAATAAATTATTACTAGCAATTAATAAAATGACCTATTTTATTAAAATAAAATAAATATATCAGTTTTATTTTATAAAATTATGAACCTGTTTTCTTTAATCTGTTCTTCATCTTTAACTTCAACATTTTCGTCAGGAATAACTTCTTTTATTTCCACATCTTCTATGACAGATTTTAGAAAAATTATGCTTCTAGCTTCAGATTTTCGCTTCAATATTTGCGAAATTAAAAATAAAATTCCACAGGCAAAATTAGGCTCGACAACACCACAAATCTAAACACAAAATTACAACTAAATAATCCACTTTTTACTGCATAAAAATTATTAATTATTTAAAAAAAATACCTGCAATAATCGTTTTAGAAAGCATTTAACTCTTTCAATTCTCGAGTCTTTATTGATCGATTTAAAAATCAAATTTAGCAATATAGCCTGGTGCGATGTTACTGTCAAATTTGAATCGAGCAATTTTTTATACAGCGCGCAATAATATCTACAAAAATACACAAAAAATATCGTTAAATAAATTATATTTAATATTCCACTTAAATTGTTAGTTAAAGAGTCCGCAATCCTAAAGATTGGTTGGAAACAGCACGCCATGCCGATCTATCCTGAGCTAATCCCTTCATCTCCCTATAGCTATTCATCTCAACGTCTTCAACTATCTGACTCACATACTCCAATCTAGGCCTACCTACCCCTCTCTTTCCCTCCACTCTACCTTCTATGATCAATTGCATAATCCCCCCATGCCTAAGAATATGCCCTACTAATCTGTCTCTCCTACGCTGTAACACTCTCCAGATACTTCTCTTCTCCCCTACTAACTCTAGTACAGCTTCATTTGTTACTTTATCTTCCCAACCAATCCTCATCATCCTCTTATAACACCACATTTCAAGTGCTTCTAATCTACGCTTCTCTTCCTTTCCTATAGTCCACGCCTCACACCCGTACAGTGCTACACTCCAAACATATACCTTCAGTAATCTTTTTCTAATACCCAAGTCAATATTTGATCTTAAAATCTGTTCTTTTTCTACGAATGCCTTCCTACCCTGTGCTATCCTACACTTTATATCTACCTTGCTTCGATTATCTTTTGTGATTCTACTGCCTAAATAACAAAAATCTGACACTTCTTCGATTCTATTATCTCCTATTGTGATCCTCATTTTTCTACTGCATTCCTTTTTGTCACACCTCATCACTTTAGTTTTACCTATATTTATTTTCATGTTAAAATCCCTAGTCAATACTGCCTGCATACCATTCAATACCCTTTCTAAATTCTTTTCGCTTTCTTCCAATATAGCTATATCGTCGGCGAATCTCAGCATATATATTTTCTCTCCCTGTACATTCACACCTACACTATACTCTTCTTTTACTTTGTTTATTGCATCTTCTATATATAGATTAAATAATAACAGTGAGAGTGTACATCCTTGCCGGACTCCCTTCCCTATTTTTGCTACCTCTTCTTCCCCCTCAATTCTAACTAAGGCAGTTTGGTGTTTATATAAATTAAAAATTATTCTCCTATCCTTATAATCTATACCAGTTTCTTTTAAAATTCTAAACATTATGTCCCAATCTACATTATCAAATGCCTTTTCTAAATCTACAAAAGCTATGCAAGTTACCTTTCCTACCCTCTTTCTTTTTTCTACTACCGTTCTTAGTGCTAGAATCGCCTCTCTCGTCCCTCTGTTTTTCCTAAAACCAAACTGATCTTCTCCTAGCCTTTCCTCTACTTTATTTTCTAATCTCCTATAAATAATCTTTAACAATATCTTCGATGCATGTGATAGTAGGCTAATGGTCCTATAGTTCTCACACAAATTAGCTCCTATTTTCTTCGGCATTGTTACTATTCTACTACGCTGAAAATCCTGTGGTACTTCTCCCTTCTCATATATTTTACAAACTAACCTGTATAATCGCTCCTGCATTTTTTCCCCTGCGTGTTTTATTAATTCGGCTGGTATCATATCAATCCCCGCTGCTTTGTTATTCCGTAAATCATTTAATGCTCTATGAAACTCTGACCTAAGTATGCTAGGACCTAAGTCATCCTCATCTATCTGTTCCACACTTTGTAGCTCCTCCATGTCCTGCCTACCTTTATATAAATCTTCAAGATACTCCTTCCATCTTCTAGCTTTTTCCTTATTTTCCGTGAGTTCCTTACCCTGCTTATCACATATTATGTTACCCTTTGGTTTTACTTTAGAAAAATGTGACTTAATTTTCCTGTAGCCCAAATCTACTTTACCTCTTCTCATATCCTCCTCAATATCCTCACAGTTTCCTTTTATCCACTCTTCTTTCGCTAGCTTGCATTTCCTATTAATTAAGTTCCTTAGCTCCTTATATTTTTTCTGTCCTGCTTCTGTGTTTCCTATTTTAATTTTCCTTCTTGCTTCTATTAAATTGATCAATAGCAAATTATTATAAAAATGAAAATATTCTATATAAAGAAATAAAAATTAAATGGACAAGTCAGTCAAATATATATATCGTCAGCGATGTAACAATACCTCCTATCTGCTTTGAACTCATAATGAGTTTGGAGATGTGCTGAACATGCGCAATAAACCAAAGAATCTGTTTGACATAATCTGTCATTTTTTGTAAGATAGGAGGTATTGTAACAACGTTGACGCCATATATATATATATATCCAAATTACATACCTATCACTTAAATTGTCATTTGAATATGACACTTGATAGAGTAAATTCAGAGCATGTACACTGACGTTAAAATTGCTTACGTGTACGACTTTATACAGGGTATCTATATGTTCGGATAATTTCGCAATATCCTCAGCGTATGGATACGCCCTATTCACGCCCATCAACAAAACTGACATCATTCTACTGTCCACTTCTCCCTAGAAAAACAATACAACTCAAAAGTGACGTTTGAAGAAGAAAACGATTTCAAGATGACTAAAATTTATTAAACCGATTTAAAAGATTATTCTCGAGTTCAAACAAATATCTTATAAACACAAATTAAGGCCAGCGTCTCCTCATACGAATATACCATTTTACATATTAAAAATAGAAACATAATGTAGACCTTCTATCCAATAAAAGCAAATTTGAGATTTTTTGAGTTGTGCCCAAATGTGTGTGTGTATATATAAAACATTGAATCTATAGGGAATTTGAGACAAGTGGCAACAATGGTACAAACGCGTTATATATAACAAGTACAATCGGCCACATAAACTATGGTGAATAAATAATTTAGAACCACTAGTGGTATCTAGTGGAGGATGATGAGGATTGGTTGGGAAGATAAAGTAACAAATGAAGCTGTACTAGAGTTAGTAGGGGAGAAGAGAAGTATCTGGAGAGTGTTACAGCGTAGGAGAGACAGATTAGTAGGGCATATTCTTAGGCATGGGGGGATTATGCAATTGATCATAGAAGGTAGAGTGGAGGGAAAGAGAGGGGTAGGTAGGCCTAGATTGGAGTATGTGAGTCAGATAGTTGAAGACGTTGAGATGAATAGCTATAGGGAGATGAAGGGATTAGCTCAGGATAGATCGGCATGGCGTGCTGTTTCCAACCAATCTTTAAGATTGCGGACTCTTTAACTAAGTGGTATCTGTTGGCAGAGTTTGTCAAATTTTAGGAGACGCTGATCTTAAATAAATCAAAAAGAATGTATTTTGAATATAATACCGCCACTACGCTTAAAAAAAGTATCTTACCTTTTTAATGCACGATTTGAAGAAAGAAAAATACGTTTCGATTAATTTTCTGGCAACTGGGGACGCTTCGTGGCATAAATAGAATTGCGATATGAAGCAAAGGCAATAATATTGCGTTTTTGATGTGACATTCGACCGAAATAGCACCTTTTCGACTTCAGATAAAACAACAGCTTGCATATTAGCGTGTTTATGTAATAGCTGAGTGAGACAATAAATCGTTTTTGAAGCAATTTTTTGATTCGGATCGCCCATTTTATTTACAATATTCGCCAATAAGTTCTATAAAATGAAAATGAACAAAACATACACAAAAAAATAAAAAATTAACTTACTTTTTCTTGTTCTGGATTTCCGGCGAGCAATTTATACATCGCTGTAATGGCTTTCTCTTTATTTGAGTCGACAGTATCGTGTGCAGTAGCACTTAAAGCCCTCACATATATCAAATAAGTTTCCTTCAGTTGGTCTTCGAAATACCAATAAGTTAAGTATTTCTTTCTCGTCAAATTATTGCCGGAACTGATCTTATCTATTTCGGAAAGCGGACGTTCACGAAACAAAGACAAAGTTTGATTAGGGCGTAAAAGATCGGATAGAAAAAGTTCGGTTAAAGTATCTAGCAAAAAAAAAGTTACGATATATGTAAAGTTAGTTAAGGGAATTTATTTATAAGGGAAGTTAGTTAAGGGAATGTTATTTACCCATCACAGCAATACATTCGCGTTTTTTACCAGCTTTAACCGTTGAAACCATGTTTTGTACTGCATTCAAATTGCAAACAGGGTTATTTTGAATTAAAATTGTATTCGCGGCTACTTTATCTGTTACAGTCCCCTTAGACATAATAGATTTCATCCAACGATAGTCGGATTTAGTATTTACATTCTCTACAATCCAATCATAATGATGAAATGCTAAATTAGTACAATTTTTTTACAGTACACTTACTTAGGTTAAACGAAGCAACTTCAGCATCCAAACACTTCTTCGCCTCCTCCTTCAGCTGAATTAAGATTGTATCCGAAATTGGCTTAATATCTGTAGGGTCCGCATTTATCTGTAAGAATAAATATCTACAATTGAAACCCCAAGTTAAGACTGAATTGAGAGCTTACTTGATTGTACCATTTCTCAGGTGTGTTCATCACATCTTGTAATTTAATATCGTCTGTATCCAATTCCGTATTGTCTTCGTCAAATTTTTTTATATTATTCGCGCGTCTCTTCATTTTTATTATAAATTAAGTAGAAATAATAATTAGTAAACAACGTATCAACACAGAATAGTCAATAAAGTGAGGTTATAATATTATGATATGAATCAGTCAAAATGATTAACCTACATGTGCTATTAAATTGAACTTCGTGCGGAATTCGATATTAAAGAAAGGTAGAAAAGTTGCATATATAACCTCAATCTTTTGTTGTGAAATTTTGTTTGCAATAATTATCAATTCAATTAATAATAGTGCAATACAACTGAACTAAATGTAATTAATAATGCGTTTCTAATAAAATCGTACAACAATGGTCTGCGATAAATGCGAAAGTAAGCTTGGGAAAGTAATAACACCTGATACTTGGAAAAGTGGGGCTCGCAATACCACTGAAAGCGGAGGCCGTAAAGTAAACGAAAACAAGGCCCTAACATCTACAAGAAACCGATTTAATCCATATACATCCAAATTTGAGAACTGCAAGTAAGTTGTTTTTTTATAGATTTAAATATTTTGATTAAAAATTATCCAGTAGTAAAAGAATAGATATAGGCAACTAAATCTACACAAGAAAAATACCAGCGTTGCCAAAAAGATAATGAACTGTATATGTGTATATATATATGATAAAATATTAAATTAATAAAAATAATGTCGTATGTAGAATTTGCAGGCAGAAAATTCATCAAATTGGATCTCATTATTGCCAATCATGCGCATATAAGAAAGGGATCTGTGCGATGTGTGGAAAGAAAATAATCAGTACAAAGAATTACCGACAGTCATCGGCCTAAAAATAAATGATATAATCATATGTAATATACATTAAAAATAGGGAGTAATTTTATTATTTAAAAATACATAATTAACAGTAAATAACAATTTCTATACTTTTCTTCGATTATTTCAATATATATGATATAAACAAAATATTTTTCATGTATATTTAATTTGAATGTTATTTTAAATTTATTATTGCAGTTAATTTGTAAAATACCAATAAATTCTGAAAATATACTTAAACACGTACGTATATACATTTTTTTAAATATAAATTATATTTATAATATTTAAAATAGGGAAGTAGTCTTATTTAAATATTAATTATACAATTTCTTATACAACATGGCTGGATTAAAATATAATATTATCTTTCGATATATTTTATAAAACAATATAATGATTTTTATTTGTGTTTAATAAATGACTATATTCATTATTGCTGTTCATTGTTATTTTGTGATTGCTATTCTAAATTATACAACTTCCCATTAATGTTACAATAATGAAGAAGCGATAAAATAATTATAGGTAACCATTTATACACACAAAAAAAATTAATCTTGAAAAATTTAATGAACGAGTACCTTATTGCGTATTAAATTAATATCAATAAAAAATAATTTGCGTGATTATTGTAATAAAATATTGTGTGGGTTTTTCCTTCAATTATAACTTAAAATCAATATAATTGGAACAGTTAAAACTTGTATTTAGATGTCAATACAAAACGGACAATTTAACTGTTCGAAAATTGTATTTGTTCAACTGTCATCTGAGTAACTGTTTATATATTTTTAATACATTTATTATTTTACCTGTTCCAATTTACAATGATATGGCTATTTGTAGAAAAACAATCTATGTACAAATCCTAGCAATCTAAAAATGTAACAAAACTATTAAAATACAACATTAAAAAAAAACGAAAAATAGATTTGCAATTTGCAATTGCAACTACTTTAAAATTGAGCTCACGTTACAAAAAGATGACATCAATTTAGAGAACGCACAACAAATATCGTCATTTTTATGGCACTTAACTATATATTTCGTGCGACTCGCTGAAAATAAAATTACTTGTCATATTTCGTCTGCATGACGGTGATATTTGTCACGCTGGTGTTGTTATTCCCATTCGAATCATTCGGATTAAACACCCACTGCTTAAATGACGAATTCGTGTCTACGGATTGACTACCACCATTTGTGACTATCGTGACATTGCCGTGGTGACTATCAGTGTGACTGTGATTATCGGTGAGTTGGCCGTTATCTAACGACTTCCTAGGCGCAATTGGCGGACGGACATTTGTCGAACTGCCACTTAAATTGCTATTAAAAGTTGGCAGCCCTGATGGAATCTTCGAATTGGTACGTATTGACGTGACAGTTATGTTGCGGTTGTTTCCAGGCGTACCAATGGCTTTGTTGGGATTATATTTGAAATTGGGTATGTTCGAGTTGTTCATGATTTCAATAATTTCTTTGTCGGGTTGTTCCAAGTCGGTTCGCGAATCTCTTCGTTCCGGGCTAGTTGGTGGTGTCTTTGTCGTTGCTAAGGCAACAGGAATTCGCGATTTGGGCGGACTGAGGTCTTTAGCATGACGCGGCAAACTGACCTTTTCAAAATTAGACCTGAGAATTTCGATTTGCGAATGCCTTTTTGGCGTCGACGAATCTCGATTGTACTGACTTTCGTAACTCGACGATGAAAAGCGCATCTCGGGCAATTTCTTCAATTGTTGATCGGCAATTTCTTGGATTTTATTAATCTCTTTTTGTATGTCCAAATTTGAATCCAAACTAACTGTAACCTCGTTATTAACAAGACTCAAACTATCCGGCTGCAAATCCAAATTATCCAACGAACTGGATTTGATATCAAAATTTTTAACGTAATTCTCGAATTCGCTGTCCAATTTCTTATCTCGAATTATCTCGATTTCTGACACGTTCCTTTTAAGCATCGGCGTCACTTGTATCTCCGTAATATACGTCAAACTCGAATGTTTACTGGAATTCGCTTCTTGATCGGACGAATGTTCATTATTGCTATGCAAATCGCCATTCAAGTCGCCAGACTCCCTCAACATCATACCATCGACATTTTGGCGACTTATCTCGAAAGATAAACTGCTAGGCCCATCAATAGTCACGTGATTCTGATTCATCGACTTGACAGGTGCGTCAATTGTCACCTGACTACTGTCAGCTCGGTCATATTTCACGTGATTATGACTGATTGGTGGATTTAATGTCACGTGATTGTTAACATCGTTCATTGCCTCACGAATTGTGATGTTTTGAATTAAGTCGGGTGTTGATAATATTCTAGTTGTTTCGCGTTCTAACCGCAATGGTTTTTCATCGTGATTTAGATGAGTAACACTAAAACTGTCGAGTTTTTTGGTTGGATATAAGTTTATGTTCAACTTATCATCTGGATCGTCAACAATTGTGATGTTGCTGATGTTAATTCTGCTCAAATCGACAATTTCGTCGTCTAATTTCAAATCTGCGTCCAATATGTCTAGATTTTGAATCTTATCAACGATGCTTTCGATAATCTTCTTGTTTTCTTTGGAGGAATAAGCTTCGGGGAAAGTTATTTTGAACTCCTCAACGATTTCTTTAACTTTCGGGACGATAATTTCTTCATCCTCACTTAGATTACGTATATCTTTATTTAGGTCTTCCTTAACGTTAGGGCTGCGTTCCAAACTGCTCATAGATACTTTCATATCATCCGAGACATTTGTAGTAGCCATTATTGGCAGATGGTAGTCTTTAGAGCACAATTCCCTTTCCATAGCCAAAAAGTCAAGTGAGGCAATTTTTGCAAGCGGTAGATCCAATTCGAAAATTTCTTTGGAAGTTAGGTGAGGAACAATTTCTTTTATGCTTTGAATTAGTTTTGGTGTTGATTCCTCAATGGGATCTTGTATTGGTGGAGGTATTTGAGGTTTTTGAAGCACAATTTCAGCAGCTTCTTGAATTATTTCGTCTAATTTGTGCTTGATAAACATTTTGTTCTGTGCCTCGATAATTGGTTCTTCTGTTATAGAATTCGGACTGGAATCGTAATCAATATTAATCTTTAATTCTTCTTTTGTAATGTGGGGTTGCTTATCAAAATCAAAAATTTCAACTGTTGTTTCATTTTCAATCGGCCATATATTATTAGCCACAGTCAAAATGATCTTGTCTTTATTTATATTTGTTTCCAAAATAGCTTGTTCGATTTTTATAATGTCATTTTTTAATTCCGACGCTTCTTTTTCGACCTTCTCAATTTCCTCATTTACATTTTCTTCGCCCTCCAATTCGATTTCGTTTATTTTATTAACCAGAACTGTAATTTCCTCTCCTTTACTCTCAATGTTTTCGCATGATATTTTGAAGCTTTCATCGGAATCCAATTTGCAATCTTCTTGGCCAAAACTGGATATGGCATCTTCCAAGTTCCCCCATTCCGTGGATTTCTTCAAGCGATTCCTCTGGAAAGTATTCAAACCATTTAATGTTGTTGACAATTTCACTTCATCGCTATCATCATCTAACGTTTCGTCGTTGAGGTTATCTGTTGGTTCGTCGACATTTTTGTGCTTTTTAATTGGTAGTGTGTTAATTGGTTGATTGTCTGTTATATCCAAACTTTGGGCGCGTTCTAAAGTTCCGCTGGAAGGTTTTGTTGTGCGGACAATTTTTGTTAAATCGCCCGTGCTGGCTGTTTTTCTGTTTTGTTTCTCTTCGTTAGTGGTCTGTTCTTCAGATGACTGGTGGACTGTAATATCGCTTGAGTTTAGCTCGATTGTGTTTACCGAGGATTTAGATTCGTCCAATTCTTCCAAATCCGAATCGGAATTATATCTGTTTAAAGCAGATTCTTCTATATTGCATTTTGAATCTTCCGGCGGACTTGGAGCTTTTCCCTTGGCCTTTTTCTGAGGTTTAATATCTTCTGCTAAATCCTCCACCTGAGATTTTCGGTTCTTTCTCGCTGCAACAGCAGCATTTAACATATGGATCGGCAATTCTTGTGGAATACCATTCTGATCACGTTTAATACCAGAATTATTCCTTTGGAACGTTGCATCATCTTCCGCTAAAGAAATTTTTACCTCATCAGTTGGTTTGACGTTCAATTTTTCGCGTTTCTTAATCGGCGGAGGAGCTGATTTTTTTTGGTCAACTTCATCTATACTCATTACAGTCACTGCGTGGAAATCTGGCAAATCATCCAAATTGGTTTTCTCCAAGTTTATATTATCATTCTGAGATAATTCGAAAGTTTTTGTTGGATTTGGCAAAATTAGATCCATCGGAAGAACTTTTACTCCGAATTTTGATTGATATGTTGAAGTATTTTCGATTGTTTGTTGCTTAGAGTCTTCCTGAATGATTATTTTGTCTGGTTTTGCCTCCTGAGCCTCAATATTAGGAGAATTTCGAACATTTGTTCGGATTTGCGAAGGTTTTGGAGATTTGGATTTGTTTCGTTCTAAAGATGGAACTAAACTTTTTGTTAGGGATTTTTGTAGAATTGATAGTGTTCCTTTGTCGCTTGTATCGTCGTTAAACAATGACTTTCGAGCTGATTTTATCTATAAGATTTTTAAAAAATAAAAAATTTGAGTTTTTCAACAAAAATTGTACGTTATTTTAATATGAATATTTTTTTTTGTACCGTTCGTTCGATAAATATAAAAGAGTCACAAAAGCACTTTTAGTCAGAGTACAATACATTATTTTTTTAAACAATATTAATCGAAACAAAAAAAAGTAACTATTTTGCGAAATCAATAGCTAACTAAGTTTTTTGTGCTAATTATTTTTACTCTAGTAAATGAACTTATTTTATACAGGGTGTTATATACATATAAATATTTTAAATATATATTTACCTGTAAAAGATCTGTAATGGATGCGCTTTTGAACAAAGGATGTCTAGGATGAGCAAAAGGTCCTGAATTTGTATTAATTTTATGTCCTTGTACTTCGATGACAACATCATAAGGACTAGCGTAGCTCAAAATAGTTAAAGCATCTTCGAAAACCATGTGTTCAAAATTGATGGTCAAACTACGAATTCTGTCGCCTAATTAAAAACAAAAATGCAAATTTTTGATTGTATTCTTAATTTTGCATATTCTAGTAAGAAAAATGTATTAAAATTTAGGACCTGTACGTAATTTGCCGCTTTCAGAAGCAGGTCCCCGATGTAAAAGGTCTTTAACGAAGATTCCTTCTTTCATATTGCCGCATATGTTAAATCCGAGGCCGGTAAAATCGTGGCTTCTTAGAGCAACAATTTTTACATCGTTTCTCTAAAAAAAATTAATCATTAATACAAAAATAATTATATTACATTAAATGAAAAAAAGATTGACTTAAGGACGCGGTTTGGACACGCCTGTTGATAAAAAAAGTTGAATGTATTTTGAAAGGTAAGTAATTTAACTAATACCTAGAAAATCTGTCATAAATCGAATCTAAACCTTTCTTAATGTGTGTTTAAAATATTACACCCTTACCTTTCTGTGGTGAAATAAAAAATTTATTCCCTCAAAATATACCATCTCTCTTATAACTAATGAACAGATCAAACCGTCCCCTTAATGTAATACAATTTAATTTATTTTTTAAAGCGAAAATTACAATTTAATAAATAAATCTCTTCGAAAAATATTATTTACCTTAATTTCGTTATCATCGACAGTTCGTCGCTTTTCATTTTTTAATGTGAGCACCCCCAAGGGGGACCACTGGGACCACCTCGATTTATTTGTGGGGTCGACTTTAGATTTTTCACTTTTTTCAATTGTTGAAGCTGTTGAGGTTAATGCAGCGTCTTAAAAATAAAATTTAGAGAAAAATTTTACAAATTGATACGAATTTTTTTTTCGAAAAAAACAATAAAAAATATAAGGAGATGTAATAAATTTATGGTATATAATTATTTGTAAATAAAAAATTGAAAATTTGAAAGAAAAATAGAAAAATATTTTCATTTTTATATTTCTTTTTGTTTTCGGTAAGTATTTTTTGATACAATTATGTTATTACGTAACTAATTTTATAATGTACCTTTAAATCCAGGATTATCAAAAGCGAATTCATCCTTGACGCCCTGTTCAGGATCCGTTTCCAGGATCAAATGACGCTCTGTAAAAAAAAAAATGTATTTTTTCAGAAAAGACGCGTAATTTAAATTTTCGCCTACAATTTTGTTTGTTTGGTGTTAATAAAGGAGTAATTATTGCAAACAGAAAAGAATTTCACACGTATATGCCATAAACATTATTTTATTTACTTTTCGAATTCCTATCAATATTAGCTTTCTTCAAGAATGAACATTATTAAACGAAAAAATAACAAATAGAATTTATTAATATGTGCAACAATAAAAATTATTAAAAATTGATAAAAATTTTAACAATTTTTAAATTACCGTAAAAAAGTATTACGGTCCTGTACAATAATAAAACTCTTTCACATTATGAAAATTCTTATTTATTCACATTCTGAAACTATGTCAAATTAAATTTATCTATTAGTATTAATATACAATAATTGCAAAACTACTTTTATATTCGTTAATATTGATTGAAAAATATTTACAGCATTTAATTAAGAAAATCTGTCAATTCCTAACGTCTAACAAAATTGACATATACAAAACTGACGTTAGGGAACATTTTTATCGAATCTGCGATTAATATTTTGCTGCTGCATAAATGCAATTATATTATAATATTTTAATTGCGATGTAAACATAAAAAATTCCACTCTGAGTGAGCAGAAAAATAAATGGCAACCTTGACGGACACAAACAATAAAATAGGATAAATATAATTGTATTTATGAGAGACGAATAACACATACTGGAAACGCATTACTTAAGGATGATGATGAATGTTCCATAGAAATTTAGAAATATATTACGCAGATGTGGAATAATAACTAATTAAAGTCACCATACCTTTTTAAGCAGTTGTCACAAATAAATATACAAAAAAACTGACATCATATGCAACTGAAATTACACCTGCGTTGCCAGTCGTACACAGTTGTAGTGTAAATGCTGCGAATTAAATATGAAATTGACATTATATATTTTAAATACAACGTTAATACGATTATAAAACAATTACACTATTCGTTTAATATTATAATAACTAATTAATGTCACCATACCTTTTTAAGCAGTTGTCACAAATAAATATACAAAAAAAACTGACGTCATATGCAACTGAAATTACACCTGCGTTGCCAGTCGTACACAGTTGTAGTGCAAATGCTGCGAATTAAATATGAAATTGACATTATATATTTTAAATACAACGTTAATACGATTATAAAACAATTACACTATTCGTTTAATATTATAATAACTAATTAATGTCACCATACCTTTTTAAGCAGTTGTCACAAATAAATATACAAAAAAAACTGACGTCATATGCAACTGAAATTACACCTGCGTTGCCAGTCGTACACAGTTGTAGTGCAAATGCTGCGAATTAAATATGAAATTGACATTATATATTTTAAATACAACGTTAATACGATTATAAAACAATTACACTATTCGTTGTTATAATTATAATTACACTATTAATATTTACACTATTATAATTACACTATTCGTGTTTTATTATTAGCGAATTAAGTTAAACAAGTTGATTTGGTATCAAAAATATATATTTTTTACGGCGCCACTGTATCATAGGCTATGACAGCTTATCAGTCATTATATTGAAGTATAGTTATGACGTTTTGTATAATATAGACGCGAAAATACGAATTCAAAAATGAAATATATAAATGATTAATAAAAAATATTTCTGTTGGAGTAAATAAAATATAATATTAATAAAAATTGTGTATTTTTCAGAATCCTTAATAATAAAAATATATAATTTTATATCTCTATATCTTACACTCTATTCAAAATATTATCTCAAAACTAAGCAAAATATCACTACTAAAAATTAAAAATTAAATGCAAAAGTGAAAATTTTAGTGTGAATAGAGTATAGATGCTTGAGTGGTGCATGGCACCTGCGATCTGCCGCAAATATAGAGGTTTATGATGACTATAATTCCCATTTGTTTCGCATTGCGCGCTCGTGTCAGCGCAAACAAATACCAATTAATCTGGCACAGTTTATTTAATTCAGAACAGACGTTGGAATTCTACTGGAATCTGCATTATTATTATTACACCTTTCCTTTCATGTATTGTGCACCACGTATCAGGGCCTTAATAAGAAATTTGCTTTGTTCCAGATTGAGCTAAACTAATTTCAAATTAAATTTCATTCAAAAATTTTATTTATATATATATATATATATATATATATATATATATATATATATATATATATATATATATAAAATGATATATATATATATATATATATATATATATATATATATATATATATATATATATATATATATATATATATATATATATATATATATATATATATATATATATATATATATATATATATATATATATATATATATATATATATATATATATATATATATATATATATATAGAGAGAGAGAGAGAGAGAGAGAGAGAGAGAGAGAGAGAGAGGGAGGGAGAGAGAGAGGGAGAGAGAGAGATATCGAAACAGTACAGAATTTATTTTTGAAAATATTTTAGTACGGCCCTGATATATATATTTTTTATAGTTCAGCGCTATAAATATATTTTTTAATATACGGAAGCAGCAGTTCCGCGTACACAAATATGCAATGAAATTAACGCAATAAATTCTTAATGGCAAAATAATTACTATAAAATGATTTAATTAATTAAATAGAAGTAGAAACCTACAGATAAAATGTAAAAATAACCATTCGGTATAAAATTGCTTTTTGCAGAAATTTTTAGAAATACATAAAACATAAAATAATTAAAATTGATTTGATTTTTACTTTTCCAATTTTTTTTTTTATATAATTGGTAGAATGGATGTTAGAAATTTAAAAAAAAATTGGTTGCGTTGTATTTGATTGGCTACCGAACCTAACCTATTTTTTTTCGCCAAAATAGACATTTAACTCATCAACTGTCATCCATGATCAAGCTGATTGTATAAATCAGTATAAAAAAAAAATTAGGTTAGGCTTGTTGCGAATTTTCCGATTTTATTAGCTGGATTATAAAATATTTTGGAATTTTAGGCAATTTAAATTTATTAAAAATTATTTTCAAAATTTAAATATTTGTTGATTTATCTTTTAATTTAATAATTTTTTTAGGCACGCACTGATACGTACCAGTAGTTCATATGCATTTATCAATAACATATGAACATCTTTAGCGAAAAACGCTCGAATCACTGAATGTAAACACTTTGAAATAAATTTAATGAATATTTAAATGTCTACGTAATCGTGTTGTCAATTTTACATCAATATTACTGGCGGCATAAATATGCATTCTAGAATAACACCAAACAATTTGCGAATACATTACAAATATTACGCAATAAAATATGCGAACAGATGCAATTTGCAAGGTAACTGGTAAGCCTATTCAATCGCATAATCATTGTATTTATAATATTATTTATACCGGTGATTTAGATATATGTACAAAGATAAAATCATTATTTATGTTGCAGTTCAGTAAGCAGGAATTCATTTCGTAATTGTTCTAATTTCGCAATTTGAATTACTTATTAACCTATTCCAGATTGATCAAAAAATATTTTACCAGCTTTAGATGTTATCTTAAAAACAAAATGACTAGTTTACCCTTTCGGGATTTATTTTTATTTAATATTCATATATCTTTAATTTTGAAATTCAAATTTTCCGCGTCACGTTGACGTTTACTAAAATAATCCGATGAATGTCGTTTCTATATACGAATTTAATTTGTCCTAGGCAACCGAATATAGTCGCGCGTATAGCCAAAATCATACAATAGCTAAAATATTTAGAATAAATTATAAAATGTATATTTAAAAGTAACGCAAAATATAAAATAAGTAGAATTATTTAAATTTCGTTATTTTGCAGCGCAATTTATGATTTGCACACTAAAATTTATATGATTTAAAATGTAAATATATTTTACATTTTCTTATTATTAGTATTCAAATGTTGCCAAGGCATAAATTTTATGGTAAATAATGTCACAGAAAAGGTGAAATTTGCACGAACAAATGATGTAAACATTTTAAGACGTTACTACGTCTTAAACATATATTATTGTCGTTATTTTTTTTATTGTGCAGTTTCAACTTTCACACGTTTTCTTAAAAAAATATATTTTTTACTAAATACGAAATTCTGTATGATGACAAGATGATGGAGATTGGGTAGGTAGATGCAACGATGTGTGGAAAAATTTTGTTTTAATATTTAAAACAATATTGAAAGGTCATGACATGAATAGTTTTTGTTTCTACCTTTACCCAGAATGTTTTTCATGTATTTTAAATTACATATTTTAATCGGTCTATCCTTGAAATTGTTTATAACAATAAAAACTCAGTGGTTTATGTTTGCACGCCCTGCATACTGATAATATACAAAACCCGTTCAAATTGTATTAAATTTTACTATATAAATAATACAATTCGTCGGCCCTGAAGTTTTCATTTGAACTATCAATTTATGCTATTTTAAGATACTAACAAATTATTTATAAATTATTTAGTAACTTTTACAATAAATCGCCTCAATTATAAATAGTCGCAAATATTAATTCTATTTTTAGTGAGTAATAAAACGTATTTATTTACATTTTAATATATTGTTTTGACTTTGGAAACGTCAGATTGACGTTGCCATGGTAAAATCACAATGGCCGCCGAATTAATGTTTTGACACATTTAAAATGTCAAATATTAAAAATAAATAAAACTGAATCATAAATATTTAGAAATGCGTAGAAACACAAAAAAATGATTTGTTAAAATAATATTACGAGTTTAAAAAATATATATTCCTGTTGCAGCTGCAGAAAATGATACAGGGTGCTACAAAAAGAAGAATTTTACAAGATGCTAATATTTCTATTCATGGTATGCTTTCATGTTTAACTCTTTAAAGCAAAACGGAAGATACCAGCGCGAAGAATTCATGTTCTAATCATCAGTTAGCTGTAGAACACGGCATATTGCATTATTAACAACTTATAATTTTAAATGCGAAATAACTAGAATTATTGTTACATAGTCGGACAATAACAGCAACAACTTGAGGTTCGAGGAGATTTTGTTCAATGCAGAACATTTCCAGCACGAACTTGAAATTCACACAGGAAAGGCGCTTGTAATTGTTATTACAATAACCGTTCGATTTAGCAAATGGTTTTACTGCGAGATTATCAGTGGAAGATATCGTAAGAACATTGAAAGAGGAGAATTTTTTTTTGTTAAAATTTAATTACGCATAAAGCGCTTTCAAAACGACGCTATAATAATTTCTAATCCATCTTGTATTTGCACAATTATCGATTCAATTGCATATTGAATGAATACAAATGAAAGTTCTTCCTATTTCTTTAATAATATACATCAACAGAATGGAATTTTAAAATACGCTATTTCATACTCGCACAAAGCTTATATATATTTAATGACAAATCATTTATTTTAAAGGCTTTAAATCATCTATCAAAGACTGCAATATTGTTAACGATACAATAAAAAACAAAACCGTACTTAAATATTTTATTAACATGTATAACCTTAAAAAATATATACAAATGATTTTATCATCAGTTAAATTTCAAGTTAAAAAAAAACCAGTAGCCAATAATTGTTTTTTTTTTTTAAACAGTCCGCAATCCTAAAGATTGGTTGGAAACAGCACGCCATGCCGATCTATCCTGAGCTAATCCCTTCATCTCCCTATAGCTATTCATCTCAACGTCTTCAACTATCTGACTCACATACTCCAATCTAGGCCTACCTACCCCTCTCTTTCCCTCCACTCTACCTTCTATGATCAATTGCATAATCCCCCCATGCCTAAGAATATGCCCTACTAATCTGTCTCTCCTACGCTGTAACACTCTCCAGATACTTCTCTTCTCCCCTACTAACTCTAGTACAGCTTCATTTGTTACTTTATCTTCCCAACCAATCCTCATCATCCTCCTATAACACCACATTTCTAATGCTTGTAATCTACGCTTCTCTTCCTTTCCTATAGTCCACGCCTCACACCCGTACAGTGCTACACTCCAAACATATACCTTCAGTAATCTTTTTCTAATACCCAAGTCAATATTTGATCTTAAAATCTGTTCTTTTTCTACGAATGCCTTCCTACCCTGTGCTATCCTACACTTTATATCTACTTTGCTTCGATTATCTTTTGTGATTCTACTGCCTAAATAACAAAAATCTGACACTTCTTCGATTCTATTATCTCCTATTGAGATCTTCATTTTTCTACTGCATTCCTTTTTGTCACACCTCATCACTTTAGTTTTACCTATATTTATTTTCATGTTAAAATCCCTAGTCAATACTGCCTGCATACCATTCAATACCCTTTCTAAATTCTTTTCGCTTTCTTCCAATATAGCTATATCGTCGGCGAATCTCAGCATATATATTTTCTCTCCCTGTACATTCACACCTACACTATACTCTTCTTTTACTTTGTTTATTGCATCTTCTATATATAGATTAAATAATAACGGTGAGAGTGTACATCCCTGCCGAACTCCCTTCCCTATTTTTGCTACCTCTTCTTCCCCCTCAATTCTAACTAAGGCAGTTTGGTGTTTATATAAATTAAAAATTATTCTCCTATCCTTATAATCTATACCCGTTTCTTTTAAAATTCTAAACATTATGTCCCAATCTACATTATCAAATGCCTTTTCTAAATCTACAAAAACTATATTACAAACTAAATGCGCTTTTCAAAACGTAAGCCACTATCCTCACTAGTCCATTTTACCACATGGTTCCGTTATAATATTATTTACTTGTATTTAGATTTTTAATATTTGCGATGTTGCTTTTAATTTTTTGTTAGGCTCCCTCAATTAATCGTCAATTAAATAAGAACGATATAATTTATATCGTGCTATTTATGTCACATATATAATATATATGCTATTTGTATAAGAAAATGCATATAGTGCCTATATATGGCCATGACTGAAAAAGGCAGAAATAAATTAAAATACTAATGTCTATCTATAGATGATATTAAAGCAAGATGTTTTTGTTATGTGTATATATTTTTCTAATAATCGATGCACCGAATAAAGGAGTATTACTAATCACCTAATTTCTTTGACAGATATGACATGTTTTTATTTAGTCCAGCCGTTAGATGGCGCTAGGTACCTAAATACATTTGTATTATTTTGTATATAGAACAATCGCAGCGAGTGACAAGTATCTTTATTTGGTCTATAAGTGTGCTACTGAATATGGTAGCATAGCCTCCGAAATGCACATCTAGGTAATAAATGATTTGTGTTACGGTTTTTGGTGATATTCTATACAATTATTTAACGCTGTAGTGACGATTTTATAATGTCATATATTTATGTACAATAAGTTGCATACTGAACAATATGTTACATTTTTATATTACCAGATATTTTGAAAATATAAGAAATGAAATGAAATGAAATGATCGTTTGATTAAATTACTATATCCCGAGCCCTTTTCTTATTATTTTTTACACCTGACGTGCTTTATAAATATAAAATATTAATGTATAATAAAAACTACAAATATAATTCTTCTCAGAAGCCGGTCCTGCACTTGAACAGGAAGGTACATTGCCAGTAAAATGACATTTTAAAACTTTCTTATCTTATTAACACTTGAGCGTTTCTTTTTCATAATGAATTTGTATTTACCTGACCTGATGCACATAGAAATATCTTATCGGAATATTAAATATTTAAACAATCTATTTGCTAGATCTCGCCATAATTAGAACATTTTATTTACTTTCATAATTATCTAAGTGAAACAATATTGAATGAAAATGACGTAATACGTAATTAGAACTTATAAATTTGTCTTTTAAAGAATTTCAATACGAAAACGTGTCTTTTGTATTATTTTAAAACATGTATTTATTTGTGCGTAATTCTTTTCATTTATTAAATTTATGTATTCATTTGATTTTTTTTTTAAATAAATCGAGGCGCAAAGCGAAACGCAAAATAATATTGATTTAACTAAGCAAGCGTGAAACAAAAGTGAAACAAAATACGTTATATAAACTTTGTTTTTAGCGTTAGTAGTTTGACATATGACAGTCGTCTGTCTCAAGACAGTGAAGCAAGAGTGCCATGCGATTATATTGTTCAAGAATATGAGAAAACGTGTTCTCGATGTAAGGCAGTGGAGCATACATTCTTGCTTTACACGACACTATTTTATATACAGGGTAGTCCGTATTTATTGCACTGGATGTGATTTATAAAGAGATAAATAAAAATAAAAAGTTGTAAAAAAATAAGAAAAAATCGGAAAATACAAAAAAATAAAAATGTTTTTTTTTTTACAAATGTTTGCAAATTTACTTCGAAAATATTTGTTCACGTAAAAAAAAATTGTGATTTTTTTAAATTTTCATTTTGTTTTATTTTATAAAAAAAAAATATTAAATTTTTTTGTCAATTTTCTTTTTTCATAAGAAAATTTAGAGGTGGGATTTATTAAATAATTTTCTTTTATAATAATTATTATGTAATAAGAAAAAGTTTCTATACATAAATAAAATATATGATCAAAAGATGCTTTTATACTCCAAAAAATATTTGATCTACAGTACATTTAACCTACTCAGTAAAATTTAAATGAACTAATATTGACCAAACAATTTGTAGCAAAAATAACACAATATAATTTTTATAATTACACAAAAATATTTAATTAAGTAGCTGCAATTGATTAATATTTGACAGTTTGTTAATAGATGATTGAAGGAAATTAACGATAGTGGAAGAAATATTTAAAAAATCCATCAAAATATGACTAATATACAATATAAACTTAAAAAACGCGAATTGTTTATTTTGCGGAATTATGACGTGTATGTAGTTTCCATAGCAACGCGGTAGTTCAAATGTTTGGTTGAATTTTAAATGCCAAACGTAATTTTTACACAAAATATGAAATATTTCCATTAAAAATAACAAATAAAATTAATATATACTTCGTCCAAAATTAAATATTCAAATAAAAAATAATATATGTAGTTATAAACAAAAATTAATTAAACGACGCTTGTTTGCAATTTGTAGCTTTATTATTTAATAAAATTAATTAATAAGTAAAAATTTAAAGAAATTAATAATAATAAAACAAAAAATTAAACTAATGCTACATAAAATATGAAAGATCAGTAACGAAGGTCTCGTAGACAGGCTTTTTAGTAGTAAAATATTATTATTAGATCCTACTATATTATAATATACTTTTCAAAATATAAAAAGTTTATATTATATAGTAATATTGCAATATATATGCAGCTGTACCTAATTTCCGTCATCTTTTTGAGTTTAATTTTTTTGAAAAATACAAAAAAAAATGGTCAAATACGCTGTTTTTTTTCAAAAATTAAAATTTTACTAAAAATTAATTCCATAACTGAGCTAGTCGAAATCTGCCCAAACAAATTCCGAGCGCCAGCGCATAAATTATTTCCAAAATATCTAAGCGATCGTGCAACATCGCAATCGCCAGCGCTCTAGTGGAACACAACGAATGTAGATGCCTGTATCTACCCACCTGTTGGAATGCACGACGCAAATCTGGAGCTGGTCAAGATATTCACGATGGTAAATCGTTAATTTGTATAAATAACATTTGGGCGTTCGCGAACGCACGAATTGCTCATTCGATGTGTGGAAACAACACGCAAACGCGCTCATTCGAAGTAGATTCGAAGTGAACATGCAACAATCACGACATGAAGCTTATCCGCGCTTTAATGGCGAATTATAATTAGCGCGTTCGAAAATTAATGCGGGACGCCACGCTCCTTCATTTGTTGCTAATTTAATTAAATTTAGAATATAAACTGCCGTTTTATCTTAAGCGATTTTTCAGTTATCATCGATTAAGTGTGGTATTTTTACGAATTACGAAGATTGGTAATAAAAAATTTATGGAAAGTGACGAAAATGTCAAAAGTGACAGAGACATCAAAAGTGTCGAAAGTTTTTTAATATATTAATTAAAGCCGTATTGTAGTATTTTTTCGCTATTATATTATGTCATTTGAACTATTAGATACAGGGCACACCATTTATCCTACCGACCATTCCTCCTACTCGTCATTTATCCTAATACTCAAGTGTCCTACTCGTCATTTATCCTAATACTCAAGTGTCCTACTCGTCATTTATCCTAAACGTCGAATATCCTAAAGTGCACAGTTCGTCAAATATCCTATTCGTCATTTATCCTAAACGTGGAATATCTAGGATTATTGTCAAATTTTAATATTAATTGTGCTCGAAACAATATTATTAAAAGACATTTTGACAATTGAACCGTCAAAACGTAAATTTTGTTTGATTAAATGTCTGTTAGAAATGTCAAAATAAAACAATATGTTAATAATAGAATTGCAGCTGATTTATTTGACAACTAACAAAATTTGATTGACCAATCACATATAAAATGTCAATATTAATGCTTGCTATGAATAATAATAACGATTAGAATGAATCAGCATGATTTTTAAAGGGCGCGGAATTTTTTTAATTCAATTTATTTATTAAATCAATTAAAATATAATACATTTTTTTTTTTTTTGATATTATTTACACATAAATGTCATATGAAGAAATGATTTCAAATTTAATTTTAAACAAAACGTCGAACAGAATTTTTAACATAAATTAAATTAATTAAATATGATAATTATTTCATAATAAATCATGCTTTGCACATTCATTAGTTTTAAATATAAAATATTTTACGGTATTATCAGAAAAGATTGTTGTAAATTGGTAACGCATATAATAATGGTCTAGCTGGCTTTTACTTGTAATGGCACAAATTATTTTTTAATACCTTCTCGGCGGAATTAACATTCATTAAATCGCCGATGGCGTGTTTATAATTAATTAATATGAAAAATGTTCGTTGAGTTTCCCATGGCTTGTAAAAATGCTTGTATAATAAGTTCAGTTGAAGCTTTTAATTTAGATATTCTTATTTTTAAGAGCTCAAAGAAAATCGCCATAATTTAAAATAGACAATGTGTCACGTTCTAATATTTATTATCGTCATAAAACGTCAGTTTGACTATTCAACCAGAGATGGCATGGAATTTGTTTTGTCGAATTATCGAAATCGTAATAATGACTCTTGTTAAGGAAAATAATATTATTACAGTTGATTTATTTGACAACTAACAAAATTTGATTTGGCAACAATGGCCAGTTTGAAATATTTGCGGTTGTTATGGATATTAATAAAGATTATAGTACGTCAGAATGATTTTACAAAAATATTCAAAAATAAAAAACAAAAAATTCAATTAAACTAAATATATTTAAAGAAATTTATTTGACACTTCTTGACTGTACTGGGGTAATAAAAAGTAGTCAAAAAATCAAGGAAAGTGATAAAAATTTGCTAGAAATATCAAAATTGATAGAAATGTTATATCTGACAGAAATGTCAAGTGTCAAAACGTCTTTTTATTTATTAATGGAAATCGTGTTGTAGCCATTTTCGCCATTATGTTGAACTATTATATTACGTCATTTGAACTACTAGAAATAATTAATTCGTAAATAGAGCGGGTTTTCTCAAAATTTAATATTGTTTCGGTAAATATACAACTTTTATGTACAATAATTAAAAAATTAAAAAACATTATTGAAAGATAATGTTTTGGTAGACCACTTTCAACTGTGGAATTTTGCGTAAAATCTGACCTAAAAATCTGAATTCGGGAAATATTTTTGGAGAAACTCGGGCAAGAAGAATTGATCTCATCGAAGCTACGAATTTACTTTCAAATAGAGAATTGAACTGCGGATTGAGCGCTAGCTACGAGTGGTAAAGCAAAATATCTTCACGAGCTGGAGAAAAAGGAGTACAAGAAGCAATTAGATGCGATTTGTAGACAGAAAAGCTTTTAAGTAGATGCATAAATCCAGATTAGAATTATGAATTATTCAACTAGTAAAAATAAAAGAAAATGCAACACGCATGTACGATGATAGTTTGAAATTTAAATGGACAGGTATATACAAGATGCTACGGAATTATATTTTCATACATTTAAAAGAAATGATTTTTTGAAACTAAAACGACTTTAGTTTCAAAAAACAGATTTTTTTTATAAAAACAAAAAGGTTTTCTTAAATGTTTACTAGATTATTTAGTAAAAATTTGAGAATTTAAAAAAAATAAGATTTTTTTGACACTTTTGACAAATTACAGTTGCATTTTTTTACACACTGTATATTAAAAATAAATTTTATTGGATTTAATTATTTTTAATTTGTTAAATAATAATTTATTACAGCTAAATTGAAAATTTACAATACGCTCATTAAATCGAGGACATACTGTATATAAAAAATCATTTTAATGAAGCCACATTTTTCTACAACATATGAACTAAATTTTTCAATCCAATTTAGCGCTCAATATTTATACATGTCATTAATTCAGCATCATTTACATTCGGTAAAATTTTTAAATGGTATATAAAATTCACATAGCATATACCGATTCCGACACCTGTCCGATTATAATGATTATACGTCTGCTACAACCTCCTATGTGGGTCATACTTCCGATTTACTTTTTGCCAGCCACCAACAAACGAAATTAAATCTCCGCACCTACATACATGGTGTTCCAAATAATGTAATGCAATATGGAAAAATAATTTTGCATTTATCAACTGAATCACCGCTTTTAATAACAAAAAATTAATAAAATTAATTTAAAAAAATATTTATATTATATAATCAAATGGTTTTTTTTCTATGATTTTTAAAATGCCTAGAAAATTAATTCGTAATTTAATTAATTTTCTTTTTGTAAAAATTTCTTTTATTTGTTTTTAAAGGTTCAATTCAAAGAATAAATTATTCTTTAAAAAAGTAAAAAATACCAAAAAAAATTGTCAAAAAATACAATTTTGGTATTTTTCATTATTTTTATACATTTTTAGGGCAACAATATTAAAAATTATTTTTACTTGCATATACATACCCAATAGTTTTTTTTTCGTGTTTTTCCCCCAAGTATTACCCTGTATATCTACTCACACATTTTCAATTCATTTTGAAGCATAATTTGTTCATAAATGACGATTTCAAAATCATTGAACATTCTTTAAATTCATCCGCGTAAAGTGACGTACTTCTCTATATAATATCCATTTTTCTTGACAAAAATAATATTTATTAAAAATAAATAAAAAATATATATTGTCTATCCGGTGTAGTTTCATATTTTCTACGATTTTTAAAATGTCTACAAAAATAATGAATAAAAAATATTATTTTTGTACATTTTTAGGGCAACAATTAAAAAAAAGCAATATTAAAAATTCTTTTTAGTTGCCATATACATACCCAATAGTTTTTTTTTCGTGTTTTTCACCCAAGTATTACCCTGTATATCTACTCTCACATTTTCAATTCATTTTGAAGCATAATTTTTTCAAAATCATTCAACACTCTTTAAATTCATCCGCGTAAAGCGAAGTACTTCTGTATATAATACCGTTTTCCTTGAGAAAAAAATGTTATTTTTCTGTAAAAAAAAATCTATTTGTATTGCTACCCGGTGTAGTTTCATATTTTCCATGAATCATAGAAGAATCTTAAAATGTCCCAAAAAAAAAAAGGAATAAACAAATTAAATTAAAAAAATATCCTAAATAAATAAATTTTTATTTTGATATTTTAAATTATACTTGTAGGTATTTAAATGTGCCGTTTCAAAAAATAAAATGAAAAAATTCTTAAAAATAAAAAATAAAAGATTTCTTTATTCACAAATAAAAATATAAAATTGCAATTTTTTAATTATTTTCTACGTTTTTTAACGTGACAATTAAAAATCTTTTTTGATTGCATACATACAGCCATTACATTTTTCAAATTATCACTCTGTATATTTACTCTCACGTTACTTTAAAAATCCATTTCAATTAAAACGACCAATAAAATAGAATAAACATCCGCGTAAATCGGGGCACAGCTCTATATACACACCACCACATATTTACTCTACAATTTCATTTCATCTCATTTCGTTACAGTAAACCGAACAGTTGAGGTAATGTTTATTTAATACCATTGTCATGTTTAAGTTAAACAGTCCGCAATCCTAAAGATTGGTTGGAAACAGCACGCCATGCCGATCTATCCTGAGCTAATCCCTTCATCTCTCTATAGCTATTCATCTCAACGTCTTCAGCTATCTGACTCACATACTCCAATCTAGGCCTACCTACCCCTCTCTTTCCCTCCACTCTACCTTCTATGATCAATTGCATAATCCCCCCATGCCTAAGAATATGCCCTACTAATCTGTCTCTCCTACGCTGTAACACTCTCCAGATACTTCTCTTCTCCCCTACTAACTCTAGTACAGCTTCATTTGTTACTTTATCTTCCCAACCAATCCTCATCATCCTCCTATAACACCACATTTCTAATGCTTGTAATCTACGCTTCTCTTCCTTTCCTATAGTCCACGCCTCACACCCGTACAGTGCTACACTCCAAACATATACCTTCAGTAATCTTTTTCTAATACCCAAGTCAATATTTGATCTTAAAATCTGTTCTTTTTCTACGAATGCCTTCCTACCCTGTGCTATCCTACACTTTATATCTACTTTGCTTCGATTATCTTTTGTGATTCTACTGCCTAAATAACAAAAATCTGACACTTCTTCGATTCTATTATCTCCTATTGAGATCTTCATTTTTCTACTGCATTCCTTTTTGTCACACCTCATCACTTTAGTTTTACCTATATTTATTTTCATGTTAAAATCCCTAGTCAATACTGCCTGCATACCATTCAATACCCTTTCTAAATTCTTTTCGCTTTCTTCTAATATAGCTATATCGTCGGCGAATCTCAACATATATATTTTCTCTCCCTGTACATTCACACCTACACTATACTCTTCTTTTACTTTGTTTATTGCATCTTCTATATATAGATTAAATAATAACGGTGAGAGTGTACATCCCTGCCGAACTCCCTTCCCTATTTTTGCTACCTCTTCTTCCCCCTCAATTCTAACTAAGGCAGTTTGGTGTTTATATAAATTAAAAATTATTCTCCTATCCTTATAATCTATACCCGTTTCTTTTAAAATTCTAAACATTATGTCCCAATCTACATTATCAAATGCCTTTTCTAAATCTACAAAAGCTATGCAAGTTACCTTTCCTACCCTATTTCTTTTTTCTACTACCGTTCTTAGTGCTAGAATCGCCTCTCTCGTCCCTCTGTTTTTCCTAAAACCAAACTGATCTTCTCCTAGCCTTTCCTCTACTTTATTTTCTAATCTCCTATAAATAATCTTTAACAATATCTTCGATGCATGTGATAGTAGGCTAATGGTCCTATAGTTCTCACACAATTTAGCTCCTATTTTCTTCGGCATTGTTACTATTCTACTACGCTGAAAATCCTGTGGTACTTCTCCCTTCTCATATATTTTACAAACTAACCTGTATAATCGCTCCTGCATTTTTTCCCCTGCGTGTTTTATTAATTCGGCTGGTATCATATCAATCCCCTCTGCTTTGTTATTCCGTAAATCATTTAATGCTCTATGAAACTCTGACCTAAGTATGCTAGGACCTAAGTCATCCTCATCTATCTGTTCCACATTTTCTAGCTCCTCCATGTCCTGCCTACCTTTATATAAATCTTCAAGATACTCCTTCCATCTTCTAGCTTTTTCCTTATTTTCTGTGAGTTCCTTACCCTGCTTATCACATATAATGTTACCCTTTGGTTTTACTTTAGAAAAATGTGACTTAATTTTCCTGTAGCCCAAATCTACTTTACCTCTTCTCATATCCTCCTCAATATCCTCACAGTTTCCTTTTATCCACTCTTCTTTCGCTAGCTTGCATTTCCTATTAATTAAGTTCCTTAGTTCCTTATATTTTTTCTGTCCTGCTTCTGTGTTTCCTATTTTAATTTTCCTTCTTGCTTCTATCATTTCAACTATTTCTTCCGTGATCCATTCCCTCCTACCTGCCCTTTTCTTTGTGCCTAATACTTCATTTGTTGCTGTAGTTAACCCATTTCTGATTTCCCTCCATTCGCAATCTATGTCGTTCCTAGATGTTCCATTAGCCATGATTTCTACTTTCTGCTTGTACTTTTCACATACATCAGCTAATTTTAACCTATCGACATCTACTCTGACCTGTTTGGACTTCTGTAATTTCTTGATTGTCATGTCATTGTCATGGTTACGGACTAATTATATAGAGCGGACTCGCATAATACGAATTTATTTGGCTCACCATCTCCAACCAATCACGTTACCGTGCATTTAATGACACTAATTTCCAGAAAAAGAATTTAAGATGTAATTGGCAAATAATTATTTATTAGTCAGACCATTCAGGATATATATATAGGGTGTCCCAAAAGTCCCACAAAAAATTCATAACTCCTCATTGCGTTATATTGGAAAAAAAAAAACGCCAGGACATGCAAATTGGTTTATATGCTGCGCCATCTTTTGGTAATATATGAACTATTTTACTTAGCCCCACCTAACCTAACATTTTTTTTATCAAATATGAACCTGGTTATGTGACGATGAATTCTTTTATTATTTAGAAGTGATGGCTTTTTATAAATAATTATTGGAATTCTTTGACAACTTGATTCGAAACGATTTGAAGGTAGGTAGGTAGGTATAAGATAAGTCGTTGGTTGCGCAAAAGACCATTTATCTCCTACAGCGTCATTTCTTATTAGAAGGCCTTTACGCAATGGTATAAATCATTATATGGACCGTAATATACGAATTCATTGAATCATATATTGACAAAAAAAATTTTAATGAAAGAACTTTCTGAATTTTATATTCTTATAAAAATATTAAATTTTTTTAAAAGAATATAAATTTTTATTTTGTTAATTTGTTAAATTTTATTTTGTGATGTGTTTTTTCACATAACAATATAAAAAATAATACGTATTTTTTTAAATTTGCTAAATTATTACAAAAATTATTAAAAACTTACATTTTTTTATAAAATTATAGTCATTTTAATATTTTTTTAATTAATAGTAATTTTTCCTCCTATCAATAAAAAAAAAAACGTAAAAAGAAGGCAACCCAATATACATACAAACAAAACCGTATAGTAAATAAACTGACATATGTCAAAGTGACAGGTGCACATAATGTCACGAATTGTCATTATATATAATATAGTATTAATATAATATATATAATAATAATATAAATAATATATAATTAATATATAATATATAATTAATATATAATATATAATATATAATATAATAATATAAATAAATAATATAATAATATAATAAATAAATAATAATATAATATATATAATATATAATTTAGTAGTCCTGGACTCAGAGGTCAAATTCAAGAAATTACAGAAGTCCAAACAGGTCAGAGTAGATGTCGATAGGTTAAAATTAGCTGATGTATGTGAAAAGTACAAGCAGAAAGTAGAAATAATGGCTAATGGAACATCTAGGAACGACATAGATTGCGAATGGAGGGAAATCAGAAATGGGCTAACTACAGCAGCAAATGAAGTATTAGGCACAAAGAAAAGGGCAGGTAGGAGGGAATGGATCACGGAAGAAATAGTTGAAATGATAGAAGCAAGAAGGAAAATTAAAATAGGAAACACAGAAGCAGGACAGAAAAAATATAAGGAACTAAGGAACTTAATTAATAGGAAATGCAAGCTAGCGAAAGAAGAGTGGATAAAAGGAAATTGTGAGGATATTGAGGAGGATATGAGAAGAGGTAAAGTAGATTTGGGCTACAGGAAAATTAAGTCACATTTTTCTAAAGTAAAACCAAAGGGTAACATTATATGTGATAAGCAGGGTAAGGAACTCACAGAAAATAAGGAAAAAGCTAGAAGATGGAAGGAGTATCTTGAAGATTTATATAAAGGTAGGCAGGACATGGAGGAGCTAGAAAATGTGGAACAGATAGATGAGGATGACTTAGGTCCTAGCATACTTAGGTCAGAGTTTCATAGAGCATTAAATGATTTACGGAATAACAAAGCAGAGGGGATTGATATGATACCAGCCGAATTAATAAAACACGCAGGGGAAAAAATGCAGGAGCGATTATACAGGTTAGTTTGTAAAATATATGAGAAGGGAGAAGTACCACAGGATTTTCAGCGTAGTAGAATAGTAACAATGCCGAAGAAAATAGGAGCTAAATTGTGTGAGAACTATAGGACCATTAGCCTACTACCACATGCATCGAAGATATTGTTAAAGATTATTTATAGGAGATTAGAAAATAAAGTAGAGGAAAGGCTAGGAGAAGATCAGTTTGGTTTTAGGAAAAACAGAGGGACGAGAGAGGCGATTCTAGCACTAAGAACGGTAGTAGAAAAAAGAAATAGGGTAGGAAAGGTAACTTGCATAGCTTTTGTAGATTTAGAAAAGGCATTTGATAATGTAGATTGGGACATAATGTTTAGAATTTTAAAAGAAACGGGTATAGATTATAAGGATAGGAGAATAATTTTTAATTTATATAAACACCAAACTGCCTTAGTTAGAATTGAGGGGGAAGAAGAGGTAGCAAAAATAGGGAAGGGAGTTCGGCAGGGATGTACACTCTCACCGTTATTATTTAATCTATATATAGAAGATGCAATAAACAAAGTAAAAGAAGAGTATAGTGTAGGTGTGAATGTACAGGGAGAGAAAATATATATGTTGAGATTCGCCGACGATATAGCTATATTAGAAGAAAGCGAAAAGAATTTAGAAAGGGTATTGAATGGTATGCAGGCAGTATTGACTAGGGATTTTAACATGAAAATAAATATAGGTAAAACTAAAGTGATGAGGTGTGACAAAAAGGAATGCAGTAGAAAAATGAAGATCTCAATAGGAGATAATAGAATCGAAGAAGTGTCAGATTTTTGTTATTTAGGCAGTAGAATCACAAAAGATAATCGAAGCAAAGTAGATATAAAGTGTAGGATAGCACAGGGTAGGAAGGCATTCGTAGAAAAAGAACAGATTTTAAGATCAAATATTGACTTGGGTATTAGAAAAAGATTACTGAAGGTGTATGTTTGGAGTGTAGCACTGTACGGGTGTGAGGCGTGGACTATAGGAAAGGAAGAGAAGCGTAGATTACAAGCATTAGAAATGTGGTGTTATAGGAGGATGATGAGGATTGGTTGGGAAGATAAAGTAACAAATGAAGCTGTACTAGAGTTAGTAGGGGAGAAGAGAAGTATCTGGAGAGTGTTACAGCGTAGGAGAGACAGATTAGTAGGGCATATTCTTAGGCATGGGGGGATTATGCAATTGATCATAGAAGGTAGAGTGGAAGGAAAGAGAGGGGTAGGTAGGCCTAGATTGGAGTATGTGAGTCAGATAGCTGAAGACGTTGAGATGAATAGCTATAGAGAGATGAAGGGATTAGCTCAGGATAGATCGGCATGGCGTGCTGTTTCCAACCAATCTTTAGGATTGCGGACTGTTTAACTAATAATATAGTATTTCTACAATTTATGTTCATATAAAAATTCACAAACAATTTTACATAAAACAAAATTAAATTTCTTCTTCGCAATACCATGTTGGGGCTTCAAAGTTGCATTAAATACGCTCTCTGTATAATCAATTTTAATATATTTTAACGGGCTTACCAGTTGACAATTATTATATTCGTTTCCAAAGCGAAAGGCAAGCCACAGATGATTATACGACGATTCAAATGCAGCGCAATTTGAATAAATATTTCAAAGTGTCCGGATAGCAGTTATTAAGCAAGAGGATGAGCCTAATATACAGAAATCTACCATAAAGAATGTAAACCTACAGCTGCGCGCTAGTGGCGGTGTTGCCAAAATGTGCTGGAATTATATGTTGGAGTGGAAAATTCTAGAGACATTTTTATAAACTATTTTTATTTCTTAAACTAATAAAATAAAATGTAGTCGTTATTTTGGTATTAAAAAAATATATATATATGTGTGTGTGTGTGTGTGTGTGCGTGTGTGTGTGTACAAGAACTACTCATATGAATGTTTATCTGACATTTATTGTTTGTAATCGAACAATTAAAGTTTAAACATTGATATCTGCATATAAAATGAAGCTTCGTAATTAGGGCACATCTACAACTCTTAATTTTTTTCATTGGATATATATTATATTGTCAATGATCAAATCAAATGAACTACCTGACAAAAATTTAGTTGGTTAAAAATTTCGCATATCAATGACACAATATAATGTGTCAAACTGTCAAAAATTATTTTACGTAAATATCTTGTCAAGGTATCAATTGAACTACCATAAAAAAAATTCGGTGGATAAAAATCTCTGTTAATGACACAATACATTGTGTCAAATTGTCAAAAATTATGTTGTTGTCAGGGTGTCAATTGGACTACCTGTCAAAGATTCTTTTGTTTCATAATATCTGATATTAATGACATTTGACATTAAACTGTCGAAATTATGTTGTTTAAAAATCTTGTCATTGTATCAATTGACCTACCCATCAAAGATTTGTTTGTTTCAAAATCTTTTGTATGGATGATATTGTGTCAAATCGTAAAAAACGATATTGTTTAAAAACATTGTTAAGGTGTCAATTAAACTACCCGTGAAAGATTCTGTTTTTTCAAAGTCTCTGATATTGCGTTAAACTGTCGTAAATGATGTTCTTTAAAGTTATGTCAAGGTATCAATAAATAAAAATTCTGTTTTAAAATGGTTTTCTTACCACAGGATCATAACTGACATAATACCAACTGAACTACTTGTCAATATTTATGTTAGTTTTCTTTTTTTATCAAAGTATCAATTGAACTACTTACATATGAAAAATTCAAAATTCAGTTTGTTTCAAATTGTCAATTATGAGATAAATACATCGTGTGTGTCAGCATAGAGAGTAAGTGGCAAACGGTGAGATGTAAATGTACCCTAAGCGCAATTGAATACAATTGCTGTTGGCATATTTGCAGGTTTATCTGTCAGCCATACTTGTTTTGACTTAAGTTGATATCCATCCACTCGCCAAGAATTTGTCGCTAAGTATTCTTTAGCTATTTAAATATTTACCATCAATGTATACAGGGTTGCAGCTATATGGAGAAAATTTAAATTAATTTATTTAAGCTATTTGTGCGTCACAATATGATATAATATATTAGGAAAATCCAGAAAAATAATAGATAATTGCTAAAAAAAAAAATTGTAGATTTGTTGCTTGTATAAAAAATAATTTTATAGTTAAAATGGTCCCCCCCTATCATCAAATTTTGCGAAAGAGAGAGAGAAATGTATTTAATTGAATATAATTCATAACCTCAAAATTTTCGCCAAAGTAGGCATGTTAACTCATCGGCTGCTATTTATAAAACATCCGATTTTCTGCTTTTATTTTAATTGTTTGTTGAGGAACGCACTGATACGTAATGTTTACAATAGTTGTGTCAGTAGTTCTTATGATACGCTATCAACAACATATGGCCTACTTGTGAAATATGCCTATTTTAACAAACAATGTCAGGAAAGAGATTAATGTGCAATTATGTATTAGTTGTGTCCGTAGTTCTTATGATACGTTATCAACAACATATGGCCTACTTGTGAAATATGCCTATTTGAACAAACAATGTCAGGAAAGAGACAAATGTGCAATTATGTATTAGTTGTGTCAGTAGTTCTTATGATACGTTATCAACAACATATGGCCTACTTGTGCCATATGCCTATTTTAACAAAAAATGTCAGGAAAGAGACAAATGTCCAATTATGTATTATGTTTATATTAGATGTGTCAGTAGTTCTTATGATGCGTTATCAACAACATATGGCCTACTTGGGAAATATGCCTTGTTTAGCAAAAAATGTCACGAAAGAGACAAATGTGTATTGTATTAGTTGTATCAGTAGTTCTTATGATGCGTTATCAACAACATATGGCCTACTTGGGAAATATGCCTTGTTCAGCAAAATACATTACGAGCGACATTTGACCTACTAATGCAATATGCTTATTTCGGCGAAAAACATCACATAGAAGAATAATTGCACAATGATAGACAAAAACACTTTGATCGACTTATTCGGCTCACCCTGTATGTATTAGCTAGGTATATTTTTGCGGTTGTGGGTTCGATAGACGCAAAACACAATTCGTTTACCATACAAATGTCTGCATGTGCGCATTATACGTAGATATAGCAATCTCCATCGACTTCTCAATACGTAAATGAATGCCATAGTAAAGAATTTTTTCTGTCTATATATAATAGAAGAAAAACCGGACAGCAAGTGTCATCCCGCACTGAAATCTTAAGACATTTGCGTACGGCTTTGTATAGAGGTATTTGCCAATGGGTAAGTGACGTGCCTGCCAACAGCGTTGCCGAATTGCTCGTAGAAATACGTGCGTTTCACAATAAATTTAATAAGCGATTTTAAAGTTAGTGATTTTGCTGCTTCTGCATTTTTGTTGAGAAATTCAATAAGACATTAGTAAATTCACGCAATGAACAAAATATGATGTATTATTATTGCTTGTGTCAAAGGAAATTAACCTCAAATTAGGCACGCGCTGGAATTGACAATGAAAAGGTGCTACCAACTTATTTATTTGTTTAAATATCCAACACCATGATGGGAAAACGTTAAATGTTTTTTTTGGATTAAATACAAAAAAAAAATGTTGATTACAATTTTTTATTATTACAAAAAAATAAATTCATTTTCAAATAGAAAATTATAGTATGAAATTAAAAAAAAAAATCATTATGTATATTATATTTATTTAATTATTAATTTGAAAAATTTAATAAGGTCTATATTTTTTAAATGCATTAAAACATTTTAATTAAAATTTAAAAAAATATTCATCGATATCTAAAATGTTTTTATTTAATCTAGTTTTTGAAATTTATATCTGCACAATTTTTTTTTTCTAAAAAAGCGACCTTGCTGTTAAATTGTGTTCAGATGAATCTAGAAATAATAACCTTGAATTTTGAAAAGAATAAACTAATTTAACGTAATTACCAGTGGTGTGGGTGGGAGCTAAATTTGGGCAGCAATAATTAAAAAATTTGATAATAAAAACTAAAAAATGTATTTAAAAATATATATATTCGTATAATGAACTTTGAAAAAAAGAAGACATTAATAAGCTATTTAAAAATTTAAAAATTATTTAAAAATTTAAGAGAAGTAAAAAAATATAAAGAATTTAAGAAATTTAAAGGAAAATTTTAACTGAAATATTTAATAGAAAATGAAAAAATCAAATAAATAACTTAAAAAGATAAAGAAAACTTTTTAAAACAATATTTTTTATAATTATTTTGAAATTATTTATAAAAAATTTCAAATTCTTCTATTTTATTGTTCTTAAACTATTTACATTTTTATTTTGAATTCTCTTTTAAATTTTTTAAATAAATAATTTCAAAGAAAACATTTAAAAACAAAAAAACTATTATTACATTTTGTTTTTACATTTTTGTACATATCTCAAATTTTTCAATCAATTCTTTTAAATTTATTATTTATATTTTTTAATTCTTTTTAAGTTTTTTTAAAATTTAACATTCTTAAATTTTTAAAAATTCTCTTAATGTTTCTTTTTATTTTTCAACATAAAAATAAATTTCAATACACTAACGCGCATTTATTTTCAAAAAAATATATTTATAATACCCAAATTTAAATTCTAATTCCACAGTAAAAATGTAAAAAAAAAGCACGCTTCTGTTTATATTACGATCATCCACGCCCCATCTACACCCCTGCTTTTACAAACACGGATAGGTATGTAATGAAGGAAAGTATAGGCAAGAAGTACGAACATCAAACATATAGTCCGTACAAGTTTAGTTGAAAGTGACTGATTGCCCCTTTCAATAGCAAATACAAATATCCCAAGTACGGCTCTGTTCCCGGTATATAAAATATCTAGGCAATGTATGACAGGTTGCATACTGTATACTTATATATTGTGAGTACAAATCGCTATTATAAGTCAGTTTCAACTAAACTTGTACAGACTATACATGGTGGTTATCGCACAAGAAGTTACAAGAACAATGCTTTTTTGTAAATGACTGATCAAGGAAGGTATGTAATGTATACACTCACCTCCGTAATATTTACGATCATAGTAACTACGTTGATATTTATCTCTTCCCCGTTTATATCTTAAATAGTGGAATTTAGAATAATTACTCTAAGAGATAAAGAAACTAATTAACATCGGCACCGCGGTCATTGTGGGTTTAATCCAAAAATAATTTTATTTCATTATTTTTACTTTTTATTTTGCAATGTGGCAACAAGGCATTTATAGCCGATTCAGTAATCGTGAATACTCGCTTATACTTCGACTGTGATCGTTTCGCGTGAATCAAATACCATTGTTGTCAGACGTAACGTGTCATTGTTATCTGACGTATATTTCTGACATCTTCAAAACGAAAATAAACATTATTATTAATGGAGGATTCGACTTCATTTAATAAATTCGAATCCTATCCCACATTATTTTTTCGGGAAAGAAAAATGCCTTCGGGACCTTGAATGTTGTAAGTTGTCTATAGAAATTAATATAAAGAGAAATAAGTTCAATTTACAATGATAAATTGGTAGGCAGTTATAAACACATTAAATATCAAAAACATCGACAGCTATTATTAACAGAATTTATATATATAGGAATGAAATTTCATGCGTTAGTCTTCTTTCAATAATATATGTTAGTTTTGATTCATAATTTAATTATTGATTTTTTTTGTCGAGTTGTACAAGTTGCATAGTTGAGCTAATATTTTTTTATTACAAACCTGTGCAAGCAAATTACGATAATAAACCATATTTCAAGGAAAATTAACATAAAAAATGATTTAAAAAATCAAAGAAAAAATTTAAAAAATATTTTATCACAAACTACAAAAATAAATATATTTAAAAAAAATTCTTTTAATGGTCAAATATCAAAATACCTCACTGTCGCCCTAATCGAGCGTTTGCTAGAAAACAAGAAACGAAAAATGGTTGTAGGTATGCACCGTTTTATTGAAAGTGGCGGAAAGTGACAGAAGTTCACGCATCATAAATCAATACCTGTATAATAGCTTGACCAATACAATACAGAGCAGTGCTATTCAAAACTGTATGGCGTTAGTCGTACGGCACATTGAATAGTGCTGTGGGTACGCATGTGTATTGTCAATATAAAAACTAGGTGTGGCTGAGTACCTTGTGTATATAAGTATATGTATGTGTATAATAGGTGTTTGGACAATAATTTAAAAAAAAAACAGAAAATAGGCAAATTTCGACACGCCCAAGCATGAGCTAGATTTAAAACAAAGTTAGAAAATATATTATTTTGACATTTTTAGAACATGGCGCAGCGTCTGCTAGAATTACAAATAAATGCTATTCTACGTGAGATGTACTGTACATTTTACACACGAAAAAGAATGGCATCGAAACGCGCGGAAATTCAACTAGCTTCAAGTCCATCAAGTTGTGGATCGTTTTCAATCTGAAGACAAGTTGAAATCACCTGTTGTTGTTGTTATTATTATTATCGTCGTCGTCGTCGTTCTCGTTCCACCGCCAGCATACATTCGCGGTTGACTTGAGCGTAGCGGAAGATCGTGTTGGTTGGCTGTATGGAGAGTACCTTGGGTACCGGGTACCCTGCCAGGGCCAGCCTCACCTTCTACGCAGCGGCAGCGCAGAGAAAGAATGTTAATTGCCCGAGGGGGTCCATATCTGCGTTTCATGTATGTCTGTCTGCCTATACGTCCATGCCAAAGTAGTGGGGATAGCAAACCGACATATACATAACATGTTCACATGTATATGTATACAGGGTCATCGAAATTTTCGTGCAATTATTTCAAATCTGTTTCCAAAATTTACCATCCGAACATTTTTTTTTTATTGATATTATTCAATGGTTTTTTTTCACAAAAAAAAATCGCTTGTTTCTATAAGTCAACAACAATATCAATTTATAAGATATATTTATTCAATGATTTTTTTCAACAAAAAAAAAAGCATTTTTTAAATTTTATTTTTCTAGGCCAACAAGATATCGCATGTTAGCCCCCAGATCGAACATGAAAATGGGCCCCACTTCGATGGTCAGTAGAAGTACAACCATCTTCGATGTCCGCTGTTGATTATAGCGGCAGGACCGGAGTTAATAACCCCAAAAAATACAACAATAACATCAACACGACCAAAGATGCGTAATTCAACGATATTATCTCACAAAGATATTATCTACATTTAAAAATCTTAAAATATTAACCACTTATATTTGTCCACGAGTTTTATAATTTATTTAATATTCATTCGCTTAAACACACAATCGATACTAGGCATGAAAAATTGTAACAATTTCCTAGACATAACCAGTCTTTTTATCAAAAAAATATGTTTTATAAAGTTGCTAATTTCATAATAAATTGCCTAATGAAAATGAAGTAAAATCAATGTCTAGAATAAAATTCAAAGCTGTGTTTAAAGCCCATATTAACGAATCTTAGCTTATACTCAATAAATGAATTCCTTAAAGCAGAATTGTGATAAATGTTTACTACGTGCACGTTTATTGTTATTTTTTATTTTTTATGTATTTTAGTTTTTTATATTATTAATTTTTAATTGTAACACAATTTAAAACATAATTCTCTACTTTTAATATGCGACTGACTTGTTTCTTTTTAATTGTATTATATTTTTATACAAATTATGTACAATTGAAGAAATTAATAATAAAATAATAATAAAATAAAAGATTGTTGAGATGAATCGAAAATATATATCTTTTGGCTTGGTATGTATGAAAGGGGAAATTAGTTTCGTATTTTAGGTTAGGTGCAATTAGATTTGAACTATTTTTTGATTGATTAAATATGTCCGACTTTTACAAAATGTCTAGAAGAAAATATTATCTTTTAGATTTAATGGGTGAAATACCGGTTTCGAGAAATATTTCTCATCATCAGACCAAAATTGTCACAAATACACAGTTGTAGAAAACCCTTATATTATATTTTGTTCATTTGTTGTGATTATTTGACATAGTATTGTATTGATATATGTCAAAATTCTGACATAACAGTCAGAATGACAGTCAAGTCAATATAACATGCGCAATCGTACAAACTTCACATCGCAAGATATTTTCCTCATTAAACTGTGGTAAGATGGCAAAACGTGGTAAGTCATGTTTTGATCATTTTCTGATTTTTACAGAAGTAAAAAACAGTAAAATAAAAAAAATTTCACACTTTGATGTCTATATGCTGGCAAAACTTGCTATGTCAACGGCTTTTAAATCCATAGAAATTCATACATGACACTTATGATACGTAATCAAATACAATGCCTTCGGAAACTTTATTTTTACTCTCCTGTAATTTTTTATAAAATTGCATATATCATGTTTTGCCATCTTACCACAGAATTGTAAGATTTTTTTTTATGTTGCAAAATTTATCAATCAATTTATCAATCAATTATATTAATAATTCGCAGATATTACTGACAATATTGTGAGACTTGAAGCTGATCGTTCCATTATTTTTTAAGCCATTTTTCTCAATAATTGTTTACGTTTTTTATTTAAGTAAATCGTTAATTTCACATAATTCAATATGGTTCGAATTATGCAAAATACTCGGCCATAAATAATAAAAATCAATATATTAATTTTATTCTTCCTGCGGTGAAATATTTGGCGATGAAATAATCAGTGGCGAAATATACATTTTCAGCCGATGTTTTTTTATATTATTCAATTTATACGAATATAATGCTACCTTTATTACAAGCATCGTTTTAAAGGATTATAAAAAATATTCCGACCCTGATATAAAATTAAATTTTTATTTTTATTAGAAGATACTATCATTATAAGAGGAAAGAAAATATATTACTAAAAATATATATTCAGTAGAATTTTTTTAAACCAATAGAAATAGATAAAATACCTCGATTTTAAAGAAACCGATTTTTCTCAATAGACCGCTACAAAAGCATTTGTGGTTATATTCCTGTTCTGCTATTTGATTATGTTATTTATGCAGTAATGCAATAAATTGTTGTTCATTCATATTATATTCTCGCATAGACACAAATACAACGTGCCATATAATTACATAGATAACGGCAAATAAATTTTTGTCACCTTTTACGTTTCTATCAAATATACGCCAAGAATTTATTACGTATATTGCGGCCATATTTATTTCACCATAATTACAAATACCTTATTGTGCCAATAAAACATTATTATTCTATTATTGATTTTGATTTAATTTTATTGACAGCATATTGTAAATCAAAATATCCATAGGATAATATAGGCAACTTAAGTTACACATATCTGGACTAGGCATATTTGACTGACGGAAAGTCACTTTGATTATCACGCCACTAGCAAAAACAATATAATATAGTTTTTGATATTATTTCTATAACTATTGCAAGGATTGTAAAATTCTCTTCCTTTAAAGTCGCCTCCTCATACGGAAGCGTGTTTTTTTTTTGCTTGCATTAAATACTACCGCTAATAATAATTTTATTTCCTACACTAAATATTATTATTCTACCAAATCGCTACACGCAGCGGTAAATATTTTACGCAAGAATAATAAATTATTAATTATTATATAACGCTACGAGGAATTAGAAGTTATTAGAACAAAGTATACAATAAAACGACGAGTCATTTTTCTTACAAAACGAGTATTAATTAAAAAAAAAAATGGAGGCTCATTCGATTTTTTTTGTTACTTTTCAAATAATTTTTGGTTTGACTTACCCCTTCGTGGTTTCCAATATTTTAACCAAGCGTAATATCCACCAGCTAAGAGTATTCCAGCAATTAGCAAAGTCAAAACAACGGTAGTAACAATGGCGCCGGCGCCATAACAACATGACACTGACGTTTCTTCCGCAGTTAAAGCAGCGACATCTTGTTGCGCCACTGAATTTCCAACAATCACCAATACAAACACAAACATAACCACATTTAAGGCACTCATTGTAATAAAACACTTTTTAATATATTGAAAAAACTATCGATGCTATTAATTCTTTTATGTTTGTTCTGTTGCGAATTTACATCACAATTTATTGTATCACACCATACATATTTTTACTATTTAATGACGCTGCTCGATGCACTTGAACAGATGATACTTTTCATTAGGTGACATTATTTGCACTGTCAATGTATGGATGTCAAGCATAATGACAGGATTACTCTGAAGTAATATCGCCGCATCTTATTTATGATTGTTGAGTTGCATATAATATACTGTTGACAGGAGCAATTTGTGATTGATGTATTTTTTGTTGTGGAAACGAACGTAGAATCTACAAAAAAAAGGATAAATAAATAAGTAATTGTTTCTCCGATAGTTCATATACGAAGATTGTATTGAAAAGTTATTTTACAGGTCCAGACAGACAATCAATACATTTATGTCATGATATCTGAAACAAAGGTTGCATAACATGCACGAGATATATATTTACACCTAATTGACGGCAATCAATATAATCTGATTGATTTTTGACACACGGTTTTGCGCTTTGTCTTTCTAATAATACGAGAATATACTTAGTCACGATCAACACATATTTGACGGCAATTTTATTTCTATATTACGTATTGGCCTTATATACAAGGTGATTCACGAAAACTTCATATCAATACATACAATTTAAAAAATCATTATTATTTTAAAAATCCGTTTTTTTTTTCGCGATATTGCAAGCTAGAATACAATTTGCGAAATAAATTTGAATAAGACAAATATTCATCAATAAGTTGATAAGTTGATGTTGATATTCAAGAAATAAGTTGATAAGTTGATGTTATGTTTTAATCTACATCTAATTGTTACGAAACCTTAAATCAATATTAAATGAAAAATCGAAATATGGTATGCAACCAATGCATCTAACAAAACGTACACAATGGAATTTAAAAATGTCAATTTAAAATATCACCCGTTCTGCGATATATTTTATTGATTGCATTATACGTATTTACATTATGCCAGTTGAAAACAATTTCGATTTTGGATTATAAATTCGAGCTTCTTATTGAGCATTATTCGACCAAAATTTTTCCAAAATTAAACCTAAATAATGTAACAAATGACAATGTCACATGGAACGCATGACAGTAAGGGCAGTTTGGGTGGCTTCTAGCAGAGATGGCGCCACAAACAATCTGCATTTAATAATTGGAATACGATATGAATATCATTTTTATATGAAAATATAGTTAAAAAAGGAGAAAAAAATACATTTGAACCAGTTTTGAACCCGTTACACATTGTTTGCTTAAAATTTAAGATCGAGAATTCAATTACATAACTATACTGCCATTAACTAATTTAAAAATATATATAAGTAGAGATAAATAAAGAAGGTCGAGTAAAACTAATCATTTTTCTGATATAAGTTTGAGGCTTTTTTGATTAAAGTTCGCTAAAATATAGACCACAATTACTTTAATATTAATAAAGATGGTTAAATATTTTCCAATATTAAATCGCACTTTTATTGTTTGGTAATGCGAGCTTTCAAATCGATTTGTGACGTGGGGGTTATTTAACGGGCGAAATTTGAGACAATATGGACGGAAAGCACGAAATACCAATAGCAATTGGATATTGAAACGAGATATGTAGCGTATGTTCGATCTATTGTGCTATACCGTGAGAAATTGGTTATTAACTTTTATGTCTGCTTTTACATAACTCGAGTAATTCACGGAAAATTTTGCTGGTTTAACTATAAAACATTTTATTTGTTTGTTGTTCAATGTGATGTGATTTTATAGTTTTTCTGTGGTAAAAGAAACAAATTTATGTACTTCTGTAATAAAAGTTTGCGACAAAACAAGTCTCGTTTTTTTTTTTTTTTTTAGATTCGATTCAATAATTTGTATTATTTATCTGGAGATTTTTTTATCTGCCATAGCTAATAATATATTCGCCAATGAAGGCATTTTAACTTAGTTCGCTTCCTGTCATACATGAAACCACTGATTTGCATATAATAATGACATTTGACACGTAACATCAGTTACGTGTCAAATGTTATATAATATCTCAGCATTTTTTTAAAATATAACGTAAATACCTTAAAAATAACTTGGCGATATTTTAATTAAAATTTGTTGGTTCATTTTTTAATTTTAATTATTTGTCTAATAACATACTCTCGTGTAATATTTATATTAGTTAAGCCAGTAGTTCTTATGCCTTATGAACAACGTTTGACCTACCATGGCGAGGAATGTCATACAGAAAAAGAATCAATGAAAATCACTTATTACTCAGTTTATAATCCATGTTATGTTATAAAATAAGAATTTTAATTACGGAGTAATTAAATTATAACAACAGATTATTAAATGTACAGATACTAATTTAAAAAACGTTACGTTTTGGTTGCGAGGATATTTAGAACTTGATTTTGAATGACGCTTGCAGAATTAAATATAATTATTAGAATAACATGCAATAATAGCCTTATAAAGTTATAATAATTTGATTGACATTATTAGAAAAATATAATTACGTTTATGTGAGTATTATTTCAAAAAAGCAAAAAATTATGGAAATTTCTACATATTTAAAGAATTTATTACTTAAATTGACATTTTGAAATTAATAAATATACATAGAGCGAATTTGCGTTAAAATTTTAATATTGATCAACTTTCCATTTGCACTTTTCATTTTTGTATAAATAATTAAATAGTGAAAGCAATAAAGTATTTAGTACAAGCTAATGTCATAATATTTAATTGTCATTTTGACATTTATAATCATGCGCTGTTTAATAATGATATTTTATTTAAAATTATTAAAGCTATATAAATAATAATAATGATTCAGATTTGTTACAATCGAATATCTTTTCGTCAAAAATATATAGGGTGTAGGTAATTTTTTGGTACTTTAAACAATTTAAGTATAAATTATTAGCTGTCCTATTTATTTTCATTAGATAAGAACAAAAAATATTCAAAATTTTGAGGAAATTACTTATGTTAGTCAATTTCTTAGCTTCTGTGTTTTGTAAGAAAACGAAGAAATTAAGAAATTGCTTAAAATGCATTTATTATCTATTGACAGTAATCGAATTTAAATTTGACGTTACGTTGCTTTTGTCGATCAGAACTACTCGTGCGCTGTTAACTTCAAAATAATCAAATAAAATGCAATAAAAGATATAATTACAACACGAAAGAAAAAGAAAACTTTATGTGACGATTTAGGAACATATTTAACAAAAGCACGGAAGATTTTGAAGCCTGAAAAAGTAAACTACGAGATTGTTTAATTATCAAAGTCAGGAATTTAATTAGGATAACATCTGAAGAAATTCTAAACAACAGATCTTGGCGCAGAATAGCGATTTGTTTGAATATTAGATTTAATTAATAAAATCATCGAACGTAATGTCAAATTTAAATTCTATTACTATCAGTGAACAATTCGTGCATTCTAAGCATTTGTTGTTGCCAAGGTTACTGCTATAAATTATATTCGAGAATTTTGTCGTTTTCTTACATGCCACCGAAGCTAAGAAATTGCCTAATAAAGTCTAACATATGTCATTTTGTATTCAGGAATTTTTTATATAGGAATTTTCTTTAAAATACACAGCACAGCTAATATTTTATACGCAAAATATTTGTGCACAAAAAAAAAAGAAATCTACATCCAAAATATACTATTGTGTAAAAGCAAAAAAGATACATTTGAAATAAATTTCCAAAAAACAGTAGGTAAATAAAAAAAATATTTTAATAGCTTTTTGTTAGTAGCTTGTTTTAAATAAATCCGTGGATTCTTGTATTCCGTTATTAAAAATATTTTTTTTATAATATAAGAGGAGTATATTGTGTTGCCTATGGTCGAGATAGGTATTTCAGAGGCTTGGTGATTTATTTGTAAAGCGCTAATTATGCGTGGAACGCTAATATACATGCCTTTATATAATGGTGGATATCTGCACGTCTATCGTTCGTATATTTTGTTTATAGGTGGAAAAAACGACCAAACAGGTATTTGAAACACACTTGTCTAGTTGCGTTTACCTTATTATACATGGTCGTCGATTTAATCGACCTCGTGTCATATTTCACATTAAAAACGGTTAAATAAATGATCAAACAATATTATTTTTATCGCATTTTTTTTTAGATCAAAACATTTATTGGAAAAAAATAATCGAACACCTGTATGTATTGTCCCCAATCAATTTGACGTCCTTACAATAATATGACAAGCTTTGACAGTATGTCAAATTATGTTAACCTCGCAAATTTAACCATGATTATGTTAACCTAACATACAAAATTCGTTTAATAAAATTATTACTGAATTTACTATTTATTTTTCATCACCTACTTTAGTTATTATTATCTGAACAATTCAATAAATATGCGAATAAAAAAGATCTAGACGAAACAATATATTTATAATTATTTTTTCAACTATTAGAGCTAAAATTCTGAATAAAATACAATGTATTAATTAACCACCAAAAGTCAGTTTAATACTTTTAACAAATATTAACGACAGCGACGCATTAACTCCGACCTAATTGTATATATTCTTAATAGATTTGCTCGCAAATTGAATCATTATTTCGAACAAGCAAAAACAATTTGCATAATAGCGACTTTTATCTGCGAAATACAAATTTAAGTTGCACATAATTTTATTTTAATTGCTTTCATTTACAAATAACAATTTTAAATGTACTGCAATTTACGCAAATATATTCTGCACAGGTAAATGCACAGATTGCTGTCCCAATTCATAAATTGCTTATTTCAAGAATCAAATAACTTTGTTAAGATTTTTTTTTAAAGATATTTATGTTTAAATGTCCAAACATTTAAAGAATAAGAAGAAACATTACGGATGTGTTTATATTTACTGTTAAACGTCAAATTTAACAAATGTCAATTGCTCATTTGTTACTTATATTTTTAAATTAAATTGTACGTCTGTTTTTTATAAATTTCTGGTATTAAAAAAATGAAAGCAACTACTAACAAAATCTTCTTTCAAAATCACTACCTTTGGCTCTTTTCTTATGGCCTAGGGCTTGAAATTTCGCGCACACCCTGTATGGAGCGGCAGGCAACACATTCTACTCCTATTTGGTATTTGTATGGCATAAAAGCAATAAACACATGTCCCAAGCTTCTAAGGCAGCAAAAGACGCATTATAAGTAATAATGGGTATATATAATACATATTCTATATACCAGAATTTTATACATATAGGAGTAAGACAATAAAAACCTTGTTTTAAGAAACAACTTTTGCAGTGGAAGAGAATTAAAAATCAAAATGAAATGAAATGCCGTATTTTGCTTTTATCCAGATGCCAGATTAAAAGATTGGAAAAAAAATTTCTTCGTATCTGTCAAACTTAAGTGGTTTTGATGTGCTTGATGGATTTATACTACAGTGTGTTACAAAAAAGAATTTTAATCGTATAATGATTCGTCCGGAATTAATTTTATTGATTTAATATTTTGCAATTTTTCGTTTTTTTTCTTCAATTTTTAATATTTGAATGTTTAAATTTTTCATTTTATTGCCAATATATAATATTCTACACCGTTTCGTGCGGAATTAATATTTTTTTAATATTTTGAAAGAAATTATCGAAGAATTTGTGTTTTGAAAAATTAATTTTTGTTTTGTTTTGCGAATTTTTTAATTTCGCAATTTTAATATGATTCAGTGGAATTTTGTGCAGAATTAATATTTTTTGAAAAATTTGACACCAGTTAAAATTTCCACGTTTCTTAAAGAACCTGCATATTAAAAAAATTTAAAATTCTCAGAAATTTTTCGCTTTTTTCCATTTTTAATCTTCATGGCTCAAAGTTGTAATTTTGTTTCTTAAAAGTCTTTAAAAAATCTTGCTTTATTTAAATTTCAATCTTTGTTGAAGACCTTGCATATTTTGAAAATTAAAAAAAAATATTTATTTACAGAAATTCGAAGTTTATAATTTTTTGTTTCAATGGAATATATAATCTACACCATATAATATAGAATAAATATTTTTCCAAAATTTTGACTTTACTTAAAATTTCTACCTTTTTTTTGAAGAACTTGTATATTTTGAAATTTTTCATTTTGTTAAAAAAAATATTATTTTCGGGAATTTCAATATTTCAGATTTTCTCAATCAATATTTCCTCGCTTTTGTTAATATCTACTCAACAATGTCAGACAATTTTGATGATCCGTAGCAAGCGTTAACTGGGGCTCGACTGTAATATACTGGACAAAGTATGTACGAAGACTTGAATTAAAAGAAGGCAAGAAGCACGGGGACCGCGACCGCAAGAGCAACCGATCCGATCGAAAGACGGGCGCACCTTTTTGAAAATTTCTTCTCATACGAGTCGCGGGCATGTCTTAAAACCTCAACACGACAACAATCATAAAACTCGCCTGTATAAATATGTATATTAAATGGTTACAGGGTGCACCAGAATTTTACTAATCCAAAACTCCAAATAAAATTTAAAAGGAAATCTAAAATTTTTAATATAATAAAATATATTCCGATTCAATGGACGCCGTCGTGAATACTTGATAAAGCAACACAAGAGGTATTTAAAGAACGGTATGAATTTCCGCGAATTGATATTTTTTTTAATGTATTTCGTATATTTTTACTTATAAATATTTCGCGGTAGTTTAGGAAAAAATAATAATTTGATTTTCTAACAAATACATAATTTTATGATTTTTTTTCACAATTTTTTTAAGCGAAAATGGGAAGTTTTAATTCTTTTTACGTTCGAGCAATAATATTTATAAAAAGATACAAATTTGTATAAAATTAAAATTAAAAATTGAAATATATTTTTTGATATCGTTGAATTACTATTTTATATTAAAAAAAAGTATAAAACTTTCGTATTTTTATTTATAAAAGCCAAACATAAAATCAAAGAATATTTTCTAGTTGACAAAAAAATAAAAAATCGATAATATAACTTAAAAATAAATTATACATCACCCTGTATATCTACCTGTTTCGACTTGATACGCGACACAGATATCCAAAAAGGCACTAATCACAAATTTAAACTTTCGATAAATTATCAAAAAAATATTTAATTAAATGAATGTTAATATATCGAGTTGTACATTAACTAATTAATTAATTGAGCGCAAGAAAAAATTACAAAAACGATTTGGGAATTAGATTGAAAAAAAAAACGAATTTAAGACACATTTTCAAAAATACTTTGATCGAATTTAATTCGAAAAACAATTATTTTTGTGCGAAACTGCGCACAATTTGTACATCCGAACGTGGCACAAATCAAATTTCAACCACTTTATTTTTAAAAGCGCATCAAAGGCGCCGCCGAATTAAGAATCCATCTTAAACAAACTTTTTTCACGTCACCGAATCAACTCGAGGCGCGAACGCAAACGTTTAATTATTAGAACCGGAACCCGAAAAAAGCCACTTTTTACAGCACGCGTTTTTTTTGTTTTACTATATCGATCATATTGCGCAATCGAACTTCAAATAGCTGGCGCAATTTTGTTTTTAGCTAGGCCGCGTCGAGCTGAAGACTTACCATTGCGCGCACCAACAGGCGGCCGAAGAAGAAGCGGACGGCGTTCGTAACAGCTCGCCACAATGTTGAATTGCGACTGAATCTGATGCTGTTGATGTTGAACGCGGCGGTCTGGTACTCCGCGCTGGAAGCTACCTGTCGACAGTACATACCTGGGCATACCTGCATTGCATACCACTTACTGCAGCTAACCTACCGAAGCCACAGCAAGGTGGTTTGATCTAATGGTGACAACTGCGCGCGTACAGTCCGTCCAAAAATATACGGAATGAAATCGAAAATTTCGCTTTTATTTACGATGTTACATCGACATCCATTACCCATATTAGGAATGTTTAGATCGGGGATACCCAAAATACGGCCCGCGGGCCAAATCCAGCACGCGAGGGCTTTTCATCCGGCTTTTAAAAATATTGGAGCGAATTACGTTTACGGTAAATTTGCATATTTTGAGGAATGAGGGTTTTTAGGCCTTTTTAGGGTGGAAACTTTAACACTGAATTGAAAAAAACCAGGCGGAAACAATCACTTGAATAGCATTTTTTTGTTCAAAAAACTGTAAAAAAAGCTGCTAAGCAAAAAATTAAGCCAAACAAATTACCTTTTTTCCACAGGGACCATGAATATTCGTCCCGTCCCCCGTTCATAGCCTCCAAACACCCACTGACCTTCGACACGATGACCTCTGTGGTACTTTCGACGGCCAAATTTGCTCTCATCGATTTCGACCACTTTATCTTTGCTGCCTCAATTTTTTTTTGTTTTTATGGTTTTTGGACCTTCCTGGACACAGAAAAATCAACGCCGGATTTTTAGGAATTTTTACCGTAAACCACATTTTACCCAAAATATTACCTATGTACAAAGACTTAGTCCAGGGCTGTAAGACGAATGCGTATACCGTTGCAGCCGCGGACGTTCGCCAGTTGGAAAAAAATTACCAATATGTCACATATAAAATACATCCAAATATAATTCGTGACCATTTTTATTACCAAAAAAAATGCAGGAGACTCTCGCGCGGTAGAAGTGAAACTTCTTAGCTCCTAGGAAAAGATTTTGTGCATTGCTTTTTCTCCATTTGTTAACGATTTGATTTTGATTAACTTTGATTGACACTCTGATCATCAAAGAAAGCATTATTAACTGTAATGGCGTGCAGTCTATAAAAAGAAGTTTGGATTAAATATTGTAGCCATATTTTTATAGTTCCTTTTCATGCCAGATTATTGAAAAATTGTTTATAAAATTCGCGATGAGCACTAGTGGGTGTATTTCTAGCACTGTATAATGCACTAGTGGGTGCATTTCTATTTGTCGATGGCTCAGCTGTATCAGATTCATTTTGTTGATCTCTCACACCGCATGTATCTTCACGTGTAGACTTCAGTGGCAATCAAATTCTCTATACCACTCACTGTGTCCTCACTTAACGACGGTATGTATTCATCCAGTGTATTTGAGGTCGTTGGAAGGTTATGTTGTCCATTGTGTTTCTTCAACGCCCTTTGCCTGGCTCGATATTCCCTACTTCTTACCAAGGTACTTGTTGGCACTTTTCTTGGCGGTTTATTCGCTTTCTTCCGTTCTCTAAAGGCTCGCACTCTATCTGTACTTGTCTTTTTCTCCATTTCACTTTTCACACAATGGAAATTGTTAGTTAAAAGATTAAGCCGTGTTTGTGTAATATATAATAAATTACGCAAGCGTCTACTGGTTGCCTTATACTACGTATACGCATAGTACACGGCGCATGCGCGTAGCGTGTTTCACTTTTCATAACGTTCAGGCCAATTTGCCTATAGAAGTTTCAATTCAAAAATAATTTTAGAACATACGATCTTTTTAAGCAAACATATTCGCACGCGATTTATTATGTCATTATTATGAAAAATATATTAGTTTAGTTATATATTGCAATTATTAGTGTTTAAATCTTTATATTATTGTTAAACGTATGTAGTTTTCTATACGAATATTTTTTTTAAATCCGGCTCATTTAATTCGCAATTTCAATACTATTCTTAAAAGTTTTGGGTACCCCTGGTTTAGTTACAGTTGAAGAATTATTTAATTCGCCGCGGATTATATACCCTGTATGTTCGTTTATTTACGTGTATATAAACTTCTAAGCAAATTTTCAACTTCTCGTTATTTCTTTTCTCATTTTTTCATGACTAATTTTATAATATAACTCAATATTTGTATTAAAACAAAATAACCAGTGAAAATGTCAATGTCAAAGTGACAGATGTTGAAAGTTATTAATGTAAGATGTTTGTTTGGTTTTCTGCCTTAATCATGGCTAGTGTTAAACGTCACTCTGTCTTTGACCAAACTCTTTTTCAATTATCTCGAAAACTACTAAAGCTATAGAAATGAAACAAGCATTCCTGAATGCGAAATTTACAAGTCTACATCTTTTGTATTTAATGTTTTCTTGTAAACCAATTAGAAGAGCTAATATTTGTTTAAATTTTTAAGTTGCAACGACGCAACACAACATACACTTTTTTATTTTATAATCTTTGTTTTGCTAATTTATACCGACAAAAAGAATTATAAAAAATCTATTTTAAATTAAATTTGATGTAATGACAGTCTTTCCAAATATTTTAGACAAGCTATACGTAAAACAAGTTTATTAACATCGCATTATAATTATAGAAATATACACATATAATTTCTTATAAACATTGTTAGTTTTAAAATATTGACTCGATGGACTTTAAACTCGATAATCACAATTCTTCATTAAGTATATATTATATAAATACGAAAGTTTATTTTATATAAAGGTAAAATAAAAGTGAACAGAACATAAATTCACACCTCAATATTTTTGCCAGTTATTCGAATTATGGATCAAACAATTTGATCAATAAATTATTAATTTGCAAAAACACAGGGACGTTTAAATCACGCAATTGTATAAGATTAAATGTTATTAATCTTAAAATAATAATGGAAGTTTTTAAAATTGCATTTAAGCAACTGATGAATTACAAGAAAAAATGTATCAACCATTTTATCAAAAAATTATTTATTTATAAGTAAAAACATCATTTTTTTAAGGAATTGTAGTTTGATCCACTTTTTAAAATACCTTAAATTTATCTTATCGAAAAAAAATCAATTATTTTTTCAATTTTACAAGTAATCTATAAAAATATCTGATCGAAATTCTCACGATTTTTTACCATTTCCTTCATTTTTTACACCCGAGTCATTCAAGTCGAGAACTAATTTTAATTCTCGTCTCGCCAGAGATCATCTTTGCTCCGATCGATGTCTTCTTTTTGTTTTCAAAACGGAAGAGCATACAGAGCTCAGACGAAAAATATTAGAACGCAAAATATCAAATAAAAAAAAAGTTAACCGGTCAAGTTGTTATAAAAAAAAATAATGACTTATAAAATAAAATGGCCTTTTCAATCATGCATTTTTAACCGCAGAAAATAGCGCGGTGAAGTAATTGTCATACAGGCTAGACCAAAATATTTTACATTTCAATATTTCATGATTCGATATCATTTGATAAATGAATGCGATTTGTAATACAACAAAGCATAAGATTGCGATTTTTTTTTGCATATTGAAGTGCAATTAAAATTTTTATTATGGCAAGTTTCGTTAAAAACAATAAAAGCTTATTCTTTAGAATACACGCAAAGCATTTTTCTAGTGTTTAAACAAATGCAAAATGAGTTAATATAATCTAAAAAATACCAATTTTTAAATCAACCTGTATATGGTAACGAGAATTATACAATTTAGTGATGGTAAAAACAATTGCGCAACTTCTTGGAAATGCATATATTTGAATATTGACGAAGTTTACCGCAAATATTATTTAGTCATAAAACGCATTCTTAAAATTATCTAAAAAAAAAAATCGTCAATATATCCCATGCATTTTTAACACTTGCACTTTAGTCTTATTTAAAGCATCTACTCTTTATACGAATTTCATAATATTCGGTTTAATAATGGTGACTATAATTTTATTTTTGTGATCTTATTCAAATTTCTTTGTTCGTTGGGTTCTGCATGATCCTGTGCAATCACATTTTCAGATTGCTTTTATTTTTATTCCGGTATGACCGACGGCACCTGTAAAGAGTGTACAAGAGGGCAGCACGGACGAGTGGGGATTAAAATTTTCGGTGGTACCGGCACCTGATGTGGTACCATACCACGGTATGCGCTGCGGAGTACCCGTAGTAATAAATACTTGTTCATAATAAATATAAACATAACTCGGTCAATTGAGGTAGTAAGTTCAAGATTGGCCTGCGGGAATATTTTATACAGGCCGTCTCTTTTGAAAACTTTCGAGGTACCTTCTGAATTGTAATTAGAAATAAAATTGTTTACAAGCTGCTACAATACTCTCCATAAACTAAGTATAATCCAATTTTTCAACACAACCACTAAGTGACTAAAAGAATTTTGCTATGTAAAAAAAAATATATTATTTTGGACAAATAGAAAAAATAATTAAAAATCCGTAATATTATTGCACATGTACATTTTATTTGTGGCTTCTCCGAATTTAATTCCAAACTAATTCTTTTTGGCTTCCAAAGAGTCCGCAAAATGTTATAATATAAATGAAACTCCATAAAATTATATTTGGGTAAGATAAAATTGTATATTACTAAAGTTAAATGTTATGGAAAATTGTTAACTGAAGCGTAATTCTATATTACTGAAGCATACAGGATTTAACGTTAAATCGTAAAGAATGTGTAAAGAAATCAACGAGATGGCCAACATCATTGATAAAAAAATCAGTCATGCATTTTATGAGAATACAAAGAACTATGTGAAAAAATGAATTTCTAGCTATTAATCAAATTTCGTTGCAGTTTAATATATTATAAAATTTAAATATATGTGTATAGAATATCACCAAAATACCGTAAGCATATAGTAAGCTAGATGCGCAGTTCGGAGGCCAAGCCCCAATCTTCAGTAACACTACAATACCCCAAATAAAAATGTCTCCAACGCGACTTCTATACAATCGAAAATATATCATTTTAAAACTCCCACGACGTAATTCGAAATAAAACAGGTTCATTAAGAAGATAGATTCAAAAGAAATTGAAGATAGGAGCAAAAAAAAAATCGTTTTTACGATTTGTTTAATACATAGTACAAAACTTAATACTAAAGCTTATATAAATATTTTCTCTTTTAAGTTTGCATGGCATTTTTTTCGATTTTGCTAGCTTCTTCATTCTGTAGCTGCTCCAATGTAAGAAGTGAGACACCAAGTTGGTCTTCTCTAGTAAACGGTTGCGCCATTTGTCGTAACCATCTTTTCGCAATCTACAAATTAATATATTAGCATTTAAAAAATATTACAAATTAAACAGACCGAACATATAGGCTACTTTAAGAACACGGCTGTATATTGTGTTACATACTTTAATGAAATATATACAAATTTAACCTGGATAGCTTCTTCCGTTGAGAGATTACACATAGAATCTTTGAGGTGTTCTTGAATCCACTTGGGCAATTTGGATCGCTTATCCGGTCGAGAGAACCGCTTATCAGCGAAAATCATAATACCGTAATCGGTTTTACCACGAATTACACGGCCCACGCATTGAGCAGCATGTCGCATTGCGTCAAACGTCAAAAAATCGTTCTCTCTTATCTACATACAAATATTTGTGAAAAAAAATACCACTTACAAGCAATCCACTAATTTGAACACAAATTATCTAAATATTGAAGAGAAATAAAAATACAATGTTTTATATCACAATTAATTGTGATATAAAATATTGTATTTTAATTTCTCTTCCCTAATATGAAATTTTATAATTGATTTTGTAGATTTTTGCATTTGATAATGTAGATTGTGACATAATGTTTAGAATTTTAAAAGAAACGGGTATAGATTATAAGGATAGGAGAATAATTTTTAATTTATATAAACACCAAACTGCCTTAGTTAGAATTGAGGTGGAAGAAGAGGTAGCAAAAATAGGGAAGGGAGTTCGGCAGGGATGTACACTTTCACCGTTATTATTTAATCTATATATAGAAGATGCAATAAACAAAGTAAAAGAAGAGTATAGTGTAGGTGTGAATGTACAGGGAGAGAAAATATATATGTTGAGATTCGCCGACGATATAGCTATATTGGAAGAAAGCGAAAAGAATTTAGAAAGGGTATTGAATGGTATGCAGGCAGTATTGACTAGGGATTTTAACATGAAAATAAATATAGGTAAAACTAAAGTGATGAGGTGTGACAAAAAGGAATGCAGTAGAAAAATGAGGATCACAATAGGAGATAATAAAATCGAAGAAGTGTCACATTTTTGTTATTTAGGCAGTAGAATCACAAAAGATAATCGAAGCAAGGTAGATATAAAGTGTAGGATAGCACAGGGTAGGAAGGCATTCGTAGAAAAGGAACAGATTTTAAGATCAAATATTGACTTGGGTATTAGAAAAAGATTACTGAAGGTATATGTTTGGAGTGTAGCACTGTACGGGTGTGAGGCGTGGACTATAGGAAAGGAAGAGAAGCGTAGATTACAAGCATTCGAAATGTGGTGTTATAGGAGGATGATGAGGATTGGTTGGGAAGATAAAGTAACAAATGAAGCTGTACTAGAGTTAGTAGGGGAGAAGAGAAGTATTTGGAGAGTATTACAGCGTAGGAGAGACAGATTAGTAGGGCATATTCTTAGGCATGGGGGGAATTATGCAATTGATCATAGAAGGTAGAGTGGAGGAAAAGAGAGGGGTAGGTAGGCCTAGATTGGAGTATGTGAGTCAGATAGTTGAAGACGTTGAGATGAATAGCTATAGGGAGATGAAGGGATTAGCTCAGGATAGATCGGCATGGCGTGCTGTTTCCAACCAATCTTTAGGATTGCGGACTCTTTAACTAATATGAAATATCACAACATAACGGTAAAATCTATAACCGATTTAAATATCTAAATAATTTTATTCTGGTATATTAAGTAAGTTTACTAAGAAATAAGTCCATGTGTAAGAACACATGGACAATTTTGCAGTAAAAAAATATAACGAAACGGATTCAGAGAATAGTTACCTGGAATTGATCTCGAAGATAATCGAGTCTAGCTTTAAGAATTCTCGATTGCGTATAGACATACGGTATTCCGAACATAAGTACGGCTCTGCCTAAATGATGGTCGAAATCGACGCCTTCAGACACTTTTCCCCGAGCGACAGAAAGTAAAACTGCGCCTCTCCCTGATTCACAAGCCTTAAACGATGATATAAATAAATTTGCGTTCCAAAAAATTTTTTAATTAATAAAAAAGCATTAAATATGATTTGTATTAAACTAACGTATGTACCTACCTTTATATAGTACATCAATGCAAAACTAGTTTCTGCAGAATCTTGCGTTTCAATAAAAAGCAATTTATATCTTTGCAAGCTGTCGATGACTCCTTGATCGTACCAACTGGCAACAACGGACTCTAAATACAAATATGACGTAAAAAAACAGACAACGCCATCGGGAACATTGGCAGCAATCTAAAATATAACCATGTTATTTGAGCTTCATTTCAAAAAAAAAATTTTAAAGACGACAAAATAATCATCCATCTAATCAACGTAATTTATTTTAATTTTATTGAGCGAGTTGGTTTGGTGAAAGTTGCCATTTTTTTTAAATTACTTACTTCAACCAATAACTGTCCATAATTTCTAATAACGGCAATATCTTCTCTAGTTTCAAATTTGGACGATATTGCAACTTGATCATTTCCTTTTGAAACTATCTAAAAATATTTTGAATAAAATTATTATATTGATAAAAAAATACATTAAAAAAAGTGTTGCTTAAAATTGTTCTTTTTAAAAATCTCTACCACAAATAACACACTATGCAATATTGCAATATTTGGAATGGCTGAGCGTCAAATTTACATCATTGCGCTGTTTATAAAAAAAAAATCTTGACACAAAAATTACTAAGACACTTTTGTCGTTAAAAATGAAAGTTTAATACCTTTTGACAGATTACATTAAAAATTTGACTAAGAGTCGATAGAAATCATCAATTTATGATTAACTAATTAAAATATAGATGGAGCTAGGTTTAATTTTGGTCCAATACATTAAAAACTCCCCTTTCAACATGTGCCTATTTATCTGTAATATAGATTTTTTTTAGACATATTTACCATAGGAAGTAGGCAGGGCCGTGCTAAGGTCATTGTGAATGAAGACATGATAACAGGGTGAAAATTTAATATTTTTGGATACATATCCAATGGAGATAAAGTCCCAGAAGTAATGACAACTGTTTGAAAGCGATCAAAGACTGGCTTAATCGCTATGGAGGAATCTAAACAGCTGCAATTTTTTACAAAATAAAATTTCAAAATAATTTCATCGAAAAATATTATTTTATATTATCATTACACATTTATTATCATTTATTAACGCGTATAAAATGTTTCTTTTTTCTTCCTTGATAGTACAATATAATGCCTCATTAAGAATTCCACCGTTTTGAGATATATTTAAGAATATGTTTCTATTTACCTGAAATGTAATATAGGATTGGATACAGTGGGAGTTTTATCATCAAATGGTTCAACAATTATTGTAAAACCCTTGGTATATGTTGACACCAGCGTTGCCAAATGTGTAACTAATATAAGTGGACTAAAATCGGTCAAATCTGATATTTCTAATGTTTGTAATAATGAACCTAAACGTTCAGCGCAAAAACGGAGAGGTTTCCGTTCAATACAAACCTAGAAAAAAAAATATTTTTTCATTTCTACTTTTTTTTTAATATAGAACTTACTTTAGATGCAACATCTTTTAAAAATCCCGCAGGCGATTCTTGGACGACATGTTGGACTCGTAAGCGACTTTTTAAATATTCTAAAAATCGCTTTAGAAATAACACAAAATGTTCAGCGTTTCGTATATTTCCCGGAACAACTTCTACAAAATTATATTAATGAAAAAAAAAAAAACATATATATAAAATTTCATTTGATAGAATGGTTGAATTTTTTCTTTAAGCTGACCTTGTAAAATTTCATCCGGCAACACAGGATTACTTAAAATAATATCCGCTTCTCTATCAGCACTAGCTTTTCTCAACCCTTCAACTAAACGTTGGTATTCTTCTTCTAATTTCTTTTGATCATCTTCCCTCATTCTAAAAAAAAATTAAAAATAGTACAAAAATACATTTCTATTTTTTTTTTCTTACTCGGCTATCGTGCGCTCCAATAATTGTATATTCGCCGATGATTTATCAATAATTCTTTTATTAATTTTCACACTCATCGAATCGATACAAACATTATCGATATTATGAGCTTCGTCAAAAATTACTACAGACTCTTTTGACAACTCTTTTGACACTACATCCGCAATTTTTGGATCCAAAAGATAATGGTAGCTGTATACTATTATATTAGCGTGAATAATCTGCAAACAAATATTACACATGTTCAAATTCTTCCGATTTTTTAAAAACCTTTTTACAAATACACGCGAATAAAAATTCTATTTAAAAAGACTTGAGGGTGAAAATTGATATAATTATACTCACTGCAAACCTAGCTAAGAAATAAGGGCACCATCCTTTATGTTTTCCGTAGTTTTTTAAATCATCTATACTATAAACTCCATGCGGCAACGCACTCTCTTTACCATCTAAATTGAAGCCTTCGTAAAAACTACAAACTGGCGTATTTTCATCGTAATTACGCCTTTCTCGGATGTAACTAGCTGTTAACGAATGACATTTTCCATCTACTATTTTACCCTCTTTTTCCCTACTCACCTAAATACCAGCATAAAATTAAAATAACATGGACAATTGTATACAAAATCTCATTATACTAACATCGGGATGAACACACATATTCTTCCTAGAACTCAAAACTAGCCCAATTAAGCTGGGATATTGCCCATCCTGTTTTTCATAATAATCTAACAACAATTTCAATTCCTCTATTACTTTTTCAATTTCCGGGACAGTTCGGGAGCAATAAATTAATTTGCGCACATCGAACGGTTGCTCCAGCATATAAGCGACAACCAAGGATAAGATCGTTGTTGTTTTTCCCGTCCCAGAAGGCATTTCCAATAAGCAATGTCCCTGTCACACGAACATCCGATTTAAAAAATTGTTAAATATGTTTAATAACCAACAGTAATTGATAAAATGGTTCAAGTTGGATTTGATGGTGATTTTAAGGTAGGCTTGGCGTACCTTTGCATCTAATGCTCGCTTTAATTCGCACATATATGCGAATTGCTCCGGATAGATGTAGTCGTATGGGAAATAGACGACTAAGCCGTCAACACTCAGCCTGGAAATTCATTTATTAGTAATGATGGTTTGAAACACTTTAACTAATAACTTACCTCATTTTTTTACTGCTTTAAATTACAAATAAACACAGAAAAACACATTCACAAAAATCTTAACGTTGCGCAACAACATTCAGTACGTCTAACCTAAAATAGTAAGCAATGACAATGACATTGCCAGTTCATCGAAAAGTGAGAATCAAAGGGGAATCACATTTCCACAAATTTCCATTAATTTCTTTTTAGTTTCATTGGTCTGAAAAGTTACCTTCTTATACACAATCATTCGTAATATTTTTATTCGTAATTTACACGACAATGTAAAACTGTATTTGCATTAGTAGTATAGAGAAATTGTTATTTGTTTGCGTATTCGTTAGTGTGCCTTCTCTGTGGCTGTACTTACGGCCTTAATTCAGTTTAAAATGGCATCAAATTAACACTATTGCAATTCTGTAATATTTTCATCCACAACGAACTTGATAAAAATGAATTGCGTAAACAAACGTCTGTCCACATTATTCATTTAATATTTCCCTGTATTTTTTTAAATCTTATTGATGATTTCTTGGTTGAACATTTTAAGAGTACAGAATACAAATAACCGTAATATTATAATGCAAATGGTGGACGTCTTGAACAAATAATTTTGATTTATATTCTTTTACATTTGCTGTTATTATTGTTCTCTTATTCTGAATGACTCACCCTGAATACTGTATGTCGGCGCTTATGACTGCCACTCTGAATACTGCACGTGGGCGCTCGTCTATGTTCGGCATTGGTCGGCGCACTAACACGAAATAAATAAGAATGTTCACATTGCACACTAGTTTGTTGTGTACGATGTGTTTTTTATGTATACACTGGTGTATATGTAACAACCCAAACTTCGAATAGGTTAAACATTCGACATTAGCCTATACACTACACTGGATTACACATATTAAACGTACGTAAAGAACTGAATCATATGAAATGAGTTACGCGAAGCAGAGACGATGCTCGCAAGACGACAATCGCGACCGTACTGAGCCCGCGCGAGTGCTGCGCGTATTTATATACTGCATGCCCGCGCTCTATGCATAACCAACAATAAAAAATATTATACATCGTACACCACAAATGGGTGTGCAATGATACTGCCCAATTTATTTCGTGTTAGTGCGCCCACCAATGCACTATTCAGAGTAAGTCATTAAGAATAAACAAGGGGATAAGTAAAACAGATATATAGGCAACTAAAATTGCATAAGAAAAACATCACATAGGCAACTAAAACAGCATAGGAAAAATGTAGGACCTAAAATGATTGAGCTGATTTATTTTCTAACAATCGTAATTATATAATTGATAAAATATTAAATTAAGATTTTTTTTAATAATATCCACAGGTTATGAGAGGTATTCAATACCTAACTTACATCTTAATGCTCGATTTTCTGATCCGCATCTAATTCATTTTCAGTTCAATCCTTATAAGCACTTTTTGTAAATAACAAGCAAATTGTTTGTGTTCATATTTCATATATTTTAGCAATCACAAATATTTTTTATCGCTAAGATTATTTCTAAATTTTACAAAACATTCCTTAAAAATCACGCGATTAACAAATAGGAAATAGTACGATATATATATATATATATATATATATATATATATATCGCACAATGAATCAAATTAATTTATCTTCCAATAAAATATTTTTAATGCATATTATTGCCATTAAAATATGCATTAAGTTATTTAAGGAAAATTTAAACCTGTTATCTTGGAAACATTTTTTCAGCGTATTTACAAATAATTTACACATTATCTGTAATTTATTTAAATGGATTTTCAATAATAGTTTTAAGTACAATAAATATTTTATATGTTGCTTTAAGACAGCATAGGGAATATTTTTATTTTATATTTAGATATAATAAATATTTTCAATGCTATTAATTAACTTTAAAATACATACAATAAGGTACAATATTTTGTTTACTATTTATTCAAACTATTCCAAGTTTCCCAGAAATTAGACATTCCTTTTGAACTAATTCACCTTACATTTTCAAACAACCATCTTAATATTTTCACAAAATAACGAGATTCTATTTTTAAGCAATTTGAAACAGTCTGTATAAATAATAGTGTTTTGCATGTTAAATAAAATAAATTTACCATCTTCACATTACGCTATTGATAATGAAATTCACAATTTAAACAGCGTTATATTGAAAAATGCAAAAATCATTATTTGCATAGATAGATTTGCATTTTTAAACAAAATTCGAAACTTGGCGAAATTTCGAAAATTCATATATTTTAACGACTATTAAGTCTAGCTTTACAAATATTTACATCTTATCGATGAAATAATCAAGAAATATATCTAAATCACAAAAATAAGTAGGATCAATCTTACAAATGACATACTAGCATTGAATTTTTGGCGTTTTTTTATTTAAATAATAATTTAAGTTGATTAAAATATATATACTCCATTAATACAACAGCTATTTAAAATTATGGCTACTGTTAATTCTTTTATTCCGCATAAAAGGGCAATAATTTTTAAGGAATAAAATAAAATATTACTTCCAATGGTCCTTTAATGATTTGAGTAATTTTTATGTATTAAGTCATTCCAAATGCTAAATTAGAAAACATAAGCTATTAATATTATTTAGAAAAAAACTCACACGTAATTCATGATAGACCAGCTTTTCACAGCACCGTTTGAACTTTTAATATTCTCTAATCACAAAATAATAGTTTTTTTAAACATTCTTCATTTAAACGTTCATTTTATTCTAAATCAAAAGATGGTATTTATAAACAAAAATCACTTACACGGATAACTTGATCCAAACAATTAAACACCAATCAAAGTATTTTAAGTTGCATACTGATCTAGTTAGTATATCAAAACGAACAAATTGCAGATTATAATTTGAATCTGCGCCGTTTGTAAATATAATAATTTTAATATTGATAATCTGTTTATAAGTACTGTTTATAAACTGTTTATAAACAAAAGCACTATTCCAAAAATAAAACTGAAAATTCACTATAAAATAAACATGATATAATTTTAAATTACGATCTCTTTGGAAAGATCGATTTGGAATAACGCTTTTTTGTCAACAATTAAATTTATACACAACTACCAACCAAATCTAATAAAAGCTAAAATATAATAGTAATTTTTAACTAATTGGTTTATGTAAGGAAAAAATATTTCGAATTATCGAAAAAGAACTATCGCCTATGAATTGGTAATCTATAAATAAATATACAAGGTATTGGTTATTAATTTTTTCAATTTTTTAATTAACACAAACAACACGATTTTTCAAATAAAAATCAAGCTTATAATAAAAAAAAATTAAATATAAAAAATAATTACCTAAATTGATGGTAAGCACAGTATGTTTTTATGACTTTTTATAAGAAAATAGTCAAATGTATATATCTGCCCATTTTATATATTACCATAAGCCGCCTTGCACGCAACATCCTCACCCTCCTGCTGCACCAGTGCTGCCACTAACGGGCTCTGTTCAGTGGCGACAGCCACCCCACCCCCACCGGCTGATGACATGGACGAAGCGGGCGACACCGAGTATCCATCGCACAGCTGGCGTCAGCGGACGATACTGCTGATGCTACTGCGCGGCGTATTGGCCCCAGCTGTGCCGCCACTGGCGACAGATGTCGCCGTCTGCGCGCCCGGTGGCAGTTCGTCGTCGCTCTGGTCCGGTGAGATCCGAATCGCTTGATACCATTGGTTCGTCAGATCGGTCATTTGCGACTTGCAATCTTTCAATTCCTGAGAAAATGTGGTTTATAGAGTGTACAGGGTAATCGTAAATATTTAATAATTACATTTTATATATTTTTTATGACATATTATCTAGAAATTATGACGTATTCAGCTCAATTTTCTTGTTTTAATTATTAATATCGTCAATTGAAGTTGCATATAATATATTCAATTATTATTTTTTAATTAATACAAACTGTAGCTATACTTATTTAGGATTATTATTAATATTTATTAGTTAATCAGTTCAGAAAATTGCAATTATTAATTTTTAAAAATAAATAAGGCTATATTTTTTCTACAAGAATCATTTCCAAGAATTTTTAATATTGTAATGGTAAATACGATAAGCGGAGATTATAAAATCTATATTACATTGTTTGATGTTTGATAAAATCAACAGCAATTTTAATTTGATTAAAGTATTTTTTATACTCGTTTGAAGTAGTATAAAAATAATAATTCTTGATTCAATATGTAATATTTTTTACAGTTAACAAACTTACATATAGAACATGTAAAGAACGTAGTTTAGCAATCGCTAAGTATATTCAAGGCTTTATCAATTGTTTTATTAGCGATAAAATAATAATTATTAACAGTTTGTTGTTAACAGCAAATTCAACAGGTATTATTCGAACACACCAAATTTGCAATAGAAAAATATATACAACAAATTCCTGTAATTTCCACCTTCACATTATTAAAGCAATTCACGTTCGACAACTTAAAGGTTAAAAATAAACTCTTTTATATCTAATTAATTATTAATTCAGCTATTTTGTTCGCAAGGTCCTTAGATTTTTTTTTGCTCGTTATAACTATTTAGTTTTGATTTTTTAAACGCAGTATTATGAATTTTTTGTGCAAAAAATTCCTCGCTTCCCCAAAACAAATGCGCACTAACAAATTAACGATTAATAAAAGTCGTGTGGCATTTTATATATGACCTAGATTTAATTCGAGACGATATCACGTTGTATTTTAATTTGCCTATTTTTATAGCTGAAACTTTTGACAATAAATATATTAGGTATAGCTCGATGATGGAAATTCCCCAAGACAATTTATTTCGTTCGAGGCTATATGTATGAATATCGATCGATGGCCAATTAAACGTAATTATTTGTATTTTAGTTTTATTTCGTTCAGATCGAATGCGATGAATTGTTTGTGAATAGAAAATTACACTGAAAATTTTCTATTTGAAATAATTATTATGGGGAATATATCTACAAGAATGTGGGAAAAATAAATTAATTCAAATATTTTAACAAATTATATACGCCCTTCGTGTAGATGAAAAAAATAGTTGAGATTTTCTATAGTTAAAGAGTCCGCAATCCTAAAGATTGGTTGGAAACAGCACGCCATGCCGATCTATCCTGAGCTAATCCCTTCATCTCCCTATAGCTATTCATCTCAACGTCTTCAACTATCTGACTCACATACTCCAATCTAGGCCTACCTACCCCTCTCTTTCCCTCCACTCTACCTTCTATGATCAATTGCATAATCCCCCCATGCCTAAGAATATGCCCTACTAATCTGTCTCTCCTACGCTGTAACACTCTCCAAATACTTCTCTTCTCCCCTACTAACTCTAGTACAGCTTCATTTGTTACTTTATCTTCCCAACCAATCCTCATCATCCTCCTATAACACCATATTTCAAGTGCTTGTAATCTACGCTTCTCTTCCTTTCCTATAGTCCACGCCTCACACCCGTACAGTGCTACACTCCAAACATATACCTTCAGTAATCTTTTTCTAATACCCAAGTCAATATTTGATCTTAAAATCTGTTCCTCTTCTACGAATGCCTTCCTACCCTGTGTTATCCTACACTTTATATCTATATTGCTTCGATTATCTTTTGTGATTCTACTGCCTAAATAACAAAAATCTGACACTTCTTCGATTCTATTATCTCCTATTGTGATCCTCATTTTTCTACTGCATTCCTTTTTGTCACACCTCATCACTTTAGTTTTACCTATATTTATTTTCATGTTAAAATCCCTAGTCAATACTGCCTGCATACCATTCAATACCCTTTCTAAATTCTTTTCGCTTTCTTCCAATATAGCTATATCGTCGGCGAATCTCAGCATATATATTTTCTCTCCCTGTACATTCACACCTACACTATACTCTTCTTTTACTTTGTTTATTGCATCTTCTATATATAGATTAAATAATAACGGTGAGAGTGTACATCCCTGCCGAACTCCCTTCCCTATTTTTGCTACCTCTTCTTCCCCCTCAATTCTAACTAAGGCAGTTTGGTGTTTATATAAATTAAAAATTATTCTCCTATCCTTATAATCTATACCCGTTTCTTTTAAAATTCTAAACATTATGTCCCAATCTACATTATCAAATGCCTTTTCTAAGTCTACAAAAGCTATGCAAGTTACCTTTCCTACCCTCTTTCTTTTTTCTACTACCGTTCTTAGTGCTAGAATCGCCTCTCTCGTCCCTCTGTTTTTCCTAAAACCAAACTGATCTTCTCCTAGCCTTTCCTCTACTTTATTTTCTAATCTCCTATAAATAATCTTTAACAATATCTTCGATGCATGTGATAGTAGGCTAATGGTCCTATAGTTCTCACACAAATTAGCTCCTATTTTCTTCGGCATTGTTACTATTCTACTACGCTGAAAATCCTGTGGTACTTCTCCCTTCTCATATATTTTACAAACTAACCTGTATAATCGCTCCTGCATTTTTCCCCTGCGTGTTTTATTAATTCGGCTGGTATCATATCAATCCCCGCTGCTTTGTTATTCCGTAAATCATTTAATGCTCTATGAAACTCTGACCTAAGTATGCTAGGACCTAAGTCATCCTCATCTATCTGTTCCACACTTTCTAGCTCCTCCATGTCCTGCCTACCTTTATATAAATCTTCAAGATACTCCTTCCATCTTCTAGCTTTTTCCTTATTTTCTGTGAGTTCCTTACCCTGCTTATCACATATAATGTTACCCTTTGGTTTTACTTTAGAAAAATGTGACTTAATTTTCCTGTAGCCCAAATCTACTTTACCTCTTCTCATATCCTCCTCAATATCCTCACAATTTCCTTTTATCCACTCTTCTTTCGCTAGCTTGCATTTCCTATTAATTAAGTTCCTTAGTTCCTTATATTTTTTCTGTCCTGCTTCTGTGTTTCCTATTTTAATTTTCCTTCTTGCTTCTATCATTTCAACTATTTCTTCCGTGATCCATTCCCTCCTACCTGCCCTTTTCTTTGTGCCTAATACTTCATTTGCTGCTGTAGTTAACCCATTTCTGATTTTCCTCCATTCGCAATCTATGTCGCTCCTAGATGTTCCATTAGCCATGATTTCTACTTTCTGCTTGTACTTTTCACATACATGAGCTAATTTTAACCTATCGACATCTACTCTGACCTGTTTGGACTTCTGTAATTTCTTGAATTTGACCTCTGAGTCCAGGACTACTAAATTATGGTCACTATCAATATCTGCTCCAGGGTATCTCTTACAATTCTTAATCTGGTTCCTAAACCTCTCTTTAACCAGTATGTAATCTATCTGATACCTCCCTATATCTCCTGGCATTTTCCACGTATATATCCTGCGCTTGTGATTCTGAAAAAGCGTGTTTGCTACCACTAGCTCATTCTTAATACAAAACTCTACCAATCTATCCCCTCTATCATTACGTGTTCCTATTCCATATTCTCCTACTATTGGAACTTCCTTTCCCTTACCTACTACGGCATTCCAATCTCCGATTACAATTAGATTATCCTGTCCTTTAACGTTTGCTAACCTAGATTCAATCTCCTCATAAATGGATCTACCTCCTCATCATCGTGACTTTCTATAAGCGTTTGTATATTAAATTCAAACATAATATTTTAACAATTAATTTTTTTTTAAATAAAAATCCTCAATATTGTTGTTATATATCTTACTTACATTATATTTATTTTTATAATTATTATTATAGAGATAAAGAATTCACATAAGCTTTTCTGATTTCTGAGCAGAAAGTCAAAAATAAATCGCGAAAAATATATCGCACGTAGAAAATTATGACGAATTCAACAAATGTATTTAAAAACCAAAGCAAAGCCGGATATGCATAATTTACAATACAGAAATAAAAATATATAAAACACAAATTACCTACTTTTTTATGCACACGTATTTTTTAAACCATATTATCTAAAATCATTTGTAAGTGAATTTCTTATCTAAAATCAAAACCAAATAAATAGCACAAAAATACAATTCCCCTGTAATTATGCGACTTTAAATTACGATACAAATATTTTTATTTAAAAAACATATACCTCGACATATTTTGCATAAAAAGATTTATAAAATCTTGTTTGATATAACAAAGTCCACTCACCTGTTGGGTGAATCTCCTCGTAAAGAACGGTATGAAGTACTTGAGGTCATACTTGGCAAATCCTTTGATCCTGGACGACATAAAGGACACTTCAGTCTCTCCTTCGGTCGTCTCCGACAGATGTTCCGAATCCAATGCTTTGCCAAACTCCCGCGTTTTACTCAAAATAACCTCCCGATCCTTCTTGCGGCGCCTCAACCTTCTCGCCGAAGGATTTTTGGTCGCTCTTAAGAACCTTAACAGAGGCATGGTGGCACCACCGAAAATCACAGTGGTCACCAAGACAATAATCAATGTTGTCGTTATAATAACGTGTCTAGTTTCATCGGAGAAACTCAGATGCAGAGACAGGGCGTATGAGATCGCGCCTCGTAACCCACTGAACCACATTATAAACATCATCTTTTTGGTTATTTGGTGTTCCCGGAATTTGTTCACCAAAATTGCTAATGGGAAGATGTTACAAGCGCGGCCTAATAGGGACAGAATTAAGCTCCAGACTATTAAAGCCGGCTCTGTTCGGTGCTTGAAACTGAACACCGCTAAACCTAAGTAAGCGAAAACGCATGTCTCGGCTATGAAAGCTAAAGTCCTTAAAGTCTGTTGCATCGTTATCTGCGTGACAGTTGATAGATTAAAATGCGTATAATGGGACATAACGATTCCGCAGAATAATATGGCCATAATCCCAGACAAGTGAATGCCCTCGGCCAGAACGTAAGGGCCATACGTAAATACCAACATCATACCAAATTCCAGCGAAGGATTTTTGCGCAAGTCAACATGCTTCAGCAACAAAGCGCTAATAAGAGCGAAAACAACGCCCATCAAAGCCGAAGCGAAGAACATCAAGCAAAATCGATTGACAGCCATCATAATAGCATCCCCCGTATTTGGACTATTCGATTCCAAAACTGCCGTAGTCAATACAATCGAAATAGCATCATTTAAGATACTTTCACCGAAAACTAGCATGTTCAAAATTGGATCTACGTTCAGCGCGTGAAAAATCGCTATAGTAGCTACAGGATCAACAGCTGAAATCAACGAACCAAATGCAAACGACTCGACAAAGTTTAGTTTGTACACAACCTCCGCCAAACCCAAAAAATAAACACCAAGACCTATGATAAAAGCTGAGATCATCGTGCCAAATATGGCAAAGACTAAAATCGAACCGATGTTTTGAAAGAAGTTACCTTTGTGCAGATTATATCCCGATTCGAAGATGATCGGCGGCAAAAGAACCAAGAAAAATGCCGTGGGACTAAACGCCTCCTCCTTCCTCCAATTGCTAATATTCCTATCGCTCAAAGCGTTCATTAACAGCCCAATCAAAGCACCCAGAACAACAATCACGATACTTTCAGGTACGTATTGGAAGCCGGTCTGTAACATGAGATGGATCAACAGAATGCCCAGTGCCAAGACGCATAGTAGGAAGAAGATCGCCATTGAGCTGTTGTGCTCATCTTCAGCGGAACCTTTAGACGGTAGAACAGGATCTGAAGGAGTTGTTGAGGTTTGGTTTGTAATGGTAATGTTCGGTGAAGTTGTTGGGGGTTGTTGGGACGATGTGGGCATTGGGGCCGTGGTTGAAGTTGGTAAGGGAGTTATGGGTGGAGGTGGTGGGTTCATGTTGTTGTTGCTGGGGGATACTGGTGAGGGTGATTGTTGATCAGATGAGCTGGAAGACAGAAAATGTAATATTATTTAAAGATAATATGGCTTTATAAATTTTTATATAATAAAAAATAATTTCAAAAATAATAATAGTGCGAATTGAAATCTTCTCCAAACCAAATTATTAGAAAAAAAACTATTAAAACTAGAAAAATCGGTATTTCTTACCTCGCTTGGTTTGTAACATTGCTAACACTCGCTTGTGTTGAACTCCCTTGCTCATTCGCCCCAATTTCCGCCACCGGTGGTGCTTCTGCTGCTTTGCCATCACTCTTTTCATTTGTACCATTTTTCACTACACTAGTATTAACCGAGGCACTTACATTCACATTTGGAATAGAAATTTCCGCTTGCGCGACCGCAAGTTTCTGTACATTCTGTTGCGAAGCGGCTTCATCCCCCGAAACCACAATATTCCCTTCACTCAATTCCGCAGCTTTTACGGTTGTTGTATTCGTATTTGACACAGTGGTAGCCGTAGTAGTGGATATAACAACACGCTCGTCCGCTAGGACGAATGTGGTGAATAAAAGAAGGGTAATTAAGCGCCACATTTTGCTATTGTTAGTTGTTGTTGTCAACGTGTTTGGTGCTTGTTATTACATTATAACGTGGATAATTGATAGCGTTTATACCTCCGTCATTGCAGGCGACATATGTTTGTACAAATTACGGAAAACGATCGAATACGATTCAAAACATGCACTGACTCATTTCATCATTTGTGCGCTCGGCTAGACATTGGAATGCATGCGCAAGTACGTGATTGGTTGTTACGTGTGTCAATTTGTCATTTGTCACATGGCGACTTGTTGGTTCTTTTGAAGTATTCTGAAAATCTTTTGAAAAGAAATCCCTGGGAAATGGATATATATTTTTGTTGTGTTTCAATTTAATTTTTTTATAAAAATCTTCAGCAAAAATTCGTTAATTTTCACAATGTATTGTTTTAAAAATTAATTTACACATATTTAGAGATGGATTAGAGATGGCAGATGGCAAATAGCCATCTTTTAAAAATTAATTTAGACATATTTAGAGATGGATAGAGATGGCAAATTAATGATCGTATAATCGAAAGATGGCAAACGATTAATCGATTAATAGTATATTAAAGAACGAGTTTCATAAGGCAGGTTTTATTGCACGAGTGTTATAAATGACTTATGAAATGAGTTTTTATACTATTTTTTTCTAATTTGCGTCTTTCATGCCCTTTTTAAATAAAAAATCGAAATTTCAAAATTTCGGGAATTTTTTGACTGTTGATCGTAACTTTGGCACATTTGGAACATTTGAAATAAATTGTCAGATAAATTTAAATTAACCTATTTGTTGCTTTCTTTTATAGTTTGACATACAATTATACATTTCAGAGACAAATTTTAAATCAAACTATTTGTTCCATCTATTGTAGTTTGACGTTTGATAATTGGCAAGCAGAGCTACCAACTTTGAAACAGTAAATTGCCCTATGCTATAAGCGAACTCAAATTTGCTATAAACGAATTCATTTGGGTTCGTTATTAGAAGCGCAAATTAGAAAAAAAAATATATAGATTAAATTAAAAAAAATCGATTAATCGATCTATTGCAGGCGTTATTATATTTTTCAAAGTCTTTTCCCCTTCCTTTCTCTGTCCTGAATTGATAAAACATTTAAAATAATGAAGTATTTAACTGATTTATTTAATATCGAATTTATTATGTAGAGATTAAGAGCCAGGAGATAAAAATTAAAAATTAAACCCGTGCTTAATATCAATTTTCACTTTAATAAGTATAATTTTAACATATTATAATTTAAAAAAAAAATGGAATTTCTAATATTTTTTAACCAAGAATTTAAATATAACAATTTTGCCCTGAATTTTAATAATCGGCTAGTTACTAGGCGACTTCTTTTTTTAGAGGCCGTCGCTCCTACAAAATTGGTCAAGCTTTTCCATACTTCGCTCTTTGGCAGTCGCGAAGACATTGTAATTATGATAATATACAAATTTATATTTTTGTTCACATGCAACGTTTCTTATAATTATGTGCGTCACCTGACCTGACCGTCTAAATTGAAGCGACGCCTCTGTCCTATTGCTATATTCTATGTTTTATATTTATAGTATTTACATTTGAAATACATTTTATATGGTTTTTGTACAATTTGTTATAATATCTCATGAAACGATTATAGTATTTTCATCGTTAATATTTTATAATCCGTTGTATTGTATTATATATTTATAAATTGTGTATATTATAACTAACGCTGAAAAAGCATAAAGGTAATATTTTGAATTTGCCGCGTAATATCTATATAATTATAACACGAAGTAATAAACCGAGAGTCGAATGGTTCCGAGGGGCGGGAGCTAAAATACCATACGTTTAATTGAAACGAAATAATCGATTAATTGAAACAAAATAATCGATTAATTGAAACAAAATAATCGATTAATTCGAATTTTCGATTAAGCGTTGTCAACTCAACAGATGATTAGATAATATTACATTTGAACTATTGGTGTGCTTTGGCGAATTGGCACACCGTTAAAATAATATTTATAATTTTATTTGATCAGAATTTAAGACTTTTCTGGCCATGTCAATGTTTAACACCTTCGGAAAATGGCTCTTAACTGAAAGTGGCCAAATGTTTAACCTAGGTTTAGCGGCAACAGCTACGATAGGTGTCTTCGGTTGTTACGCTATACCCAATTCAATCTGCTTGAGTCAATACTTGGATGTCATCCGACTATATAAGTAAAAACCCTCTATTAAAATGATTGAGTTTTTTATTAATATGAATGCCTTCATTTCGATTAGGAATGGAGTTACTGTGCCCCTTTCCGAAACACTTTCCAAACGTTTCGAAAAGGCTATGGAGTTATGCGGAATACCAGATTCCCAAAAATATTTATTCAAGCCTTTTGCGGTGTATGGCTTCGATGTGTTTAATGCGGGGACTTCTTATAGTAAATTCGGATCTATTATTGGGTTGCCAATCAATTTTTCGTACAATACTATTAGCGAGATCGACACTAGTAATATTAAAGTAATTTCCTTGTAATTGTTTGTTGCATTTTATTATAGCGATCGAAATTTGTAGGTGAAAGGTGAATCGGTGTCTTGGGACCTACCCGAAGCAATAAAACTACAAAAATCGCTTATATTATCCGAAGAGGCTCAACTTTTTGTGATTTGTCGCGAAATTGAATTGACCCGTTCAACAAATTTACTATCAACAACGGCTATGGCCGTTTTTGCGACAATGTCTATTTACGCCATATGTACTTTAGCCAATAAACGTTTTCATATGCACACGAGAAGTGCAGGCCTTCGATACACAATGTACAGTCTTGTCGGGGCCTTCACAATAACAAATTATACATTTTTTAAGGATCTGAACACTTGCATTTCCGAAGAGTATATTGATAAGAAAGTTCGCGATAAAAGTCCTAGTTTAGCCAAAGGGGGTGAAGAATTCTACGATAAATCTTTAAGGCGAAATAAAGCATTTAGAAAATTACTGGGAGAAGAAGGAGAAAAGAAATTCACTGTTAATGGGAATTTCAATTATTTCGTGAGGACGAAACATCTACCTTTGGTGCATAGAAAATCGTTTTTTGAACCAGAAAAGAACAATGTTGAGGATTTACTCGGCTAATTAGTAGAAATATTGATTTGTTGCATAAATGTTATATAGTTTAAGCAAGTATTTGTAATGAATATATCTTTAAAATGTACAAAATTATTGCGCTTTGTGTTACAGGCCTTCATTTGAATCAAAAACTGTTTGCTTTGACTTACAAATTCTTTCATATGTCATATGTGAAATAGTTCACATGAATACTAGTTATTAAAGTTCGAAAAGTGCAAATTAGTTCAAATATTTCTTTGTTGCGTGCGCAAAAATGTTTTATAGTTTAAGCAAGATTGAAATAAATTTTATTTAAAGATTTTTGCGCTTTGTATACAGGCCATCATCAATGAATAAACTCTATTATAATAATAATAGTAATTGTCAATGGTTAGTATTCATTGCCATAATTTGAATTATAAACTGTGGTGTGACATACAAATTCTTTGATGACATTATATGCGAAATAGTTCAAATGACTACTAGTTATTAAGGTTAGAAATGTGCAAGTTAATAACAAACGAAAAATGGCTCGATTTAAATCAATAATACCCCATTCAATTCTTTTGCTAACAATTATATCGTACCTCATCTCACACGCACAATGTTTCCTCTACGAAGACCAAATGGGCTTATTCGACTGGAAGCAATCGTACATCGGAAAATTGCGGCACGCTACCTTCGACACGATGAGTCGCATAATCATCGCAACGGAAGAGAACGTTCTGGCCGTTATTAGTCTGAAAACAGGCGAATTCACTTGGAGACAAGTATTGGAAGACCCGATAACACACCGCGTCGAACTACTTCACGCAGAAAGCCATATTACAACAGTTTCCGGCGATGGTGGCACAGTATATGTGCGTGGATGGGACCCTTCCAGTGGCACAATCACGTTTGAATGGACCTTAACCATCGAAGCATCGTTCAGCAGATGGTTGATCCATGGTGAGAAACTCCTACATATTGTACCAGTTACAGATTCGCACCTGGAAGTTACTGAATATCAAGTGCGGACTGGTATTAACAATGGAGTAAGTATGAAGATACAGGTACCATTTATGACGGATGTACATACATGTGTGCTAGCGCACGAATATTGGACGTGTTTGCATGAGGATAAACTGTATTTCATGAGCTTAATTAGCAATGATAATAAAGTACATCACAGATTAATAAAGGACTTGATAGGTGAGGATCGATTTGTGGTTAACATTGAGCAATTTGATTACACGCAGCCTAGTTTCTTGTTAAAGCGTAATGGAATCTCTAGATTAGCTATCATCGATGCTGCTACAGCAACGATTAAAGTCGAACCGTTTAGTTTAACTAGCAAACCTATAGCGCTACTAAATAGCGACACTTCATCACAAACTCAGATTCTAACAATAGCAGATAGCACTATAACAACTATAGATTTACTTAGCGGATCTACAGCTCAATTGCCCTTGGATATTGAGGGTGGCAGTACGCCCATCATGGGGTTATGCAAGGGCACTGCTTGCAGACTCCTAACGACATCTAGTGACGATTCTATACGACTTATTCAGTTACCCCAAGGTAAAACACTTTGGACTAGAGAGGAAGCCCTGAGTGGTGCCCTCGCTGTTGAATTTGCCGAGCTGCCAGTTAGTGCAATGGACGCCAGTATTGCCAATGCTTTTGCCGTTAATGACTCGAACGATATTTTATCCATGTTCGTACGTAGGTTAACATATCAGGCGCAACAGTTAAAGGCGTTTATTACCGGCGTTAAGGATTCGGACGAATCCGATTTAGTTCGGGATGATTTCGGTCTGCATAAGTTGATTATAATAGCCACTAAGGTTGGCAAATTGTTTGCGCTTGATACTATTAGTGGCAACATTGTGTGGAGCAAGTATATACCAAACATCGTGCCATTCAAAAATTTGGATGAAGATAAATTCTACATGTACGAATTACGTAACGCTAGACGTCTACAACCTGTTATGCTGTTGGTAGCACGTTGTGCGCAATCTGGAAACGGTGTAATATACAAGTTTAATCCTATCAATGGAAAATTGCTAAGCGAGGTGAAACTCCACTACAAGATTAAGCAGATGATGAAGTTGCCTTATGAGGATATTGAGAATATGAAGGGTATATTGATGCTGACTGCTGATGATCTGGTTGATTATTATCCGGAAAGTATCGGACCGGTACTGAAGAAACATTTGGCAACAACGTATATTTATAGTACGGATGAAACTAAATTAACGATAACAGGTGAGAAAGTTAGTTATACTAGATTTAATCTTAATTAGTCCGCGACCTAAATAAAATTGTAACTAGTTTACACGCTCAAATGCAATGGAGACTATTTCAGTGCCCTTCTATCCTAAACACATTATATTCGCTAACTTCCATATTATGCAGTAAAGCTCCTTCGTCGTCTATTTTGCATTCAAAATAATTTAATATTGTCCGCACTAAATCTTGACATTTTTACATAAAATATCAATTATATCAAGACTATCAATTATGCTATATCAATTACCAAATAATATATACAATCATTTTATCGAATGAAGATTTACAATTAGCCAAATTTTTTTATTATTCCTTTTTATTCCTATATTCTTTCTTTTTATTCCTGAATAAATCATATAAACATTTAAAAATACACATTTAACAATAATTACCTACATGAAGGTTACCACCTCACACTTTCCACGACCGACCCATCCTCCATCATTGCGCAGTCCTCCTGGACGTTCCGCATCCCCCCACCGAATGCAGCGCAACCGCACCAGCACTCCCTCCTTTCGATCGTGGTCCGTCCGCATCTGGAGCACCGTGTGCACAGTCAGGGTCGCGTCCTGGCCGACCGCAGCGTCGCCTACAAGTACGTGAACCCGAACTTGCTCGCCGTTGCCGTGCAGACACGCGCTGACCCGATCCACCGGAATGTGCTGAGCGTGTACCTGGTGGACGGTGTCACGGGATTGGTCGTGCATGGTTTGTGTCATAGGAGGGCCAGGGGCTTGGGCGTAATGGTTCATTCGGAGAATTGGTTGGTTTATGGGTACTTCAATGAACGGTGAGTAATAGAGGGGGCGGTGGGAAATGTTGAGGTATGAAATCCATGGATTTGTTGATTAGGTATCGTCGTTATGAGTTGACGTCTATTGAATTATATGAAGGCTCTAGACAGAGCAACAGTACGGCGTTTAGTTCGCACGCCCTCTCCCAATTGCCGCATGTAGAAACAACCGCTTATATTCTGCCAACGCATCCAGTACACCTAGCTACAACCCTAACAGAAAGGGGCATTACGAACAAAAATATTCTCATAGCGTTACCTTCCGGAGCTGTCGTTGAAGTAAGTTTATAAATATATATATATATACCGGATGTAAAGCTGGATTGGAAAAGGCATTTTATGTGTTAAATTAAACATGTTCATATATTGGCTCCCCTAATAATTTTATAGCAAATTTGCAATTAGAAAATATTTTCGTAATCGAAAACTGAATCTAACGTACTTTTAACAAAGTATTTATTTTTTGTGGTGTTTGTTAAAAATTTCGAATTTGAAGAAAATTAATATCTGCAATACTATTAAAAAATATATTTCCTGCAAATTGTGCAAGTTAGTTAAAGAGTCCGCAATCCTAAAGATTGGTTGGAAACAGCACGCCATGCCGATCTATCCTGAGCTAATCCCTTCATCTCCCTATAGCTATTCATCTCAACGTCTTCAACTATCTGACTCACATACTCCAATCTAGGTCTACCTACCCCTCTCTTTCCCTCCACTCTACCTTCTATGATCAATTGCATAATCCCCCCATGCCTAAGAATATGCCCTACTAATCTGTCTCTCCTACGCTGTAACACTCTCCAAATACTTCTCTTCTCCCCTACTAACTCTAGTACAGCTTCATTTGTTACTTTATCTTCCCAACCAATCCTCATCATCCTCCTATAACACCACATTTCAAGTGCTTCTAATCTACGCTTCTCTTCCTTTCCTATAGTCCACGCCTCACACCCGTACAGTGCTACACTCCAAACATATACCTTCAGTAATCTTTTTCTAATACCCAAGTCAATATTTGATCTTAAAATCTGTTCTTTTTCTACGAATGCCTTCCTACCCTGTGCTATCCTACACTTTATATCTACCTTGCTTCGATTATCTTTTGTGATTCTACTGCCTAAATAACAAAAATCTGACACTTCTTCGATTCTATTATCTCCTATTGAGATCCTCATTTTTCTACTGCATTCCTTTTTGTCACACCTCATCACTTTAGTTTTACCTATATTTATTTTCATGTTAAAATCCCTAGTCAATACTGCCTGCATACCATTCAATACCCTTTCTAAATTCTTTTCGCTTTCTTCCAATATAGCTATATCGTCGGCGAATCTCAGCATATATATTTTCTCTCCCTGTACATTCACACCTACACTATACTCTTCTTTTACTTTGTTTATTGCATCTTCTATATATAGATTAAATAACAACGGTGAGAGTGTACATCCCTGCCGAACTCCCTTCCCTACTTTTGCTACCTCTTCTCCCCCCCCAATTCTAACTAAGGCAGTTTGGTGTTTATATAAATTAAAAATTATTCTCCTATCCTTATAATCTATACCCGTTTCTTTTAAAATTCTAAACATTATGCCCCAATCTACATTATCAAATGCCTTTTCTAAGTCTACAAAAGCTATGCAAGTTACCTTTCCTACCCTCTTTCTTTTTTCTACTACCGTTCTTAGTGCTAGAATCGCCTCTCTCGTCCCTCTGTTTTTCCTAAAACCAAACTGATCTTCTCCTAGCCTTTCCTCTACTTTATTTTCTAATCTCCTATAAATAATCTTTAACAATATCTTCGATGCATGTGATAGTAGGCTAATGGTCCTATAGTTCTCACACAAATTAGCTCCTATTTTCTTCGGCATTGTTACTATTCTACTACGCTGAAAATCCTGTGGTACTTCTCCCTTCTCATATATTTTACAAACTAACCTGTATAATCGCTCCTGCATTTTTTTCCCCTGCGTGTTTTATTAATTCGGCTGGTATCATATCAATCCCCGCTGCTTTGTTATTCCGTAAATCATTTAATGCTCTATGAAACTCTGACCTAAGTATGCTAGGACCTAAGTCATCCTCATCTATCTGTTCCACACTTTCTAGCTCCTCCATGTCCTGCCTACCTTTATATAAATCTTCAAGATACTCCTTCCATCTTCTAGCTTTTTCCTTATTTTCTGTGAGTTCCTTACCCTGCTTATCACATATAATGTTACCCTTTGGTTTTACTTTAGAAAAATGTGACTTAATTTTCCTGTAGCCCAAATCTACTTTACCTCTTCTCATATCCTCCTCAATATCCTCACAGTTTCCTTTTATCCACTCTTCTTTCGCTAGCTTGCATTTCCTATTAATTAAGTTCCTTAGTTCCTTATATTTTTTCTGTCCTGCTTCTGTGTTTCCTATTTTAATTTTCCTTCTTGCTTCTATCATTTCAACTATTTCTTCCGTGATCCATTCCCTCCTACCTGCCCTTTTCTTTGTGCCTAATACTTCATTTGCTGCTGTAGTTAACCCATTTCTGATTTCCCTCCATTCGCAATCTATGTCGCTCCTAGATGTTCCATTAGCCATGATTTCTACTTTCTGCTTGTACTTTTCACATACATCAGCTAATTTTAACCTATCGACATCTACTCTGACCTGTTTAGACTTCTGTAATTTCTTGAATTTGACCTCTGAGTCCAGGACTACTAAATTATGGTCACTATCAATATCTGCTCCAGGGTAACTCTTACAATTCTAAATCTGGTTCCTAAACCTCTCTTTAACTCTCAAAAATTGTGCAAAACAGATTTATTTAGAACAATCATTTATGTAACGTTTTCTTAAACTTTTGGAATATAATAAATATGTAAATATTATTTTTTCCAATTTAGTTTGCGAAAAGATCTTTTATATATATTTTTTAAATTATTATTAAAACAAGAAAATGTGAAGAAATTTCAAAAAATATTGGCACCTCTGATTAGTTTACAATAAGATAGTAATTATTACGTTTTCTTCGTATTTTTTATTTTGAAGAAAAAAAAACGTTGATTTTAAACAATAACCAGTGATGACAGAATCTATAGCTATTAATTGTCAAAATCAAGGCTAATATGACTTCAGCTATGGATAAGTTTTCTTCGAATATCTTGGAAACGACTAAAGTAATAGACGATTGTAAATGTTCGTTAGATTCCGTTTTCAATTTCGAAAAATGTCTACAATTTTGCTGTCAAAAAATCAGGGGAGCCAATATTTGAACAAGTTTAATTTAACATATAAAATGCCTATAAGTTTCCAATCCAGCTCTACACCCGGTATATATATCTAAAGCGTATTTATTAACACCACTTGAAGGTCCCTTGGGCGCTGCTTGAACCTCGTTATCAAACCGGCATGGACGAATATGCACCACCGTACATTCCCGAACTACCCCTCTCCCCGGAAGCTACAGTGAACTATAACCGGACGGTAGCGCGCTTGCGCGGCATTTCCATAGCACCTGCGCGCTTGGAATCAACCGCTCTGCTGTTGCTGCATGGTTTGGATCTGTTTTATACCAGAGTAACGCCATCGCGTACTTTTGACGTGCTGAAGGAAGATTTCGATCATTGGTTAATTATTACTGTCCTGGCTGGTCTGGCGATAGCTTCATATGTAACGAAACGGTTGAGTAAGAGGAAGATGATCAAACAGGCGTGGAAATAAATAATTGGATAGATTAGGGAATTTGTTGCGATTTATGTAATTTTGCGTGTTAATTGTATATTAAAATTAGGTTTTTGTTACCGGTACTAGTTAAATTTACCCATTTTCATTTATTATATTGAGAATACAATGTGTTTATATATTGTTTTTGTTTATGGAGTTATTATTACACGATAAAATCGATAATTGAATAAGAATTATTATATTGTACGGTCATACGGGTATTCCAAAATCGAAACTAAAGTAGTTTTTTGTGCAGCCTGTATATTATATGTAATTAGATGCACCTTTTGTGTGTATTAATACGTAAAACGTCGCATTTCGTAGCCATTGTATTCTTTTTTAAGGTGATAGCGAAAAATAAGCGGTTTTTGCATAATTGTTTTAATTTAGTAAAATGTGATAGAAATAGGAATTTCAGGTAAATCGGTCAATTGTCACATGACTTGTTCGAACTGTCACCATCCGATCTTAATTGTATATCCAGTTAGTATTTAAAATTTGTACGAATGTGATCATTGTTAGTTTTATCTGATTTTACCTGCAGCAATTAAAACTTTGCCGAATGTATTTGATCGTTTTGAAATAATTCACTCGTCAATTGTTCATTATATGTTGGTTGATTTTTCGTATTGCGTACCGCAATTTCGTTGGAAATGTCATAAATACGTAGATAATTGTAATAAAAAAACTGAAATGTTTATCACGATATATTTCTTCTGTTTCAAATCAATGGTTTACATTTAATCTGTTAAAAAGAAAATTTAGAAAATATTTTTCAAAAAATGCCTGAGCGAGTAACCATCTGTCACATTGCTGTCATATATCCGTTTGTCCGTCACTCGGCGGAAATGTGTTTTCTGTGTCTCTCTCGCCACTAACAAATTATTTTTCCCAATAAAAAGCCGCAGTGATTAATTAAATCTTCAGATCAACGAATCAATCTACGATACTGCCATATATAGAATTCGAATTTAGTGTCCAACACGTCGTAAACAAGAAGTTTGCAGGATGGGTAACGTACATGCCTCTTCTGTGCCGCCACCGCCACCCCCAATGAGTACCGCATTCCCTACAGCCACTAGCAGCGGCAGCTCGATAGACTCCGATTTGGGGGATGCGGCGGACCGAAATCCTGGACCACTGGAAGATATACACACCAAATGCAAAAGTACGTGCGACATAACCTCAATCGGCTTTAGATGTTCTTTACATTTGATTTAATAAATCGGAAATAAAAGTGGAAACTATGCTTGAAATGAGGCGAATTAAGGGATTTTGATAGAAATATTCACGTTGTTGAAGAAAATTATATTCTTTTGATGTAAATATATGTTTATTAATCAAATTCTATGATTTTGATGGAGGTCACACTTTACCGAAACTACAAGCAATTTTTCGATGAAACTTTTTTGTATACGTGCTCAAAAGTATTGTATATCCTTTACTAAATCCTTTAAATTACTAAATTCTAAAATTGCATCAAAATAACAGCTTTTGTTATTCTTAAACAACTTATTCGCAGTTTAAGCGTCAATTTCTTTGGCTTACAGATGTGTTTCCCACGTGTTTCGAAGGAGCCCGCGTGATGCTGACACGTGGCCTTAGTAATCACTTCCAAATCTCGCACACAATTAATATGAGTTCGGTAACACCGAGCGGTTATCGTTTTGGCGCCACATACGTTGGCACGAAACAAATATCACCTACGGAGGCTTACCCGATCCTTTTAGGGGACATGGATCCGTCGGGGAATCTTAATGCAACGATCATACATCAGCTAAGGCCGAATATACAAGCTAAATTCGGCGCTCAAGTAAGTACCAGTTTGTTTATGTGAAATAATCGAATTGATATTTGCGACGATGCTTATTATTTAATTTTATAATTGGCGAGTTTCGGTATAGTGTCGGGTATAAACGAACCCTTGTGGCACTCCTAAATGATGTTCAAATGTAGGTACAGAACTCAAAGTTCACGGTTGGACAGCTAACGATGAATTATCGTGGCTCAGATTACACAGCCAGTGTAACAGTGGCGAATCCGGATATTATATCTGGTTCTGGAGTGTTGGTTTTGCATTACCTTCAATCTATTAGTCGACGAATAGCGCTCGGCACAGAGCTGGCGTACCAACGTGGTTCTACCATTCCTGGTGGTGAAATAGCACTTCTCAGTGCTGTGGGCAAGTGAGTGTTTGATCGTCGCATTCTGTATGGGCTTAATTTGATTGGTGATTTGTTTGTACGATAGATACACAACGGATAATTACCAGTGTTCTGGGACAATAGGTGTTAGTGGTATTCATCTGTGTTACTACCAGAAGGCGAGTAAGCAGCTGCAGATTGGTGTGGAGTTGGAGGCGAATCATCGTATGCAAGAAGCTGTGGCGTCTATTGGATACCAAGTAGACTTACCAAAGAGTGACGTTGTATTCAAAGGTAATACTAATTTTAAAAACAAGCTATTTTATATTGTCTTATTTAAACATATTACCTCCGATTTTTATTCGTTATTGTGTTCGGAATAGAATAGAACGTTTATTGGAGCAGTATCACTAAGTAAATTTTTTTTCTATAACGTTTCGGCAATAAATACTAACTATAATTGGTATTCATTGAAGAATACAAACTCAATAATTAGTATTCATTGATTTCGGTTTTATCTCAAAGTCAGCATTCTAAAATAAAGCTGGCCACGGGTCTCTCTTTTAGAGAACATCTTCTCTTTTGTTTAACAGACTTTTTTGGTTCCCTATCCTTTTATTTTATATACTAAGATTGCTTTCTTTTTAAATTTCGCTAACTTTGATTTACTTATGCTGCTGTAAAATTATATTTTTTTGTAACTCAACAACACTCATCTTACTTAAAAATATTTTTTTGAACATGATTTTAGCAAAGCTTATTAGAATTTGTGGATTTCTTTTGAGAATTTGGATTTTTGGACATTTAGGCTAATATACGATTTTTTGATCCATTTTACAATTTAATAGAAAAAAAATCAATATAATTACAAAAAAAATCTTTTTAAATACATAGAATATTTTTAAATAACTACTATTGAACCTCATTCTGAACTTTGATTTAATTGTCTGTTTTGCAACAGTGGACTTAGAACAAATATTTTATAATATATTTTTTATATTTTAAATATATTTAAATATAATATATTTTTTATATTTTAAATATATTTAAATATAATATATATTCATATATTTTAAAAATATTTTTTAGTCGTAGAGGACCAAAAAAGAAATTCCTAAGTTGAAAATTTCCAGTCTGAGTTATTTTCAGCGTAGTTTATAGAATTTAAGGAATTCAAATATAAAAACTCCGCTTTAAAAAATAAAGACGAAGCATGTTTTACGGTATTTAGGACATGTAGATTCTAATTGGTCCGTCGGGGCCGTATTAGAGAAGAAACTCAATCCGTTACCGTTCACGTTGGCCCTAAGCGGTCTAATGAACCATAACAAGGGCCAGTTTCGGTTGGGCGTCGGTATAATGATTGGTTAGACGCCCAGATTAGGTGTTAATATGCCTATGCCTCAGTGCTGCCTACGCCAGTCTATATATAGTAAATCTATTATGCAAATTGCTCGTGCACTACACACCAACCAGTTGTGACAATTGACATTGACAGTTTGTGTGCGTGTGGATTATCGATCTATTATATGTCGATTCGATGTAAATATACCCTTTCCTCCATCCTTACGTAGTAATCGAGTTTTGATGATGGTGATCGCAATTTCTGTTGTATCTTTCATTAGCTTCTTATCGATTAATTCGCGAAAATATAGAAAATGTTGCTATTCAATAAAAAAATTGGTTAAATTTCGCCACAATAATTATGTACATAATGATCGTAGTATTTTCCTTTTTGTAACTTCCTTACTTACTCTAAATGCGCATATTATATTTAAGTATATGAACAATTACTTTTGAGCATTGTATCGAGAAATAATTGCTAATGGACTTAATTTTCTAAATTGAAATGCGTAAAATGGCCGTGACAAAAAAAAAGTATATATGCTTTACAAAAACTGAAAAATCTGCGTAAATTCCTTAAATAAATAAATAAATAAAATTCTTCGACATTGGTACAATTATCAAAAGTTTCGAGTTAAAATATTAATTGCACGAATATTGTTCAATATTGTTATTATGTAAATGACAATGTGAGTGCAAAAACTACATTTATTTATTCGATAAAGTGCAGGATTTTACAAGTTGCATTTTGTTGAATGAAATGTAGACTATGTGTAAATAATTACACAATTTCCTAGCTAATTTAGAAATTCGTCATTTTATCTCGCGTGTGCATTTTATTTTATTGCCCCTTCCTCCATCATTATCACCATTATCATAATTTTTGTTAGATTTTTTTATTTACCAATTAAATCTCTCTGGCATTTAAGTCGTTTTTTGTATAGAGAGCAAAATAAATATCTTGTTAACGAAATCTTTCTTTATTTAAAAAAATTGAAGCACGTATAAATAAAGATAGCATTTTTTAATTAAAACTTATATTAACACGTTAAAAATTGAGTAAGTATAATAAAAATGTTTTGTTATGATATAATCTTTTTGGAATTTATATTTTGTATATCTAATTTCATTATAATTACACTAGTTGTATAATAGAATTTGTTTTAATATCCTTTTATTTATTTCTAGGTCTTCCTGCCGTTTTTTTCCCACCAACCGACATTGGTTTATCTTTACCTTTATTCATTAACATTGGATGAAGTTCTAAAAACACAAAAATTATATACTTAAAGAAGCCCTTATCAAAACCATTCACCTCCATCAGTTCTGTTTTCTATTGGAATATCGTACGATTTGTATTTCTTCTTTTTGGCTGGAGGCGATGAAGTACTATGAGATTGTACCACGTTCGTATCAATGTTATTTGAGGCCCAATTTTCTTCTGGATCTTCCACCTTTAAAATGTGAATTGTAATTACGTACAATATTTTTTGCAAGGTAAGTTTTACCTCAGGAGCTGTTGGAATGAATTGCAAACAATCTGCATTTTCATTTTCTTCATCTGAAGAACAAAACGCCGCCACTGGATCTATTGTACAAACATCTACCTAATAAGCAGTAAATCGGTTATATTTAAAAAAATATATTTTTACTTTATATTACTTCTAAATCGGTATCTTCTTTAGTATCGCCGCCACTAGCAACTGATTTATCTTCATCGTCCAAATCAAATTCACTCTCTCGTTCTTCATATTCAACATTTTCATCCAACTCTTTAAAGTCTGGTGCAAAAGCAGACCAATTTTCTACCTGATTTTGAGCCCATACACTTACCACACCTAAGAAATAATCGAATTCAACTAAACGCCTTTTATTGCCTTATAAAAAAAATTATGCTATAAATGCTTTATGAAGTAGATATGTATCATATTACCCGACGATATACTGGCTATGATTGGTCGAACAGGATGCCAGGCAACGTCCAAGAGCAATTCACCTTTCGTACCGTGTAAAATTTTCACCAAATTTCCTATAGATTTTTCCCAAATATAAAGTGCGTGTTGCCGCGCAGAACCGGCACAAACATATTCTCCATCTCCAGAAAAGCAACATTTTTTCCACATTGTTCTACACAAACACAAAACCAAAGATTTAACCATTTTAAAAAAGAAAAATTAAATAGTTTTACTTGTTTACAAGGTCCTGTAATTTCTGGATCGGTTCTGGTTCGCCATCTTTTCCGCAGGCTAACACTTCCTTACTATCGTATACTCTGATTACTCTATCTCCAGTGTTTACCAAAAAACAACTAAAATAATCTTTCGTTTACATAAGAAAGCTCAAATCGTTTATGCGGCATAGCCTTACTCTCCCCGCCTCGCAAATTCTATACTTTTAACGGCTGTAGCGTTTGAAGTGCCCAGAACAATTCGAAAACTAGCTTTAATTTCCAACGTAACTACATCTAGAACCAACACTTTACCCTTAGCATTTCCTGTATAAACATATTGTCCTCTACGATCAAATGAGGCTACTATATTTAAATCGCCCTAGAAATGAGAGATCGTAACAAATCTTGGAAATATAACTCAACAGATCGAAGTGCACAAACTATCACTATGTCAAAACAATTCTTACATCTTCATCCACCGGCAAAACTTGATGACCTCCCTCGATATCAACCAGAACAGCCGCATGCCTCATAGGACATACCAACAGTTTCTGCACATTTCTTGGTTCAAACTGTACTCTAAGTACCGGACATGGAAACCGGTACTTCTGCGTACATTCCCCACTAACCACATCCCACAAAGATACCGTATTATCGGTGGAAGCCGAAGCCATCTGCCTGCCACATCTAGACCAGCTCACCGAGCACACTGGGTGCACATGTGCGGACATAATTTTAGCTATGCCCCGTGTCAGGAAGTCCCATATTACGATACGACCGTCATTACAGCCGACTGCTAATAATGTGCCCCGTTTATTGAAACTACATGTAACAGCGATGGAGAGACAGTCTAGGGCACCGTCAAGTTCTTCCGGGTAGTTTTGACCAAAAGATTCTATAAAAGCGAGTGTTGAAGTTGGTATATCGGGGTTTACGGATCAAAGAACTTACCTAATAGTTCTAGGTTCATTGTGGATGGGAGTTTAGAGTGTTAATGTGTAAATAACGTACATTGTAAATAACATGTTAAAATCGAGTTGAATATTTGTATTATGAGGTTATGTTTGATTTGTGTCTTTTAAACGAGTGTAATGCTCATGTCAATGACAATGTCAATGTATACATTGTCATTGACAATGTATTCTACCGCCATTAAAAAAAGAATAGAAACTTTAATTGCAACCACAACAAGACAAACAATTATTTGCATTTATTTCTTTAATTAATTAAGAAAAAATAGTTTATTACATTCTTGTTCAATTTTTATTATGTAAATTTGTGCGTTTGCAGTGTTGCCATGAGTAAGATATTTAAGTAAATAATAGTTGCAACATTGCGCAATGTCAGTGCGCCTACTCCATTTTATAATGGTGCTTATGCATCCATTTTGATTATTAAAATTAATAGTACTGATGCATTCTTTTGTTTTGTGACAAATGGTGTCGGCATCTTTGAGTTTCATCATTGAAATGCAGTTTAGGTGAGTTGTTTTAATCTGTTTGTGTTATAAATGATTCAATCTTGTATTCCCATCGATTTTGTTTAATTCGTATTCAAACTATATTAAAAAAATTGATTTAACATCCTGCGGGTGTCCGTTGAGGTTACTTATTGCCATGTTTAGGAGCATAAATGAATTTCGTATTACAAATGATTTATTACAAAAGTACATCACGACAAAATATATTATATAAATAACAATAATAAATTAACATGTATAAGCATCACCGCAACGGGTTAGTTAATAATACTATATGTGTTTGTTAACATTATAAAGGTAATTGTGGTGCTTAATGCCTGTAGTTAAGAAATACATATGTACAGAAAATGTGGCCTTATTAAGGTGCATCGAAATAATTTGATAGATCTAATCAAATCTATGGCGCTTTGATTTTAATCTTCTAATAAAAAATCCAGCCTTATTACAATGAGCAATACAATCAATTTCATAAGATCCGTAAATAAAATGTTATTTAGCAAACTTGTAGATATTCAAATATCAAATACAGACAGGTATCGTACGCGCAAGAATCGAAACAAACATTAGTACTTGTCTAAATATCCCCTTTCTCAATTGGCTTGCCATGTTCGTCAATCTCAATAGACGGTATCAACGGCGGCATAAACCCATATTCTATCCTTAAATTCCCTTCAAGACTTTGCCTCGCGTGTCGATACTTCTTTGGGGCACCGTAATGATTCACCGGCGGCTGATAAACGCCACGATGCGGCCTAAAGAACGGGATCAACACCTGATGTGGCATGGGTGGTACCAAACCTAAGTCGTCCCTCGTGGCGTTACCATGCAAATCGATGGTCTTGTATGATGGAACTGTTGGTGAGGATTGTACTTGCTGTTGCATGTAAGGGTTATATTGGGACGTGTAGGATGCTAGTAATGGTTTCGGTGTGGAGAAGACGTCGTTTGTTATTTGGCCTTTGGTGGTAACTGGTACTTTGCTTAAATAGGTGACCCCACTGCGATATTGGTGGTCACATGCTGTGGTTTGCGTTGGGCCGTAGTTGTGAGCGGGGACGTATTGAGTCTGTGCCTCGGCAATTATTGTCGGTTCCGGTTCCAGTATTGGAACTAGCACAGTTGGAGATGGTTCGATCATAATAGTAGGAATGACAGATGGTTTAATTACACGATCTCTAATCAAGTTCTGTGCTGGTATGACGTGGTACTGCACCTGCCCACTTTCCTGATTCTGATCTAAATTGTTCGAGTTGTCTTGGAATGGCTCTTTTGTACTACTAACGCCAGTAGCTCCAAAATTATCAAAGCTGCTTAAGATCGTCTTGCCCAGCTCGAAATTTTCAGCAGTTTCTGCTGAAATATCGTATTTATACTTCGTACTGACGCCATCACTGGCCACCGGCGACAAATTTTTCGCTTCGTTAGCATCTTGTACGAACTCAAACTTGCCCAAATAATACGGAACGCTCTTCTGGATCTCAACAACGACATTTTGCTTTTTGGGCGGCACGGGAGTCTTGACAGTTGGAAGGACAACTTGTGCCTCATGATTTTCAATGCTCTGCAATTGTATCGCTGCATTTATAGGCGCCAAATGGTTTGAACCGAGCTGGGGTCTTGGCGTAACCAAGATGGTAGGCTCTGCAGAGGTGCCTGGTGAAATACGGTTCACTTCTACAGTTTGTAAAGTATTTTGGGTTGTGGAATGATATTGCTCAGCTACGATTATATTGTTATCTGAAGCATCTTGAACTACAATCGGGTTTTCGGATAGTTTAGGGGCTTTTGGCGGGTGTGCAGCTGTGACGTAATAAGCACTAGGTACTATTGAATCTGCCACTTGCTTATCTTCCAAGGATTCGTTAATGTTTATTACATCTTGTGCCGTTACTAGCTCTCTGGTGCTTTCAATCAACTTGTTATTACTACCACTTGGACCTATTAGCTGTACTCTCAGCTTGGCGTTAATTTTATTCCCGTACAATTGTTCAATTCTTTGCCTTTCTAGATCTTGTTCTTCTAGCAGTTGGTTTTTGATATTGTCTTGTATATTCTCTAAAACAACAGAATGATGATTGATTAGTTGCTGTTGTTGTGGTGGCGGTAACTCTAAAGGTATTATCGCTTGAGGTGGTGGTGGTGGTGGTTGATAAATCAACGGCAAAGCCGATGGTTGAATTCCGTTGAAGTATATTTGCGCTGGTTGTGGATAAGTATTTATAAATTCCGGCTGAGCTTGTGCATTTTTAACGGGCACCAAAATTGTGGTTTGAAGCGTATTTGGTGGAGGTGGATAAAGATAGTTTTGCTGCTGGTGGTGATTGGAGTACCCACTTTGTATGAAATAAACAGGAATTTGATTCGGCTGAGGCTCAGGTGGGGGCTCTAAAATATATTGCGGCTGTTGGTGATGTTGTGGTGATACCTCTTGCTGTTTCGGTTGATAGTACTGACTTGGCTGCGCCTGTGTGAATATTTGATTTAACTGTTTTGGTCTCTGCGGCGATGGCACTACCTTCAATGGTTTGGACGTCTTCATCTGTTGCCGTTTGGGCGCATCTAAAGGTACTCTGTGCAACTTTAGTGTTGTTGACTGTAGTTTGATATCATCAAAGATATTCTGTCAATACATAAACAAGGAATTCAATATAACTATATATATATTTATATATATATATAAATAAAATTTAGTACCTTATTGTTTGATCTGCTGTTATGCAATGCTTTGACAGCTTCTTCGCCGTGAGCTATCTGTGTTGAGGACTTGCTATGTGGTCCAACGTTGCTGTATTCAACGTAGGGGTGGAAGCCCCAATTGTCCGCCAGGTACTCGACTTTCTGATTCGAATCTCCTCCGAGCACGTAGTACCTAAGAAAAAGAAAATACAATACTGTTATGGAATCAAATTCTATCGACGATGAGTTTATTTCGAAACGAAGTAAAAGCAAATTTCCTGCAAATGGTGCTTTGTTGATCGAATATAAAAGTAGGATTTTTTTGAGCTATTAGTACCTTCCCAATGCGTAAACGCCATCTCTATGTTCTTCACGAACTTGCCCACCCGATGGTCCCGCTATCTCGTAGCCATATTCGAATTTTAATTGATTCTAAAAAATACAAAAATATTTTGTTTAAAAAAGATCTATATTTAATTTCATATACTTTTACTATTATTTTGATCTATTACAATACATAATTTTTTTTTGTATTGTAATCTTGATTTACTAGATTCGTATTTAATAAACATATATAACTTTTGTATGAAAAAAAAATGTAAATCTCTAAAAAATGCAGATAAAGTTGTTAAAAAGTGATAAAAAAAAATGTTTGCAACAATTAGGGCGCTTCCACGTGAAGAACTTGATCAAAATTCGATTTTTTTTTTTTTTTTGAAATATACAACACATTAAAAAATATATACATTCATTTTATAATAAAAATATGCTATTTTTTAAATATAACCTTGTTTCCAATTTTTAAATGGAATTATTTTGGTATATTTGTGCAACGTATGTAGTATTGGACATTGTTGCCAACATTATTTTATGTGGTATTAAACCCCGTTGCCAATATTATTATCATAAGTTAAAAAAAAATATACAGTTGCCTAATTTTTTTAAATGTTTCATTAAATATCAGCATTTAGGTTGGATATGGCAACGGTGGATGGAACTGTTGCCAATGACAATGTATATATAGACATTACAAGGCCATATAAAAGAAAGAATCAGAGGGGAATCAAATTTCCACAAATTTCATAGGTCAGGAAGTGCTGCACTCTGTTGGTGATATATAAATTATGGTTGTGTTGAAATATTTGATATCTAGGATAAATCCTGCTTGAATGCATCTATCTAAAAGCCAAAGCGGTACAAAGTACAAATTTTCTGTATGAAGGAAATGTGATTTCCTTTTTGTTTTTTTTTGCTAAACTGAAAATTGTTAAAGATTTTTTAGAAAATAAATTGAATAGTTTTGAAGGTAGTAAATTGTATACTTCTTTAGGTACAATTATAAAGAAATTGTAATGAGTGATAGAAGTGAAATATTTGTTGATGGCGGAAGTTTAAGTTACGAATTGGGCATTTTAAAAATTGTTTTTGATGGAGTGTAAGAGGAGGAATATATTGAGGAGTGCAAGTTAATATATGGCTCGTATATTTATTAAATGTGCATTGTAACTAATGCCAATGACAATGTATTTTATCAATTCGATACATTTCTCCCGGGTTGTTGAATGTTTAACACATTTTATTCATTGTTTTGATGTTGCTGATGTCGGAACAGCTGACCGTGGCCATATCGTATTTTCCCGCGCATAGTAACCGAATGCTTGGTTTAAGTCGATTGGGGACGCAACGCGCGTATTGAATTCAATTAACATATTGCTTATGGGGAGACAATGACGCCACACTACGTGTAAAATTGTCAAAATTTCGTTCCCGTGTATTTGGTCAATATACTAGCGCAGTCTTTAGTTATCTTCACCAAGTTCTCGTGGGGAAGATATCGACAGATGTCGCCACATGAAAATCAACCGCTCAAAGTTGATTCGTTTTCGTATATGGACTTGCAACGTCTAAGTATACATTGTCATTGCTGTTGCTATGACATATGCGCACTGTGCATATCAGACATTTAAATACTACCCCACATCATCATAGGCAACTTTAGATTGTGTCAAATATTATACAAAATATGTATCTTAAGAAAATTGTATACTTTTATTTTTTTTAATTAGACGTTACAAATTTCTCTGAACAACTGCAAGGCGAATATGTTTATTTTAATAATTCTAGCTATAAAAAAATGTTTTATCTCTTCGCAGAAGAGCCATTTATGTTATGTACAACTACCGGTACTAATTTATTTCTTGCTGTTCATTTATTTCGCCTCTCCTTTGCGCTTGTTTGCAATTTTACCATCCATGCCTTATTTACTTCAATCTACTAACACTCTCTTATTGAAATGGTACTAAAATAGATGCAGCAGTACCTCTCTTAACAAAAAATAGACTATCTCTAAAACCACGCGATTTTTTGCATAAAAAAAAAATCAATTAGACGTAATTTTTTAAGGCATCTGTTATTTATTGCTGTTACTTTAAGAAAGTGAAAGTTACTTCTACTTCCGGTAATCGGATGTTGACCAAAATTAATTGAGATCTCTTCAATGATCCTAGAAGCTTAAGTTTTAAGTTTGGTTCAACTGTTTAAATTCTAGAGCAATAAAAGTTTTAAAAAAAAATTGTTATGATTATAAATAGTTAATTCTTACTATTCGCTTAAAGAGGTCTTATTGTATCAATTTATAACAGTTCTATTTCTTTAGCAAACACACCATACTATTTTAAATCCTTTTACAGAATATATCTTACGCAAATTAGTGCTATTTAATGTTGAAAGTATTTTTTATCTGTTCTTTTAACATACATTTACAAGTGAGGAAGTACGAGATGAATTAAATCTTTTATTTCCATTGAAACTGTTAAATATCCCATCCAATGATGTGAACGAATTTATTCTTGAATAGTACTTTTATGTGATATTTAAACTGTCGTTTTAATTAAGTAAAACGAGTTTACAGTCGATACAATAAAACTTGAAATTTAGCACCGTTATATATTTGTGTAAATACAAGTTCGTAACATTTGGATTTTTTGTCGAAAACACTCTGTATATGGAAGTTCCTTTACAAGTCTTTTTGTACACAAATGTAGAAAATAGCTCGGGGAGGTATTTTAATACCTATATTACAATTTTTTGATGAAGTATTTGAAATTTACACAAACTCACTTATTTGTATAATACATTTGAATTTTCTCCTTTTTTAATAAATTAAAATAATAAATGAAAGTAATACATAATCAAATTATATAATATTAATGTACTTCTTTTGATTTTATTACCATAACATTAAATTACTCACCATTGTTTGATCGCTTTTGGTTGCTGGAGGTGCTGATGAAATTGCGCTGCATATTGTTAAAAATATTAACAATATGATAGACATCTGCAAGAAATATAGACAACACATAAATTATACATATATAAGTTTTATTAAAAGTAAAGGAGAACTTTTCTATCTTTTACAGATTTGTTATTAAAAGACTTTTACTCTTCGAGTGATGAATGAAATATCTAAATTTTAATTTAACTACTACATAAAGTGTTAGTTAGTTAAACAGTCCGCAATCCTAAAGATTGGTTGGAAACAGCACGCCATGCCGATCTATCCTGAGCTAATCCCTTCATCTCTCTATAGCTATTCATCTCAACGTCTTCAGCTATCTGACTCACATACTCCAATCTAGGCCTACCTACCCCTCTCTTTCCCTCCACTCTACCTTCTATGATCAATTGCATAATCCCCCCATGCCTAAGAATATGCCCTACTAATCTGTCTCTCCTACGCTGTAACACTCTCCAGATACTTCTCTTCTCCCCTACTAACTCTAGTACAGCTTCATTTGTTACTTTATCTTCCCAACCAATCCTCATCATCCTCCTATAACACCACATTTCAAGTGCTTCTAATCTACGCTTCTCTTCCTTTCCTATAGTCCACGCCTCACACCCGTACAGTGCTACACTCCAAACATATACCTTCAGTAATCTTTTTCTAATACCCAAGTCAATATTTGATCTTAAAATCTGTTCTTTTTCTACGAATGCCTTCCTACCCTGTGCTATCCTACACTTTATATCTACTTTGCTTCGATTATCTTTTGTGATTCTACTGCCTAAATAACAAAAATCTTAATATATAAAATACAAAATGAAGTGTTGCGTGAGAATTATTTTGAGGATGAAATACAACATTTATATCATAATGTCGTTGCGAGTGTTTTGTTTATCCACCGTCAGATGGCGGCACCATTATTTAATTGATGTAACTATCATTTTTGTACTGGTATAAAAATGAACTACACACACACACATATATATATATATAGTAATGTAAACTTATGGTTAGTGATTCTATTCTACTAAATAAAATAGGAATTATAAAAATATAAACCATTCGCCAATAATAATGTATGTAATAGTGACCTCATCGATGAGAACTCGATTTATTGCGGTTTGATTTGAGCTGAACGCTTTTTTGACATTTTGCAGACTGAATCGAATGGTAAATCGATTATTGTTAAGAAGAAGCGTGTCGCATGGCCGCAAAATGATTTACTTTTCATGGGAAATTAGCGAAGAACTAGATTATTCTGTCGCAATCGATGAGCGTTTCAATTCACCAGCAGATATGCGCACCCAATTCTAATATTAGAGCGAATTTTTGCTATACGATGATGATAGGTTTCATTAAAAAGATATAAATAGAAATACGAAAAAAAATCTAACCTCACCTTAAAAAAAGATATAGAAATGGGAATAGGAAAAAAATAAATCTAACTTGACCTTAACATGCATAATGTTACGTAATCCAACATGACCTGACCTAACCTTAACATATTTATTTTTTACTTGACTTTAAAATATTGTATTAAGCTAGTTCATTTTAATATATAAAATATTAAGAAACTTGAGCTGACTTTAACATAAAAGATCCTAACCTGACTTGACCTTAACATAGACCCTTACTTGAACTGACCTGACCTTAACATAAAAGATCCTAACCTGACTTGACCTTAACCTAGATCCTTGCTTGACCTGACCTTAACATAAAAAAAATCTGGTCTAAACTTGACTTGAATATAAAGAATTTGACCTAATCTGAAATGGCTTTAGTAAGTGGAATGTTAAGCGTATCAACCTGAACTGATCTAACCTGACTTTAATATATAATCTATTGAGCAATCTGATCTGACCTTAACCTAAAATATCTGCACCTCACCTGACCTTAACGTAAAAAATCTTGTCTTAATCTGGCTTTAACATAAAAATCGTTGACCTGATCTCACTTTAACTTAACAGAGAGAATTTAAACCGACCTGATCTTAATAAATCAATTCTCAAGCAACCTGACCTGACTTTAACTAAAAGATCTTGTATTGAACTGACCTGACCTAGCTTGATGTTATCTTAAAATGACCAGACATAAATATATAGATTATTAAGTGACCCGATCTAAATATATATAATGTTAAGCAACTGGACGTGACCTCAACATAGAAGATCTGCATCTGACTTGACCTGATCTTCATATAAATACCTTGACCTGACCCGACCTGACCTTTGTATTTTTGCTTGCTAATAATAATTATGATTAGTCTTCGATTGTTTTTACATATTAGTAAAATGAATAAATAAATAAAAACATGTTGTTAAGTTATTTTGCCAAGGTCTTTAAGTGAAACGAAAAATCTGATTTATTTTGCACTACGCTGTATATTTATCTAGTAGCATTACGTGTTGTCTATATACTATATTTATTCATACACTCTGCAATAGCAATTGTGAAAAAGGAGTAGAAAAAAAAAATCAATAAATGGCACTCAAGACGTCCATTTACATTTCCCAGAGATGCCATTTACCAACAATCTTGCAGTAGTTATTAAATCGACTCTTATAGTCGATGTAGAGGAGTCTCGGAGTCCTCTTGACCGAGTTTCGATGATCGTTTAACATTTCGCCCGCCATAATTTTAATTCCCATTTACAGAAATACGAAAAATGACAATATTCATTTATTTTATGGGGTTATGTACAACTTTCAATCTACGGTTATTATGACCGAAGTTATTGTGACAGTAAAGTTTGGTTATGTACAATTTCTGTCAACTTACTGTTATTATTTTATTATCTTTTTTATGTGTTTTTTTTGAAAAAAATATTTTACATTAAAACAAAATGCTTCGATAAATTAATTGCAAACGTAAAAAATTCCAAAAAAAAAGCTGTAATAATATTCGGTATAAAAAACATTTCTAAAGCACAAATGCCATATAAAAAAATATTTTGCTTAAAAAAAAAAAAAACAAGTAGGCAATTTTATTGCGCGTATTATTTATTAGCATATGCAATTTTTTGAAGTAAAAGAAATTTTTTAAATTTTGCGCTAATAGCTGTGATTAAAGCAGCTTTGGATTTCCGTATCAATTGTTTTTTGTTTGTTTGAATGGTAGTAGAAGTCTTTTGTCTAAACATTCGAATACAATAGCTAATGGGATATATTGTACAAATTTAACAAAAGAATTACGCAGGTATATAAATCTTGTTATTAATATAGAAAATATAGCTTTTGAGTCTGAAATTTTAGCAGATTTTTTAATAAAACATTTTTATTGATTTTGATTTTTTTAAATATATAAAAATTATTATAACTACGTTCTTTTTTTATAAAAAAAAAATATTGTTTGAATTTTTCAGTAATTTTTCAGAAAAAATGTTTTTCGTATTATCAAATAATATAAATTTCAAATGCTTTTTTAATATATAATATACAATGTCACAATATTTTGTACTAATTTTGTTTGGTTTTTAGTATTTTTTTTTTGTAAATTTAGTTGCTCTATGTTGAATATTATTATTGCATTATTCTATCTTTATCTAGGATCAAATATAGAAATTTAATACATAATTTATATCAAGTAATTTTCACAATTGCAGTTCAGCTAATGCATTTTCCACAGATTGCTTTATAACTATTCAAAAACAGGACAATAAGACGTTTGTATTACCGCAATAAATCAATTTACAATTTTTTTACACTATTTTTTCTTTGTTATAAAAAAAAATTTTTAAGGTAGGCAATTTGCATCATGTTTGACCCAATGGTAAATTTCTCTATGATGACGTGTAGTATTTAAATGTTTGATATGCATGGTGCACATGTGTCATAGCAAAAGTCCCATTCACTGTTGCCATATCGAATCTAAATGTTGATATTCAAAGAAATATTTAAAAAAGTTATTACTGACGTATTTATGGTTTTAAATAATTGTTTCAATGGAAATATTTAATTTTCTATTATATAAGCTATAATCATTTTTTAACTTGTGAAGAATGGCAACAGTGTCCAAAAATACCAAATAAGTAGTAAGGGTATGCAGATTCTGGATCATCCCTCACTCTTCGTTGAGGTTGATCCAGAACCTCCATATACTACTACTAAAAAAAAATTAAATATGTTTTAATATAATGCAGATTTGGTATATAAAATAGGTACATATCTATTAAAAATATCTTCGGTTGTGAGACGTAGTCTACAAAAGATTAAACATTTTTACGATTCAAAATCTGCATATACAGACGACTTTGTGGTATTTCTGGACATTGTTGCCAATAATTACTTCATAAGTTAACTTTTTAAATTATGTTAATTTGAAGATTTATTACACTTCTGGCTTTAACGATAATATATCAGTACGACAATAATACAATACAATAGTAGATTACTCCAAGTGCAATAATCTCTTTTATACCTACTTCTTGTACTGGCAGAACGATTGATGTGAAATTACAATTTTTACGTCCACTTTTAGCACCTTATCATCATTAGTTAAATGAAATAAAATAACCTAAAAACGAACACAATCCCAATTTGAAAGAATACAATTCAGTATATTTACGAATATGTGAATTTATGCCATCTATTTGAAATATATTCGTAAATTTAAAAAGTTTCATTAATTTTAATTACTTTTATAAATGTATTTATTATCGCCATCGTCGCGATTAATTTTCTTTTTTAAATAATTACCATAATTCTTCGTTAATTAATTAGTTCGAATGTAATTAAGTGTGAGGTGAAAACTATTAAAAGAAAGTGATAGTAGGTTAAGTGCATAAATTTAAATTTAAACACATTTTCGAAATATATAAATTAAGAATTATATTAATTTTCAAATGTGGGTTATATGTTGATGATTGGGTAGGTAGACAAAGTCACTAATGATGATTTGTTAGATTAAAAAAGATTTGCCTTAAAAAATTAAGAGGACATATTCTCAGACCTCAGACGGGGGGGGTATTATATAAATAATTATAGAAGGTAGTGCAAAGGGAAAGTTTGATATTGGTGGAGCCAGATAGATGAAAATGTTGTTTATTAAAAAAATGTTTATATTTTCTTGTATTACCTGCAAAAATATCATCCTGACTGATACATTAAAAATCCTTTGAAAGTCACAAGATAAACACCTGTTTAAAAAAATATTTCAATTAAAAAAATTTACATCTTTGTTAATACATTTTTTTTATTATTAAAAAAACACAAATACATTAATTCACTCTGTCAATTTATTTAAAAACACGTATCCGTACTGCAAATAATTATTTCTATAATCAAATTCTAATATCTGCTATATTCAAATGTACGGTGGCGTTTGTTTTAACCGTCGCGGCTGAATGTTATTTAAGCTGCTTTAGTACAGTTGCTCATCCGTTGCCAAGCAACCGACAACTGATCGCTTTTTCCCGTGAACCAAACATTTCATCTTCGTAATATTGCTAAGCAACCTGCTCGTCTATTTTCCGCGTACAACTAGATAGTGTGGCTGGAATTTACGTTCTCTATAATTATCGGATTTTACACCACACTATAATGTTTAGCCGCGTATATATTGGTGGGTAGTAAAATTAAGATGGCTTTTTGTTCATTGTACAGGTGAATGCGGAGTTGCCAAATATATTTATTTGGTTGTCGAACTGATTTATTTGAATTTTAAATGTATTTTATTAATTAAAAAAAAAAATCATTGATTGTATATGGAAGAATTATGAAGTAATAATTTATTTAATCAGTGTTGCCAATTTTCTATATTTTCATATAAATTTGTGTTTTTTTTTGTTTTTTTCTATAAAAAAAAAATAATTCACCTATTAGAGGTGATTTGATTTCTATTCAAGAAAAAAATAAAAAATTTAATTGAAAATAAATTCTCGAATACAATAAGTCAAAAATACATTTTCTAATTTAAAAAAATTAGTTAGTTATTTCTGATGCATTTCTCTACAATTTGGCTTGAGGTATAGTGACGCACGCCTCCTCTATTTCTGCTTACTTCTGTATAGTGATATATAGCGTGTAGCGTATTTTTATGATACTAAAATATATTGCGGTTAACTCGATAAGTCAGTAAAACTATCACTATTCATTATGTTAATTGCGTTCAGGTGTATTATGCAGTGGATGCCTCAGACGTGTATATGGTATGTACTGTAGATATTATCTGAACGATGTGGCTTTTCGATAAAGTTATCCTTTCACTGTAAGATTCGATGCTAAAAGTCTGTGTTTGCATAATTTGTATGTATAAATATTCAAAAAAGAAATTTTTTTTTTTTACTAATTTTTTAAGTAATTTTTTCATTATTATATATTTTTTAAATTTTTAATTGTATTTAAAAAAATAAGATTAGGTATGTAAAATTTAAGATATTTGAGATTAAAAAAAAAAAATAAATAAATAAAATATTTCCTTTTATTTATGTAATAAAAAATAACTTCATTTAAAAAAAATATTCGTAAAATATGATGTAAATCTGAAAAATCTAACAAAACTTGAAAAAAAAAACCAATAATAATATAAAAATATGAAATTTTTGTTTTTTATTTTTTATCAAATTTGATAAATTCATAAACGTTTTTTTCTTAGATTTTCTTTTAGATAAATTTCTTGGTTGATCCGGAAATAGTTTTAATTTGCTATATATTTTTGGAAAAATTAAGAAAAAAATTCTATCTTAAAAATAATGGAATTAATATTTTTATTCTACAAATGGCAGCTTAACTTTCGAAATGCGCATTAAATATTTTTTCATTTTCACACTTTACTTAAATTGCGACATTATTCGCTATACCCTATTGCAAAAAAAAACTGAATTAATTTTTTTTTGATTGGTCGATAATTTACTAAATTTGAACTAAATAATATTATAAATTAGAGTTTACTGAATTTTAAATTTGAAAAATATTTACAAATAAAACGCGGATTATTTATTTAATTGTAGTGCTATGTACTGAAGATGAAATCTCAACCTTCGAAATACGCATATAAAACGTAAATTATTATTTTCTTTTTTACGTTTGACTAAAGATGCTTTTTTATTTGCTTTACTTTTTTTTCCAAAAATCGAAAAAAAATACAGGTTTTCTTCAGAAAAGTAATTGAATTTTAATTTTTTTGATCGAAGATGAATTTTAAATTGAACTAAACTTTAATCCTATATATTTTATACAGAATAAATATTATTTATCTAAATGTAGTACTATATACTGAAGATGAAAGATCGATTTTCAAAATGCGCATATAAATCGATATATATATTTCCCTCGTAACTGAAGATAAAAAGATAAAAACGTAAAAAGATGAAGATGAAAAAAATATATAGATCGAAGCGCACCCTATCGACGATTCTAATAACTGGATTAGAAAATTGTAATAAATTTCGTCGACCGTAAACGGTCGCATTTAAACTCCAGTATTAATAGATCTCTTAGATCTCTATGTGTATAGAATTATGTACAATTTATTTGATTGTTTATACAGGGTGTGAAGTAAATTGAATAAAATATATTTTTGTTGAAGAATTTTTTTTTTTTAACATTTTTAATACATTTTAATATAACCGTGTTAAATGTTTTTTTCGGGATATTTTTTAGTGTTTTAATTTATGATTTCTTTCGAAATTGGAAACCCTGTATGAACTATAATCGAATATCGTTTTAATTTACGTTTAATTTGCAATGAAATAAATGAAAACATAAACCGTAGTGAAACTTATGCGCTAATTAAAGATGAGTATTTTGATATACAGGGTGATCAAAAATAGTAAAGATTAAAAATGTACATACAGACTAATTGTAATTTACTAAACTAGTTAAATTATTAAATTTTCTATTATTATTTTGTAGTTACATTTTTAGTGGGAATTAAAAACTATTAAAAAAATTTTTCGTCTTTTTATTCAAATTACATTCATATTTCTAGATGATATAAACGCTTTAAAATAATTCTTCTAATTTGGTTATATCTATCTTAAATAATTTAAAAAAAAACACTCAGTATATTACATTTAAGTATCCGAGCTTTTTCTGTAATTAAAATAATATGGCTTGCAAAATCTGATTTAACATACTAATCGGTCCAATTAATTATTTCTACAGAAATCGAAAATATTTTACGCTCCCATTTTTATTTTAACTCTGTACAATTTTTATTTGTTTATTTATTTATTCATAACTTACCGTGTCAATCAAATTACATTATTATCGAATTAATACGCTTTGATCCGAAATTTTAAAAATAATCGTTTCAACTACTTTCACCAAAACAATAAATGAATTTTAACGTTTATTTTAAATAAATTTTTCTATTTTATTTTGATTTCGTACACTTAATATGAAGTTTTATTATAATATTCAATGCCTGATTGTATGTATGATAGTATGACAGCTCGCATACATCAGCGACTGTCATTATTGTCAAGGTCGCGCTACAAACTTGACACATTGACTGTAATAAACTATATAGATCGCCAGAAATGGCTTGAACTTACTTAATGAATGGTGTCTTAATTCGTATAAAGAAAGTATTTAATAATTTAATATAATACAAAGTTAATTTAAAAATTTCACGTTACTTCGCTATTATTTATCGAAAAATATTTATAATAAAATTTATAACGTGCTAATATAAAGTTTTTGTAGACATAGACAATTTTTTTTTTGCATTTTAAGAAGTAAAATTGTAATTTATGAGAAAATTTAATGAATTTTTTAAAATTAATGAAGTAAATTTTGTTCATTTCGTCTGTAAAAAGTAGTTTCACATCAACAATTATATTTTTATATAGAAATACTTAAATTATTATATACTATATATAGAAATACTTAAATATATATATATCTTTGAATATTAGCATTTAGATTCGGTATGGCAACGGTGGATACGACTTTTGCTGTATGACACATGCGCACCGTACATATCAGTTATTTAAATACTACCTACGTCATTATAGGGAAATTTACATTGGTTTAAATGTTATGCAAATTGCCTACCTTAAAAATATTTGATCTTTCTTTTCTAAAAAATACAAGGCATATTTTATTTCATATTATTTTATAATATTTCTTTTATTTATTACATCATATTTTTCGAATCATTATTTAAAAAAGTCATTTTATTATTTTATAAAATATTTTCTTTATTTAAAATTTCTTTTAAACTAAAAATAAATATCTAATTTTTATTTATTCTTATTTTTTTAAATACAGTTAAAAAAAATAAAAAAATATGATAATGAAGAAAAAAATATATATAAAAATTTATTTTAAATTTATTTCTTATATATTTTGTCGTATTCTAGTTTAAAAAATAGTTTTTTTGTGGAAATCCCAAATTTCATGTTACTCTCTACATTTTTTATAGCAAGTCTATAGTTAAATCTGACAAATCCTGAGGCACTTGATCCTCTCTTGGAAGAAAGCGCTCTTATATTAACATCTTACGGCTCTTTCTAGATCCATGCCTCGATCCGCATTAAAGAGGGCGTGCCAATCGTTCGTATATTTTTCTATCTTATTATATATTATATATAAATATATATAATAATATATTGTAAAAATATAATGCATTCAAAAAGAATTTAGTATTATAAATTATTAAAAAATGGAGTGTTGAATTGTACGATTGTGAGACGTAGACAATGTGAAAAAAAATTGTTTTTTAAAAATTTTATTTAGTAGGTAAAAAATAATCTAATCAAATTCAAATTTCCAGGTAGAAAAGATATTTTTATCCACAATACGGTCTATTATTTCCTTCTCCATTTCTTTAGCCAGCTTATTTCAGTATATGTTATTGTTGATAATATCATCTTGTACACGTATGTCTTAACGACACTGACGTGTAGCCATGTTTTTGTACCGTCTCTTTAGTCTTTTTACTTTCTTCTATGACCGTCGCGTCGCGAACGTTGCCGCTCGTATTGTCGCTTCCGTTTTCACAAATTCACCATCGCGAAAATAATTATTGGGCGGCCCCGCTACTGCACGCGCATTTCGTAACGCAACGAGGCGATGGTTGGTTATGTTGGTGCACTGCGCAGAATCCTATTCAGTGTTGCCGCTTCAAATATTTACATGTCAAATTTAATTGACACGCAAACGTTTGATCACGACCTCTGAAGGTATTCAGTTTTTTTGAGGTTGTGATTGCTAAAATAGGCAATATTAATGATGATGATGAAATATATAACCACCAATAATAATAATAATAATGATGGTGGTGATGATGATGATGATGATGATAATGACCATGATGATGAACAAATATATATCCAATAATAATAATAATATTATTATTAATTTAAAAAATAATCTCTACGGTGTTAAATTATAATAATATATTTGGGTGATATTCTATATTATTATTAATGATGATGAAAAAATGTATAGCCAATAATAATGATTATGATAATGATGAAGGCAACGATGATGATGATAATGGTGATTATGATAATGGTAATATGAAATGTATAGTCAATATAATAATGATGATGATAATGATAAAGACAATGATAATGATGATGATGATAATGCTGATTATTGTGGTGGTGATTATGATGATGATGATGTTTATGATGAAGACAATGAAAACGATGAAGATTTTTATAATATTGGTGATTATGATTAATGTTGAATATAATTATGGTGATAATGATGAAGACAATGATAATGATGATTATGGTAATGGCGATTATGATGATGATGATGATGATGTTTATGATGAAGACAATGATAACGATGATGATTATGATAATTGTGATTATGATGACGATGTTTATAATAATGGTGATTATTCTAATGGTGAATATAATGAAGACAATGATAATGATGATTATGGTAATGATGATGATGATAATGCTGATTATTGTGGTGGTGATTATGATGATGATGATGTTTATGATGAAGATAATGAAAACGATGATGATTTTTATAATATTGGTGATTATGATTAATGTTGAATATAATTATGGTGATAATGATGAAGACAATGATAATGATGATTATGGTAATGGCGATTATGATGATGATGATGATGATGTTTATGATGAAGACAATGATAACGATGATGATTATGATAATTGTGATTATGATGACGATGTTTATAATAATGGTGATTATGCTAATGGTGAATATAATGAAGACAATGATAATGATGATTATGGTAATGATGATGATGATAATGCTGATTATTGTGGTGGTGATTATGATGATGATGATGTTTGTGATGAAGATAATGAAAACGATGATGATTTTTATAATATTGGTGATTATGATTAATGTTGAATATAATTATGGTGATAATGATGAAGACAATGATAATGATGATTATGGTAATGGCGATTATGATGATGATGATGATGATGTTTATGATGAAGACAATGATAACGATGATGATTATGATAATTGTGATTATGGTGATGATGTTTATAATAATGGTGATTATGCTAATGGTGAATATAATGAAGACAATGATAATGATGATTATGGTAATGATGATGATGATAATGCTGATTATTGTGGTGGTGATTATGATGATGATGATGTTTATGATGAAGATAATGAAAACGATGATGATTTTTATAATATTGGTGATTATGATTAATGTTGAATATAATTATGGTGATAATGATGAAGACAATGATAATGATGATTATGGTAATGGCGATTATGATGATGATGATGATGATGTTTATGATGAAGACAATGATAACGATGATGATTATGATAATTGTGATTATGATGATGATGTTTATAATAATGGTGATTATGCTAATGGTGAATATAATGAAGACAATGATAATGATGATTATGGTAATGATGATGATGATAATGCTGATTATTGTGGTGGTGATTATGATGATGATGATGTTTATAATGAAGACAATGAAAACGATGATGATTTTTATAATATTGGTGATTATGATTAATGTTGAATATAATTATGGTGATAATGATGAAGACAATGATAATGATGATTATGGTAATGGCGATTATGATGATGATGATGATGATGTTTATGATGAAGACAATGATAACGATGATGATTATGATAATTGTGATTATGATGATGATGTTTATAATAATGGTGATTATGCTAATGGTGAATATAATGAAGACAATGATAATGATGATTATGGTAATGATGATGATGATAATGCTGATTATTGTGGTGGTGATTATGATGATGATGATGTTTATAATGAAGACAATGAAAACGATGATGATTTTTATAATATTGGTGATTATGATTAATGTTGAATATAATTATGGTGATAATGATGAAGACAATGATAATGATGATTATGGTAATGGCGATTATGATGATGATGTTTAAGATGAAGACAATGATAACGATGATGATTATGATAATTGTGATTATGATGATGATGTTTATAATAATGGTGATTATGCTAATGGTGAATATAATGAAGACAATGATAATGATGATTATTGTGATGGTGATTATGCTGATGATGATGTATATGATAATGGTGATTATGATTATGGTGATTATAATGATGATGATAATAATAATATTGTCGGAAATTTATTTTCGCAAATAATAAATAATTCAATATAAATTTAGACGAAATAACGAATAATCTGCGAAAATATGATCTAAATGTGATTTAATTTTTACGGTATCGAAATAATTTCGCCATCCGCTTTTAATGAACCGATACACATATACGCACAGACAGAGATAATTTATGGGCTATCTCGAGGCACAAGCGGAACATAACTCCAGAGTATGTAGTATAAAAAAAAACGTTCGAGGAAATTTCACTTTCGATCGCTCCGTTTAATTTATACGTTGCTCTTCGGTTATTACCATGAATCCTACCTAACTAAAGTATTCCGCGGCTCTCCGCCGATATCTTGTATAGAATGGTGCTAGCTGACAAGCCTCGCTTATACACAGGGCCGGATTTTTAATATTTTTTCAATTAATTCGTCATTTAACTTTCAAAATAATATTAATTATTGCGAGATGAAATAATTGCACTAAAGAAATAATAATAACTCTAAATTTTTATTGGCTACGTGCGCATTTCGAAAAGTAAACCCCCGTTTTCAGTAGTACAACAATTAAATGATATTTCTGTCATTCAGTATCAAAGTACAATTATTCTATACAATAATTGTTTAAAATTTTCATCATTTTAGAAATTATTCTAAATACGCTGGATAGATATAACTTTACTATTAATAACAAAAAAACATCGACGTCGCAAGAAAATGAGAAATTGTAGAAATTTTATTGTCACAGCTTTAGAAAATATTTTAAGTACGCGCCTGCATTTTTGACGTCGTAACTGTTCGTACGCCTAAGATTTTTTTTTTAATATACCGCTTAATACGGCGTTACAGTTTATAGATAGAAATCATCGCGAATGATATACACATTCTCGTTATTATTAACTATTCATATATAGTCGAAACATCAGAAAGGCAAATGATGTAGATATAGAAACTGCCTGGCTAAAATGACGCTGTTCTAGATAATTTAACGCATTTTGTGTACGCGCATTCACTCCGCAATCCAATCGTTATTGAACCAATCGAAAAATATATTGTTTTTACAGGAAATAAACGACTTTTGTTTGATTGCTTGTTTGAATGCTAAATGTTCTCGCGCTGATTTTATTTTAATGATATAATTGACTAGGAATATGTTTAAAAATCATTTTTTCTGCAAACCAATATTTAATTAACTTTTTTAAAACTATATAATCTAATAATAATAAATTATTAAACCATATATATGTCAAACTGACAGATATATATATAACGTCATGAATTGTCATTACATTCTTGCTTTTGTCATTTAATTATCTGCTTCAAAATGGAATATCTTTCCTTCATTTGTAAGCTCCCAACAAATAAAATGCAAAAAGAGGGATTATAAATTCACTCGTTTCAAATTAATGCATCGATTCATCAAGTCACGATCTCTATTTAAGTGATAGAACGTATCTTAACAGGGGTTCACGAGTAGCCGAACGACCTCTATCAATATCAGGTGTCAACGTGACAAATGCAACGTGACGATGCATCACCGGTTGCAGCCGCATTCCTCCACTGATATAGCATTTCATCATATTATTTCCCGTTAACTACTTTAAGTTTATATTACCATTTTCACTTTGTATATAATTACACGGACTGTTAATTATAGATAGAAATAGTATAAACAAAAACAATTCCAGACTTGCGGCGTACAGCGAAACATTCGATGGCCTTGAAAGGAAGTTTTATTGACGTGTTTAATGGGTTGCGGTAAATTGACTGATTTGTTACTCACATAAAATAATGTTGCTTTTTAAATTATTTTATGCAAAAGCTGTTTAGTTAAAATTATTGTATGTAATTAAAATTGCCCAAATTATTACAAACGGAATATATATTTTAACTCTTCAGTTAGTAAATAGCTTAAAAGCGTGAGACAGGAAGTTGCCAAATGTTCTTATACTAAAATTCTCTGAGATTGTAATTAAAATTTAAAAAAAAGTATACATTTAAATGGATTTAAAATCAAAATTAAAATTTCACATCATTTTAACATTAAATCTAAACAATAATATAGAAAATATTTGAGTAATCAGTGCCGTAATTAGATTTTTATGTGCTCATTATTTTGAGCACCAATTAATTTTTAATAAAGGTCCTTTTAAAATATTTATTTAAAAACAGAAGGAAGTTAACCAAAATTTAAAAAAAACATTAATAAAAATAAAAATATATATGACATTAATTTGACCCTGGTAAATAAATAAATTTGTGAATTCAATCTTTTTTAATAATATTATATTAATTTTTTTAGCCTAAATTGTTTCTATTTTTAACAAATGATTAAAACTGTTTAAAAAAATTCAGAAAAAAATTTTAAAAAAAATTATTCTTAATAAAAGAACATTAAAAAAATTTTTGACGTTATTTTATTGACATTATATAACATTGGTAAATAATTTTCGAATTTTTTCGAATTTTATTTACTTCTTTATTTACTCATTTTATTTATTCGAATTCGAATTTTCGAATTCGAATCGATTTAATAATATTAAAAATTTAATTTTTTAACTTTTTGTTTGTATTTTTTTTTTGTATTTCACCTCCATTTTTTGTAGTTTCCATTATTCTTTCAATATTAAATATCAAATTGAATAAAAAAGGGAAATTTTTATATTATATACAGTGGAGATCTTTATTATCCGAACTGTAAAGTCTTATTCTTCGAAATATTCTTGAATATTTTTAAAGTCACAAATAAATGACTAAATAAAAAAAAAACGTTCGACAAAAATAAATATTAGAAAAAAAAACTAAAAAAGATTGTAGTTTTTTTATTACAAAATATACATCGCTTTATAGCTGTTTTTCTATAGTATGATATTAATTCGAAAAAAACATTATTTATATTAAAAATTTAAAAAATTTGATGTGTAAATTGCAAACAAATGGAACATTCTGTATAGTTAAAAAATATTTAAAAAATGGTATAGAGTTCCAAACTTTATATGTATCACCCTGTATATTACGCAATCTAAAAATTTTATTAGCGAATTTTGAACACACTGTTTTATGTATTACATCTAATAATCCGAACTGATGACATAATACGGATTAAAGTGGATTCTTCTGTATATATACACTTCCGATGTGAATTATGGAAAGCCTCACGAACATACACATACCTGTAATGCATTATTATATATCGTATATAATTGAAAAATAATTATATTATTTTCAGAGAAAAGTAAAAGTCACGATTTATTCGAAATTAAGGCGAATAATTGGTAATATAGTAAGTATAGTCTATATAATATAGAATAGGTTCGTGGTAATCCATAGATTTAATATTTATTTAGATATCTTCCATATACATTAGTTTTGCTTTGCAAGTTTACTTAATACTTTAAAAAACGAAAGTGCTTATTAAATAACTACATAACCTATAATATAACTAGAAATTTGTCTTACGATATTTGTTATGTTATGTATATTTTTATGTAACTAGTGTAAATATTGTTGAAATTATGAAACAAATGCTTGTAGAAAAAATTTGTTTTGGAAAGTTAATATTTTTTTTGTATAGTTCAAATTTAGCTGTTTTTAAATTCAAGTAATGCCTGTAGATGTCGCTGCATGAAAGTAAGAAATTGACAATAAATAAGCCTATTTTTGGAAAATACGATTATATTTAATAAATAAATAGAATGCTGTGTAATAATGTATAAAATGACACAGAGAAAATATATTCAAAAGAAATTTTTAATCACTGAAAAATTTCAAATCCGTAAAAATGTACAGGGCATTCCTGTAAAAAAACTAGACTTAACTTAAAATGAAAATGCTATATTTGACCATTCTATTATTACGATCCTGTATGATGAACCAAGGAAGATTTTATACTTGGTTCAGTATGTACTTGATATTGATTTCGAAATATATATGATACAATTATTTTTTTAAATTTAGTACGAATTTTACACAATAGTGCGGCGAATAACTTGGCAACGTCGCATTTTTATAAATTTGAAAATATAAGCGCTTTATAAATTATACTGAAAATATACATAGTGTTCTATTTAAATATTTAATGGCACTTTAAACTGACGTCTAAAGTACATCCTGTATCTCTGACTTATAAGTAAGTTCTTTCTTTAACATTTTTTGACAAAACTAATATTGAAGACACAATGAAAAAAATCACAAGTTTGGACCACCCTGTATATTAATTTAGGAATTTTTAATGATTTTTTGGGTTATTGTGAATGGAATGAAATGATTTATTATTGTACCAATTTTTATTGATCTAACGTACGTTGTTTAGGAGTAAAACTGTATCTTGTTCATATTGACAGCATAAAAGGGCGTCAAATATGTGCAAATTCCTCTTAACTAAACGCGAACTGTCAAGAATTTTATTTTATTCAATTTTATTTGGTTATAAATTGATTTTGTGCGAATTTTACAATAATTGAATTGAGGCGCCATCTGTATTTCAATTGGGCAATCATCAATTTACGATTTCTATCGCGTTTTGGTCAAATTTTTTATTAATATACGTCAAAAAGTATAAAAATTTCATTTTTAACTTCAAAAGTGTTTTGTAATTTTTAAGTCAATTTTTATAAAAAAATATAAATATAAAAAAATAAAATACCAATTTATTTATTATTAGATATTTGTGAACATTAATTTTTTTTTATATATACATTTACATTGATTTATTTGCGGAATTAAAGATTTCAAAATTTTTTCAACAAAAAAAAAATTATAAATATGTAAACATAATTTTTCTTCATTTTCAGATGCTTTGATCCAATATCCTATTTGAATCGATCTCATTACAAGTGACTGCTAAATTGTACGTTTCTCATATTCTATTTATTAAATTAATATATGCAACTCGAACAAAAAACTACTTCCTATTCCAATTTCAACACTTTTTGTTTGTTTCTCGACAGCAGTCGAGACAGATGCATTCGATTTGTTTTTCATAGAAACGATCTATAAATACGTACTAATAATTATGATTATTCACAACTTGTTTTGCCGCGCATTTTGACTCCGGGCGCTATTTTCACTTTATCTCACAAATCTGAGCTGGAACAATCTTCGCTCGAAATACATTTGTAATACATAAACCAGTGGTCTTCTAAAATTTTATTTAGAAAAATCGTCGAAAATATCTCTGTATTAACAATACATGTAAAAAAATAATAAAACCAATCTTTATTTCATTATATATTGTTATTGAACAATATTAAAACTAAGGACTAGAATCATATCAAACTTCTGCCAATAGAGTACACTACTGGTTCATGACTATACTGTATATGGTCGATTGTATGATTATGCCACTTATAATACATCATAATGAGCCAAGTAACTATAAACGCAGTTGCATTTTTGTATATAGACTCAAAATAAATTCATTGGCAGATACTAGAGGCGAATTTACATAATAATTTACATAAATACAGTGTTTCTACAAAATATATATTAAATAACGTTTGATTTATGCGTCAAATTAAATTTTATGTTTGAATTTTTAGTTTTTATGATTTTTATCTTCAATTTTGACAGTTTGAAGACCGCGGCTTTAGACAATTGCTTTGAGGTGTATAATGACTTTATTACCAACTTTTAAATAATGACAGCTATTCTACGGGGTAGAAAAGAAATTAAAAAAAATCAAAATAAAATTACATTAAAATTTTGAAAGCAAAAAAATTGTTTGGCATTCTTAGGCAAAAATGTTCAGGTAGGTTAATACATAATAACCTAATTTTTTGCTACAAAAAAGTGATTGTTTAAATTAAAAACAAAAAAATATTCCCTTTTAAAATGAAGATATATTTATTGAATTATATCGATAAATATATAAATAAAACTAAAAATTTGACAGCTTTGTGCATTCTGAAGATGTTTATGGAATTAAATAGATTGTATATTGACCATTTTAAATATATATGTCAGTCTATATGAATAAATATATTCGTATTTGAAGTAGAATGCTAATAATCGGAAATAAATAGCTGAAATATATTCTAAATTGCACGCAATAAATAAATATTATATTAATAGAACGTTGTGTAAGAAATTTACGTTTCCGCATTAGTTTCTGAAAGTAAATTTAAATTAAATCAAGAATCTTCACAATTTAAATAAATATTTGCATTAGAAAATTTTTAATATGTACTTAACGAAATATGAATGGAATTATTTTAGAATTTATGGAATTATTATCGATAGTTTTAGACACTGTTGCCAAATATCTTCTTTCATAAATGAAAGAATGAAGTAGTATATAAAATAAGCATTTTATAATTGTATAGTATATCACCCAAATACCGTTACTCAAAGCATTAAATAACTATATACGCATTTCGAAGGCTATGCCACCATCGTCAGTAGCACAAGTTAAAAACCATCATTTTTATACTAGTACTAAAATGAACTTTTCATATACATAATTATACATAATTATTTAATTTTTCCCCTTATACTAATTTAATAATAATTTTTATTTAGAAAAAATTTTTACACAAGATAATTTTGAAACTACATATAATATTAATATTTCTCGAAGTATTTATTTTTTAAATTTTGCTAATAGATGTATAAAATACATTCACTTAACGAAATCTTGAGTTATAAAATAATCCAAAAAGTGTTTAAAAAACAAAAATTGTTACAAATCCATTTAATACAACTGTCAATTATATCAGCTGGCAAGCCTTTTTAGTATAATTGAACAATAATTAGCAAAGTTCGTTTTAATTTCGATGAATTGAATTTTTAATTTCGCTCTTTTTGTTACATTTACTATAAGAATTCGAGAGTATATCCTCTTAACTAGTTATAAAAAAAAATCAATTTATAATGGGCCCCACCTATGATGTACAGCTCGCATAAATTAAGAATATTTCATTATAACTCAATTCAAGCAATTCGCGTAAAATAAAATAAAATAAAAATTTAATTAAGCAATACAAATTACAAATATCGTCATATAACAGTAATTTGAAGCTTTATAAAATTAGATTTGCATTTCGAAAAATAAGCCGCTATCAGCAGTAGCGCAAAAATCAGCCTAATAATACACTTGTGTCACGATATTTCAGTGCAATTATTGTTTAGCAACGATGTTAATGATGACGGAAGCTTAGATTTTCTAATGCGCATTAATGGTTTTTATTTTTTTTTATAGGTAATTAAATAATAAATTTTATAAAATATCATCATACAAGCGTAATTTTTAACTTTTATAAAGTAGATGCAAATTTCGAAAACTAGGCCGCCATCAGCAGTATTCCTACAATCAACCTAATAATGCACTTGTGTCACTCACCAACGAAAAATTTCTTGTGAAATAATTGTTTAGCGAAGATGTTAATGATGACGGAAGCTTAGATTTTGTAATGCGCATTACTGTTTTTTAATATTTTTTATAGGTAATTAAATAATAAATTTTAAAAATATCATCATACAAGCGTAATTTTTAACTTTTATAAAGTAGATGCAAATTTCGAAAACTAGGCCGCCATCAGCAGTATTCCTACAATCAACTTAATAATGCACTTGTGTCACTCACCAACGAAATTTTTCTTGTGAAATAATTGTTTAGCGAAGATGTTAATGATGACGGAAGCTTAGATTTTCTAATGCGCATTAATGGTTTTTAATTTTTTTTATAGGTAATTAAATAATAAATTTTATAAAATATCATCATACAAGCGTAATTTTTAACTTTTATAAAGTAGATGCAAATTTCGAAAACTAGGCCGCCATCAGCAGTATTCCTACAATCAACCTAATAATGCACTTGTGTCACTCACCAACGAAAAATTTCTTTTGAAATAATTGTTTAGCGAAGATGTTAATGATGACGGAAGCTTAGATTTTGTAATGCGCATTACTGTTTTTTAATATTTTTTATAGGTAATTAAATAATAAATTTTAAAAATATCATCATACAAGCGTAATTTTTAACTTTTATAAAGTAGATGCAAATTTCGAAAACTAGGCCGCCATCAGCAGTATTCCTACAATCAACTTAATAATGCACTTGTGTCACTCACCAACGAAATTTTTCTTGTGAAATAATTGTTTAGCGAAGATGTTAATGATGACGGAAGCTTAGATTTTGTAATGCGCATTACTGTTTTTTAATATTTTTTATAGGTAATTAAATAATAAATTTTATAAAATATCATCATACAAGCGTAATTTTTAACTTTTATAAAGTAGATGCAAATTTCGAAAACTAGGCCGCCATCAGCAGTATTCCTACAATCAACTTAATAATGCACTTGTGTCACTCACCAACGAAAATTTTCTTGTGAAATAATTGTTTAGCGAAGATGTTAATGGCGGTGAAAGCTTAGATTTCGAAATACGCATTTTTTTTTTTTTAATTTTAATAATTCGTATAATAACTTTAAAATATATAAAATTTCAAAAGTCACTTTTTTTTTTTACTATATGCAACCCAATGAACAGTGTATATATAAATTGTTTTGTTCTTATTGAATATACTATGTATTTTAATGATTTTTTCTGTCACGGGAAAAAAAAAAGGTGTTGTAAGCCATAAGCTTGCTTAATTCGAAAAAGTGAAAGTACCACGGGCAAGATTTAATATGTACCATCATGGGGGCTATAAAAAAAAGAACCAAAACCGACGGAAATCAGAAGTTGTGCGTTTTTTGCATTTATGAATTATTTGAATGTAATGCGTTCAGAATAATATTTAGCCGACTGTATATCTAAGTATGGAATATAATACAGTTGATGATAATACAGGGTGTTTAATAAAATATATATTTAGTTTTTATAGACATGCAAGAATTATTGTTGCCATTTATTTGTTCCACATTATTAATTAATCGATATTATCAAAAATATTAAATTTACTTAAAAAAATACATATCAAAATTATATTATATAAATAAGAAATGTATGATTATTAATTTTATTTTAAAATTATTGTATTCCATTATTTTTACTTTTTATTTTACGATATGGCAACAAAGCATTCATTGTTAAGTCGGTAATCGCGAACACTCGTTTTTACTTCGATCATAATCGTTTCGCGTGAATCAAACATCATTGTTATCTGACGTACATTTCTGACTTCTTCGAAACTAAAATACACATTATTTTTATATTCCGCTTATAAAATCACTCGCTATAAATGTAGATATTAACTTTGCAGCTAATAGTTTGTTATAAAACGTCTAATAGTCTTCCATTTATTGTTTACATGTGGTTAAATAACCATAGTATACATCTAATGCGGATACATTTGACCAATTGAGTCTAAAGAGAATTGAATGAATGACAGAAGCTTTTTCAATAGATAGATTATTACGCAATGTTCTATATATCAAATGGTTTCTACTAAGATTATTTATTACACAAGAATAGTAAATCGTTAAAATCTCGCAACTGTTCGCATCATTGCCATTTTATCAATATTATAGTAATTATCATCAAATTGATATTAGTTATTTTTGAACGTTCGAAAATATTCGTGATGGCAATTTGTCACGTCAATTTTCCATGGTATATTTTGAGGCAAAACTTTTTTCTTTCAGAAAGGTCGTAAGGATGTAATATTTTTAAACACATATTAAGAAAGGTTTGGATTAGATTATGACAGTTTCTGACTGAAATAGTGTCCGTAAATTTTTATTTTTTTTCAAATGACATTCTTTTTTGTCCATTTTTTTACTTTGAGACTTTGCCAAAAACTACATCATTGGTAAAATTTGCCCAGGCCTTAATATCTAACTTGGAACATTTTGAACTAATGAGTGTCAAATTTACATTACTGTACAATGTTTATCAAATGAATTCTTGACTTAAAAATTACAAAACACATGTGATGTTAAAAATGGAAATTTTATACTTTTTGACCTATATTAATTAAATTTATGATTGACTAATCAAAATATAGATGAATTCGTTTACTAATTTTTTTTTATCAATTTTTTTTCATTCTTCGGAACATTCGTTTTATTAATTTCGACACTTCGACTTATCAAATTTGACGTTTCTCCATGACTTATTCAAAAATATAACAACGACGTCTCGCAACCACAATTTCTCTTCATTTTACAAATTGATTATTTATATTAATATTTTTTTAATATTTAGAGAAAACGAATTTCCATGAAAAATATTTTTTTTGTAGAAAAAAAATCGATTTGTAGGAAGATTTAATTTGAAACTGTGAAGACTTTAGAATCATGTCAAACTTCTGCCTATAGAGTACACTACTGGTTCATGACTATACTGTATATGGTCGATTGTATGATTATGCAACTTACAATACATCGTAATGAGCAAAGTAATTGTAAACACAGTTGCATTTTTGCATATAAACTCAAAATAAATTCACTAGAGGCGAATTTACATAATAATTTATTGATATTGATCAAAATTGATAGTTTAGTTTTTAGTTTTTATGTTTGTAAAGTAAATATAAAACTGCAAAATTAGAAAATTCGGTTATAAATGTCGTATAATAAATCCGCTAATCAAAATTTATTAAATAATCATTGCTGAATTTGTAAACTGAATGATTGAGATTTTCTTGCATATTTCTTTGATAAAAAAACGATCTAAATCAGGCTCTGTTCATGTTGTTTGTATGCACATTTTGTATTTCGCATCCAGTCTATTTTTGGAATTGATTTTCGTTTCTATGTAAAGTAGAAAAGTTTTTTGAAGGAATGAAGTTCAAAAATCACGACCAAATTTTATTATTTACATTTTATTAGGCGCAGTCGTAATGTGTAATCATAAAAACAATGTTACTACAAAATGTATTATAAATAACGTTTTATTTACCCGTCAAATTAAATTTTAGTTTATTATCTCTAATATTTAATTTATTATTTGAATTTTCAATTTTTATGATTTTTTATCTTCAATTTTGACTTTTTTTTACAACAGTTTGTGACCACTGATTTAGACAATTGCTTTGACGTATATAATGACTTTATTACCAACTTTGAAATAATTATCAGTATCCTACGGGGTATAAAAGAAATTTAAAAATACAAAATAAAATTTCATTTTTAATAAAAATAAAAAATAAAAGTTGTTTTAATTAAGTGAATTGTTGTAAAGTATATATAAAACGGCAAATTCAAATTTTTGATTTAAAGAAAATTGTAAAAAATTCTAATAGAAATTGCGCCAATTTATTTTTATTGAATTTGCTCATTTACGGAATTATTTAATTATCTAAATCGAATCGATATATAAATTAGATTGAGACGAGTGAGTTTACATTCTTTTAAAGATTTTGTTGAGGAAAGTGCGTCGAATGTATAATTTTGCAAATAATCGATTTTTACAACGAAAACATTTTTATTGAAATATTAAAATAAAACTACATAAAATTCATAACCTATATAGTATTTTTGTATAAAAAAAGAATGAACGATTTTATTCTAACGTTATAACAAAGAAATTTAAAGTTTATTGAAAAATATTTAAAAAAAATAATAATTAATTTGTTCATTTTATTAAAGAAGAATGTTAATTAATTAATTTTTAGCAATTTCGTTTGTTATTTTATAGCATATATATTAATAAATGAATAAAACAATTGTATTATGTTCTAGCAAAAACACATTTCTATTATTTCCCACACTGTACTGAAAATGTATTACATTTCTATAATAATGGGAAAATAAAATCAAAAGAAAGTAAGCAAATTGTATTGTAATTAGATCACAAAAAAAGAAATTGAGAATAAAATATTTTGCTGACATCGTGGTTTGTACATTTTTTATTATTTTTTTAATTAAGAAGGCAGTTTTGTGCATAAACTGTTTCGTGCGAATTTTGGCGAAATTGGATCTAAGAGCCATCTATATTTCAGTAGCTCAATCACGAAGTTACGATAATACGTGTCAAAATGTTAATTTTGAACTTTTAAAATGTTTTGTAATGTTTGAGTCAAAACATTTTTTGATCCCCACCAGAAAAAATTAAAATTGCAACCAAATTAAGAGAAAAAAGTGGTATGTGGGAAATATCTTAAGTTTAAGGAAGCAATTTCCTTTTAGTATTTTTTTTTGCTGAAATTAAAGGTAGTAAATTGCAATTAATACTTTAAAAAAATACAATACATAGTAATTTTAATGAGTGATGGAAGTGATATATTTGTCTAATTGTTGTACAACTGACGGTGGAAGCATAATTTTCGAAATGCGCATTTTTTATTTTTTTCTAAGTCGATGCTTTTTAATAGTATTTTATATTTTCATCGATCAAAAAATATATTTTTTATTTAATTGTTTATTTAAAAAATTCTACACATAAACAAATATTTTTGCTTTAATGGACTATAGTTGATTAAACTAATAAAATGAAAAGAAAATTAATTTTCTTATTAATCAACGAAAATGTTATTTCCTAACGTAACTATTCTTTTTGTTTGTGATATTTTCATGATAACAATTAAATTATATTCATTTTATTGGTTATTATAAAAAGCGATAATGACATTTTCCAAAATGATATCGAATTACTGTTTTTCTGTAAAAATTATTCAACTACCAAGTGGAAAATATATTTAAAAACAAATTGAAATTGGTGTTAATAACTTCATATTTTAATTATTTTAGTTAATTTTTAACTTTATTATTATTTATTTTCATTCAGTAATCAATAATATTTCATTTGTAATTTTATTCTTTATTGGGAGGAAAAAGCATTTTATGCCAAATTGAATATTTGAAATAATTCCAGAATTCTTTTTGTTAGTTAAAGAGTCCGCAATCCTAAAGATTGGTTGGAAACAGCACGCCATGCCGATCTATCCTGAGCTAATCCCTTCATCTCCCTATAGCTATTCATCTCAACGTCTTCAACTATCTGACTCACATACTCCAATCTAGGCCTACCTACCCCTCTCTTTCCCTCCACTCTACCTTCTATGATCAATTGCATAATCCCCCCCATGCCTAAGGATATGCCCTACTAATCTGTCTCTTCTACGCTGTAACACTCTCCAGATACTTCTCTTCTCCCCTACTAACTCTAGTACAGCTTCATTTGTTACTTTATCTTCCCAACCAATCCTCATCATCCTCCTATAACACCACATTTCAAGTGCTTCTAATCTACGCTTCTCTTCCTTTCCTATAGTCCACGCCTCACACCCGTACAGTGCTACACTCCAAACATATACCTTCAGTAATCTTTTTCTAATACCCAAGTCAATATTTGATCTTAAAATCTGTTCTTTTTCTACGAATGCCTTCCTACCCTGTGCTATCCTACACTTTATATCTACCTTGCTTCGATTATCTTTTGTGATTCTACTGCCTAAATAACAAAAATCTGACACTTCTTCGATTCTATTATCTCCTATTGTGATCCTCATTTTTCTACTGCATTCCTTTTTGTCACACCTCATCACTTTAGTTTTACCTATATTTATTTTCATGTTAAAATCCCTAGTCAATACTGCCTGCATACCATTCAATACCCTTTCTAAATTCTTTTCGCTTTCTTCCAATATAGCTGTATCGTCGGCGAATCTCAGCATATATATTTTCTCTCCCTGTACATTCACACCTACACTATATTCTTCTTTTACTTTGTTTATTGCATCTTCTATATATAGATTAAATAATAACGGTGAAAGTGTACATCCCTGCCGAACTCCCTTCCCTATTTTTGCTACCTCTTCTTCCCCCTCAATTCTAACTAAGGCAGTTTGGTGTTTATATAAATTAAAAATTATTCTCCTATCCTTATAATCTATACCCGTTTCTTTTAAAATTCTAAACATTATGTCCCAATCTACATTATCAAATGCCTTTTCTAAGTCTACAAAAGCTATGCAAGTTACCTTTCCTACCCTCTTTCTTTTTTCTACTACCGTTCTTAGTGCTAGAATTTTTATTATATTTTATTCTTTTTGTAGTATTCAAATATTAATATATGTATAAAAATTTGTCCCGATACTAATCTAACAATTGTAAATTTTTATTGCAGAAAAATCTTAATTTCTTTTAATATTTACAATGTTTTCTTATTTTAAATAATACATTTTATTTGTTTGTTATTATCCTTGACAAATCTTGTCTTGACACATGATAGTTCTGACATCACCAGTGGCGGCGATCGCTTCAATTTCCACTTTGGCACCCATCGGCAATTTACCCACTTGGAATGTCGATCGGGCTGGAAAATCTTTGGTAAAAACTAAAAAAAATGTATATAAATACAAATTTTCTATCTAAATTTTTGGATCATTTATTTTTTGATAAATCTAACAATTACATAGGAATTTTAAAAGTGTGCGCATTGTACGTTTATGAGGCGTGAACATGTGGTCGATAATTACGCTTCTTACATGTTAGGTATACTTCGTTAACTGCTGTGAAGTCGTTAATGTCATTGAGGAAAATGCAAGTTTTGACAACATTGGCGTAGCATGCGCCACTCGCTTCGAGGATATGGCCGAGGTTGCCCAGGGCCTGTTTCGCCTCCGCCTGGGCGCCACCCTCAACCAACTTCATCGTGTCTTTATTTAAACCCAACACGCCCGATACGTATACAGTTCGGTCCAAAACGACCGCTTGACTTGAAACAAAATAAACATATTCTATTTTGACACACATTTATACGTATAATTTTTGAAGAAAAAAAAGTGTCCAAACATTTTTTGCTAGCAAAATATCGTCGTGTATTTTTAATAAATTCGAATATTTAATTAAAAATCAGAATTGCTAAAAATAATTTTCAAGGTGCATGCGAAAATCTATTGAATATTAAATAACTAGTGAAAAGGTCAATAAATGATCTTGCTAAAATATATATTTTGCAATTTTGTGATAAAGTCCGTTTTACTTACGAATTTCGTAATCAAGTTATAAAATTTTGTTTATAATATTAACATTAATGCATTTCTTGAGTACAAAGTTCAAGAAAGTATGCGTGAAATGCTTTTTGTTTGATGAAAAAAATGTTATAAATTTATGTTATAAATATAATTTTAGCAATTTTTAGTTGAAAAAAAAATTGTCGATACTTACTTGTAAGGACCCACAGGTTTTGGCGCTGTAGTAGTGCTAATAATTTTGCGAACTAGTTTTGTACTGGACATTATTAATTTTGTTAATATCCCAAATAAGAAGACACTAAATATTATTTTATTTTCTTAAATTAATTGACCCAAATAACTGACTTTTTCCGATGATGTTACTAAGTTATATAAAAGTCAGAAATAATCAGTTGTCCACTCTACACTCAACAGAAACTGACTCAGTCCAAGTGCCTTAAATTATTAAAAACCAGGATCGGTTTAAGGATCGGTTTAATTTTTACGCTTAATTTTTAATTTGACCCAATTTTTATGATGATACTAATTATTAGATATAATAAATTGCAAGTGTAATTAATTTTACATAATACAATACTCAATACATGCTTTTAGTATTATTTTAAAGAATTTTACAAGGCAATCTGTTACGCACCTAAAACCGGGACTGATTATAATTATCAGCTGTTATAATAAAGTGATAATAGCTGTGAAAAAAATGTGATAATAAATTTATTGTATGTGGTAGCGTTTACGTAATATTGTAAGTATTTTTCAATATATTTTTTATTTGCGTGAATTTAATGCAAAATATTTAACTTCATATAATTTAATAAAAAGTCCACGATTTTATTTTTCGTAATAAAAATGAATTTCTATTAAAATTGCTAAAAATAAGGCGGTTTCAAAAAATTTCTCGCCCAAAATATTTAAATTAAATTAAAACAATCGTTCTATATAATTTTTTAACGACTTTGTAAAGGTTCGTTAAAATGGTTTTATTATATATTAGTATAACGTGATAATTATAATAAAATCTAAAAAATATTTTATTTTACAAATAGTAAAAGTTTATTTTATAATTTTGTATGTTTGCATGATGAAATAATGTTTGTTATATAGGCAACTTTATTCACGCCGGAGCAACTTAATACATCAAATCATATTCAATAATTTGACAGACCATTTACTGTTTAGTATGCAAATAATTGCAATTAATTTTACAGTTTTAGAGTTAGCCGAATATTGATCCTGTTATAAACAAATTACAACAAAACCGATGACCTCCGGCCATGTAGAAGTAAACTAAATACCAACAACGCTTACAAATGCAGGTAAGAATAATAAAAAAAACACTCTTAAATCAAATTTATCGATGCTGCACTTAATTTTTTTGATACTGGCTAATTGTTTATGTACATGCTGAATTTGAGATACGTTTCAAAACGACTGTATTCTCAATCATGCACAATCCACTATTGCTTCATCATTGTTGTGTTTTTATTCTTGGGTTTTCGCTTTTTCGTTGCAGTGTAGTCTTCTCTATTGCAGGCTTATTGTGTGTTTATATATCGCTAAAACATAGTTTACGCACAAACACGCCCATAATCGCTCTTAAGATGACGGACAACAATTGCGAAGATCAAGAACCACTTGCAGGTACAGTATCGAAATCAAATTATTTACTAAAATTCCGTTTTGTAACAATACAAATGACTATATCGTCCGTTTGACAATATTTTAATTGTTCTTGCGAACTGTAAAGACGATAAAATGTATTCTTTGAGTACAAGTTAACGAGCGATCGGTTCTAATAAAGCAATACAGCTTCGCCACAACCACCCGATTCAATTATTTTTATTAAAAATCATTTACACAGCTATTAGCTACTAGTAAACATTTGCTGGAATTCTCTCGAGTAATGTATTTTTTGGCAATAATCAATTTAATAACCACAGCATCATATAATGGGCATACCGGTGTAGGTTTTATAATGAATAGAAAGTTGGGATCTAGAATAAAGAGTTATTGCCAAGTTAGTGATAGAATTATAACTATTAGATTAGACACGAAGCCAACGGACACAGTTATAGTGCAAGTATATATGCCAACTTCAAGTCACGATGATGAGGAGGTAGAATCCATTTATGAGGAGATTGAATCTAGGTTAGCAAACGTTAAAGGACAGGATAATCTAATTGTAACCGGAGATTGGAATGCCGTAGTAGGTAAGGGAAAGGAAGTTCCAATAGTAGGAGAATATGGAATAGGAACACGTAATGATAGAGGGGATAGATTGGTAGAGTTTTGTATTAGGAATAAGCTAGTGGTAGCAAACACGCTTTTTCAGAATCACAAGCGCAGGATATATACGTGGAAAATGCCAGGAGATATAGGGAGGTATCAGATAGATTACATACTGGTTAAAGAGAGGTTTAGGAACCAGATTAAGAATTGTAAGAGTTACCCTGGAGCAGATATTGATAGTGACCATAATTTAGTAGTCCTGGACTCAGAGGTCAATTTCAAGAAATTACAGAAGTCTAAACAGGTCAGAGTAGATGTCGATAGGTTAAAATTAGCTGATGTATGTGAAAAGTACAAGCAGAAAGTAGAAATCATGGCTAATGGAACATCTAGGAGCGACATAGATTGCGAATGGAGGGAAATCAGAAATGGGTTAACTACAGCAGCAAATGAAGTATTAGGCACAAAGAAAAGGGCAGGTAGGAGGGAATGGATCACGGAAGAAATAGTTGAAATGATAGAAGCAAGAAGGAAAATTAAAATAGGAAACACAGAAGCAGGACAGAAAAAATATAAGGAGCTAAGGAACTTAATTAATAGGAAATGCAAGCTAGCGAAAGAAGAGTGGATAAAAGGAAACTGTGAGGATATTGAGGAGGATATGAGAAGAGGTAAAGTAGATTTGGGCTACAGGAAAATTAAGTCACATTTTTCTAAAGTAAAACCAAAGGGTAACATAATATGTGATAAGCAGGGTAAGGAACTCACGGAAAATAAGGAAAAAGCTAGAAGATGGAAGGAGTATCTTGAAGATTTATATAAAGGTAGGCAGGACATGGAGGAGCTAGAAAGTGTGGAACAGATAGATGAGGATGACTTAGGTCCTAGCATACTTAGGTCAGAGTTTCATAGAGCATTAAATGATTTACGGAATAACAAAGCAGCGGGGATTGATATGATACCAGCCGAATTAATAAAACACGCAGGGGAAAAAATGCAGGAGCGATTATACAGGTTAGTTTGTAAAATATATGAGAAGGGAGAAGTACCACAGGATTTTCAGCGTAGTAGAATAGTAACAATGCCGAAGAAAATAGGAGCTAATTTGTGTGAGAACTATAGGACCATTAGCCTACTATCACATGCATCGAAGATATTGTTAAAGATTATTTATATGAGATTAGAAAATAAAGTAGAGGAAAGGCTAGGAGAAGATCAGTTTGGTTTTAGGAAAAACAGAGGGACGAGAGAGGCGATTCTAGCACTAAGAACGGTAGTAGAAAAAAGAAAGAGGGTAGGAAAGGTAACTTGCATAGCTTTTGTAGATTTAGAAAAGGCATTTGACAATGTAGATTGGGACATAATGTTTAGAATTTTAAAAGAAACGCGTATAGATTATAAGGATAGGAGAATAATTTTTAATTTATATAAACACCAAACTGCCTTAGTTAGAATTGAGGGGGAAGAAGAAGTAGCAAAAATAGGGAAGGGAGTTCGGCAGGGATGTACACTTTCACCGTTATTATTTAATCTATATATAGAAGATGCAATAAACAAAGTAAAAGAAGAGTATAGTGTAGGTGTGAATGTACAGGGAGAGAAAATATATATGCTGAGATTCGCCGACGATATAGCTATATTGGAAGAAAGCGAAAAGAATTTAGAAAGGGTATTAAATGGTATGCAGGCAGTATTGACTAGGGATTTTAACATGAAAATAAATATAGGTAAAACTAAAGTGATGAGGTGTGACAAAAAGGAATGCAGTAGAAAAATGAGGATCACAATAGGAGATAATAGAATCGAAGAAGTGTCAGATTTTTGTTATTTAGGCAGTAGAATCACAAAAGATAATCGAAGCAAGGTAGATATAAAGTGTAGGATAGCACAGGGTAGGAAGGCATTCGTAGAAAAAGAACAGATTTTAAGATCAAATATTGACTTGGGTATTAGAAAAAGATTACTGAAGGTATATGTTTGGAGTGTAGCACTGTACGGGTGTGAGGCGTGGACTATAGGAAAGGAAGAGAAGCGTAGATTAGAAGCACTTGAAATGTGGTGTTATAGGAGGATGATGAGGATTGGTTGGGAAGATAAAGTAACAAATGAAGCTGTACTAGAGTTAGTAGGGGAGAAGAGAAGTATTTGGAGAGTGTTACAGCGTAGGAGAGACAGATTAGTAGGGCATATTCTTAGGCATGGGGGGATTATGCAATTGATCATAGAAGGTAGAGTGGAGGGAAAGAGAGGGGTAGGTAGGCCTAGATTGGAGTATGTGAGTCAGATAGTTGAAGACGTTGAGATGAATAGCTATAGGGAGATGAAGGGATTAGCTCAGGATAGATCGGCATGGCGTGCTGTTTCCAACCAATCTTTAGGATTGAGGACTCTTTAACTAACTAAGCGACGATGTTTATTGAATGTTCGTACGTGAAAAACGTAATTTCGATTTTGTTAAGAAAATATCAGAAAACGTTTGTTAAACATTAACATTGAATTGGTTTTTTTTTTATCATTAAAAATATTTTCAGCACGCTACTGTTGAATGGAAATAGTTTCTTTGTATCAATATTAAATTAGTTATTAAATTGTTGATACGAGTTATCTTATAAATTCAAATAGTTAAGGAAATTTTTGTTTGTATAGTAATTATGTGATTATTCTTACCTCTTTAATTCTACTTTTATTTTTTAAGTAACAATCGGTATTGTAGAAAGAAAAAAAAACACCTGCTTTATTATATCGTTTATTTACATTATGCATAAACGCTTCATTGTTAATATCATTAATTCTAACTGAACTCTAATTTACCTAAACACATTTAGTTACTTTGAATTTCAACGTTGATCGTTACATCAGTGTTTTTTTGTGCTTATATAATTCTTCGAAACTACGAAAATTATAATTTTTATATTTAAAAATGTGGTTAAAATTACGTGGCTTGTACAAATCTGGTGAAAGCATTTTCTTAAATAATATTTTCATTTCTCTAGTTGACACCATCTTAGTATAAATTGATAGTAAATTGTTGGATTAATGTTTATTTAATATGTAAATAAAAGGACAAAAATCAGTTTCACTTTGTTGAGATTATTGATCAATTGTAACAACTCTGCCTTATTTTAAATCCCCAATCAAAGTAAAAATAGTTACCGTATTATACAGTTATTTTCAGTAAATTATTATTTTTTTCTAAATTTAGAAACTATATAAACCACATTAAGAGGCTAAGTATTTCGTGTTTTCTTCTTTTGTAGTACGAATTTATGTATAAAGAAATTCTTTTTCGAGTACATTAGTTTTGATTATGTATAATTCGTAATTAATGTATAATTATCATGTATAATTCGCTATTTAATAAATTTGACATATGTCAATATTGTAGGGTTATTAGTGACTGGTGGTGGGGATTCTGACGTTGACAGTTCACAGAGCGTCTGTTCCGGATCTGATACACACAGCGGACATACGTCACTATCGGTACTAACCGATAAAAGTTCCGCTTCCGGTACGACAATACATGTCACAAGTACCGGTGCAAATCAATCACCAGGTAAACGTCAAAAATGTCACATCCAAAAACGAATGTCTCAATTTATCCAATATTACAGAACACAATACACAGCAATCTGACCAACAGCCAAACAAATCCCCCAGTACAAGCACCCTCATCGCCACACCAAACATACACCCTCCATCATCACCTACCATACTCCCCATAACAACTACCCCTAGCAACAACCCACAGTCCACACAAACAAGTCAGCAACGGTTCGGTGTGGGAACACTGTTACCGTGGGGCGTGCACAAGGACAGAGGTTTCGCGAGCGTCAGCTACCCGATCGGCGCAGCCGGCACTGCGCAAGGTACCACAGTCGGAGCATTGTCTGGGACTGTACAAGGAGCTGTAGACATGGATATCCGACCGGGGGAGTTTGTCATGCGAACGCTGTTTGCTGACTTCACGGTGCAAGCTGAGAAAAAGATAGAGGCTGTTATGAGTGAGCCACAGGTTTGTTGGCACGCCTGGAGTTACTATATAAATATCGGTGATTCCTCGTATCATTGCACAGGACAAACTAATCAGTAAACTCCTCCAACGTGGCGGAGAAGACGCACAATTCGATCAGCTACTCTCGTCTTTCGGCAGCGTTGCCGAACATTGTTTGCCCTCCCTTCTGCGCGCTTTATTCTCTTGGTACGAGCGCCAGATGTCCGATCAGGCTTTGGCCTACTACCACCATAAACCACACTATCACCATCCACAACAACAACAACAACACACGCGCAACAAAAGCAACGACACCAACAACAGCCTGCAATCAACCGGAAATCAATCGTCCGCCATTGGTTCGTTGACGTTCGTCAGTGATAGCAGCGCTGTTGCGTGTAACGATAGGGCGGCTGTTGTGGGCGTACAGACGCAACAACAGTATCAAGCGGGCGTTGGAGGGAGTGGCTACGGAGCTATTAGTGGCAGTGCTTATAGTATGGGCGTGGAGGACAAAATGGCGGATAAAAGTGGGAGTGGTACTTCCGCTAATAATGCCAATGTGTGGAGTGAGTCAATAATCTAATCTACAAATTAATTAATATCTTGCAAATGATCGATCTCTTCCAGGTGACTACTTCCAGTTCCAACCTGCAATGCCCTCTTCCTCCACGATCACCTCCACCGCGTCCTCGGGCACAAACCACCCCTCCAGCATCCCGCATTCGCACAGCGCATCTACACCGACCCCCGGCTCGTCCGGACCTGGATCTTGCTCTTCGTCCAGTGCCAGTAGCACTGTTCCTATCGTAACACCTCCACACAGTACAATCGGTAGTGCCAGCGGCGTTGCCATATATACACAAACCAACGATTCACTGCTATTGGCATCACTGGCTGGCAGTCTGACTGTAGTAGGTGGCGGTGGTGGGGGTACGACGGTGTCTGCGGCGGAGCGGTCAGAGGCGGAGGTCAGAAAATTAATACACATTTTAGTGAAATAAATATTTATTTTGTAGAATATCGATACCTTTTGTAAAATGTGCATATTTTACGTTAAAATATTCTAATGGAAGCGCAATTTTTTTTTTATGCGGATACGGTCGGTTTAAAATAATCTATTTTTAGGTTCAACAAGAAAGGCGAGATTTGGCGGTAGAATTTTTATTTTGTCTCGTTTTGATCGAAGTATTGAGACAATTAAATTTTCATCCTGGTCATGAAGATTTGGTAGCCTATATCGAATGTTTGGCATTTAAACACTTCAAATATAGAGATGGGTAACTATTTGGAATAATTTTAATCGACAATATGATAATTTAATTGTTCTTTTTAGTATACAATCTAGTCAAAATGCGGGGAACATTCACATCATAGCCGATCTATATGCTGAGGTTATAGGAGCTTTAGCGCAGAGCCGTTTTATGTCCGTTAGGGCTCGATTTATGACAGAACTAAAGGTCAGTAAAATAAATTTCCTTTACAAACACGTCATTTTTTATTTAATTTACAAATCCATCTTTTTATATAACCACTTTTGAAAATGCGTCTATCGTACTTTTTCCTATTGTCCACGCCAATTGCCTCACACCCATACAAAGTTACATTCTTCATATATCATTAAGTTTTTTTTTCGGTTAAATAAATTTCGGTATATTCAACCTTAACATTGCTTTTATTCTACAAATGTTTGTCAACGTTGCAATACCATATTTGTTCATGTTTTGATATTGTTGGAAAATGGTTTTTAGGAATTGAGGACGCGAGATCCGAGTCCCCACACGACCCAAATGATAATAGCTTTATTAATGGGAATGAAATTTTTTCGCGTAAAAATGGTACCCATCGAAGAATTCGAAGCTTCGTTCCAGTTTATGCAAGAGTGTGCGCAATACTTTCTCGATCCGAATATCAAAGATAAAGATATAAAGCACGCTTTGGCCGGTTTATTCGTGGAGATTTTAGTTCCTGTGGCAGCGGTAAAAAAAATACACAACCAGTTTAACATTATGATAAATTTATTTATTTTAGAGTGTTAAAAATGAGGTAAACGTTCCTTGTTTAAAAAACTTCGTGGAAATGTTGTACTCGTCAACTTTAGACGCGAGCACAAAGTCAAAACATCGTTTAGCATTATTCCCGTTGGTGACGTGTTTGCTTTGTGTTAGCCAGAAACAATTCTTCCTGCAAAATTGGCATTGTTTTCTAGCCATGTGTTTGTCACATCTCAAGAATAGGGATCATAAAATATGCAGGGTCGCATTAGGTACGAATTGAAACTCTTTTATAAAATTTATTTCAGTATTTTTGTTTTCACAATGAATATTTTTTAGAATCTTTGTATCGTCTTTTGTGGGTTTATATGATTCGAATTAAATGTGAAAGTAATTCGGCCACGCAATCTCGATTGCAAAGTATCGTCAATTCATTGTTTCCAAAGGGATCTAAAGCTGTCGTCCCTAGAGATACGCCACTGAATATATTTGTTAAAATTATACAATTCATCGCGCAGGAACGATTGGACTTTGCCATGAGAGAGATAGGTGAAATTTCATTCCACAAAATTCTTTATTAGGGAAGAGAAATAAGAAAATACAGTTTTTATATCACGGTTAAAAACGAGGACTTATTCGACTAAAACGGTCGATTTCCGTTTCTAAAGTGAATTTAATATCATGTTGTTTGTTGCCTTAAAACATATTCTTAATTCTGCTCTACCCAAAAACCACTTGACAAAATTCCCTTAAATACCCTACAACAAAAATTGACATCCAATAATTTAATCCTTACTAAAGTAGATAAATCAAATGCCTTCCTCATCATGGATAAATTAGATTATGATAATAAAATATACCATATTATCAACACAGCTGATTTTAGAGTCTATAAGAAAAACCGCACTTCCCATTTCCAAACTGAACTTAAATATGGTTGAATGATTCTCTTCCCTAATATAGAATATCACAACATAACGGCAAAAATCTATAACCTATTCAATTCTTTATTATTTTCATTTGTTTGTATTTAGTGTTTGATCTTCTAAGTGTCGGTCGACCAATTAAGATCATTTTAACTCCGGAACGAATGAGTATCGGTCTACGCGCCTTTCTTGTTGTAGCCGATAGTTTACAGCAGAAAGAGGGCGAGCCGCCCATGCCCAGATCAATGGGCGTGTTGCCTAGTGGCAATACATTGCGTGTTCGAAAAACATTCCTTAATAAAATGTTAACAGACGATACAGCTAGAAGTATAGGTAATAAATATATCATAAAATGAGAATTTTTTTTTTCATATTTGATTATAATAAAAAATATTTAAGGTATGAGTTCGTATTTTCCGCATGTCCGACGTGTGTTTGTGGATATTTTGAGGGCGTTGGACGCCCAGTACGGACGCCCTTTAATGATGACTAGCACCCAAAATGTAAATAAAGAACCAGATGAGATGATAACTGGTGAAAGGAAGCCAAGAATTGACTTGTTCCGGACCTGTGTTGCAGCTGTGCCAAGGTAAGTGATTTTTTGAATTTATCAAAGTTGTTTTCGATTTCTCTATTCCCATTATTTAATAAAACCCGATATTTTTTCTAGTATGAAAAAGTTCGTAGCTCTTCAAATTTAATTTATTAGAATGTAAAAATAACACTGCAAAATATATACGTCATATTAACAAATATTCTTGAAAATACAATTTAATGAGCACATTTTACAAGTTTTTACAAGTTTATTATAATAACTATCAAATTTTAATATATAAAAAATCTAAATAAAAGCAAATCACACAAGAATTTGATAAAGATTATACAATATTATTAAGAAATACAATTAAATTAAAATTAAAATCAGTAATTAGTAGAACTCCTTCTTTGGTGCAGAGGAGGAGGCGAAACATCCCATTGCCTCACATGTTTCTCCTTATAATGCACAACCAGCTCCTTCTCGTTAACACAAACCTCTTGGCAATCAGTACATACATGTTTAAATCTAAGCGCTTCGTGCACAGCAAAAGTATGTGCAACGCTGTAGTGCATTCTCAACTCCGTATCGGAACTACACTCTTTGGCGCATAAATCACATTTTAGCCGATGCAACACGTCGTAGTGGTACCGTAACGTCTCGCCGTGACTTAAGTACTCGTCACAAACAGTACAGAGATACTTGTGCGAAAGATTCACGTGCGATTGCAGCAATTCATCGCTGGGGAACGATTTAATGCAATAGTCGCAGCTGGACCGGTGCGAGTCGTTGTAATGATGTTCAAATTCGATTTGAGTGTCGAAATAGGCTTCGCAAATAGAACATTTAGCTTTGTGCGACAATTTAAGATGTTCCTCTTTACATGTGTCGTCTGGGAATGACATGTTTGGACAATGTGGACATGTGAATAGGTGATATGTATTGTAGTGTTTCGCTCTTGTTTCTTCATTCGAAAAATCATCTTGGCAAATCGAACAAACCGACCTATCGAGTAAAATATATGTTGTAACTTATAAATTTTATTTTAGGACGCATTTTTTTGGACAAATTAGGACAAATTTTCGCAATATTGTCGTGTCTGTCGCTGCTCTAGTCCGACATCATAATACAAAACTTGAAGAAAAAAAATTCTTAATTACTCACCTGTGTTGATCCTTGAAGTGGGCTTTACACTCATGTTCATTCGGGAACACTTCAAAGCACACGGAGCACGGTACCAGTTTGTGCACGAGTTTAAGATGCTCCCCCCACTGTACCTTATCGTTGAATTCATTGTTCACCTCCTCCTGGCACAGTGGGCAACAATTCTCCACTTTATGCTCCTCGAAACAGTGATACCAAAAGTCGTGATTGTTCACCATAGTCTTGTTGCATGTATTGCACACATAGGGGTGGGATTCTGTGGTAGCGTACTTGTAATGTTTCACCAACTCGTCCTCGGATTCGAAGCAGTACGCACAAACTATGCACGGGTGATAATCATGTACCTGATGTGTGGGAATGTATTACAAGGGCGTGCAATTATATTACCGAGTTGTGACGTATTTTATAAGCTTTAGAATTGAACTTCACTTGTTAGTTAGGGTGAAATCTTGTAAGCTAATTTTGACCCATTTTCACACATCCGATCGATATGAAACTTTATACACATACGTAGTTCCGATGACAATGCAATATTTTCATAAAAGTTTGATTTCATAAAGCTTATAAAAAAAAAATTGTACAAGTTATTCTTAATTTTTATTTTTATTTTTTAGTCATATGGGGGAGTTCTTTTAAGGCAGCCTGGTTTAAACTGGTTTAAAGGCAGTCTGGTTTAAACTGGTATTAAAATTATTTTGTCCTTAGTACATTTTAATAAAAGCTTATTTGAAACAATTTTCTTTTCTATAAATTATTTACATTGAGTTAATATTCCCTGATACTAAATATAAAATATTGAAATTTTATTTATTTTTTTATGCATGCCCCGTGTCAAATACACGCCTGTGATATATTATTTATATATATTATTTATATATAGAACACCCACAAATGAACAATACCTGTATGAAATGGTTGCGTTTCGCTACAATGTTCTCTCCAACCATAGCGTCGCAGTACGGACATCGTTTCTTATGTTGTCTGATGTAATGGTTCATCCAGGTGTAATGGCTGCCAAAGTCCAGACTATCTGGACACAATGTGCACCGATATGGGTGCTTCGCCGAGTTATGCTGATGTAGATCATTCTCGTTAGCTAATTGTTTTTTTGGACGGCAATATTCACATACAGGCATTTGCACGTTTTGAATTAACGAAATAATTTTATTGTACGGGAACAATTGAACGTGGTCTAGTCTATTAACGTTGATTATTTTTTGTATGTAATAGCAGTTAGAAGTGAAAAATCCTGTTTTATCGTATTTGACTATGTAATTATCTGCGCATTGTACAGGGTGTTCTATATTTTTGGTTTGCTCCTCTTTTCTGCAAGAACAAAACAATTATTGCAAAAATTATTAGCCTGTTCATCCAAATTTCGTTGACATTCTGTATTAATTTTGTAAACACGTTCTGTTATTATTTATAATAACATTTTAAAAGATATCAAAAGGTATTATGAAATCAAGTATAAAATTGATATAAATTTAATATTTTATAAATTTAATAGAATTCTTTAATTTAAATTAAAACTAATAAAAATGTCAATATAAACATATTCTATTAATTTTTGTAATACATTTTCGACTTAAAAAACATAATGGTCTATTTCAAATTATTTTTTAACAACTTTAGTATCTTTATTGTCAATTCTATAGCAATACTAGACAGTGATATATGTATATTATTTTTGTCCTGCTAAAGATGGGGGCTTAGCCTTCGAAATGCACATCTAGATTGAAAATATTATATACAATCTTCCATGATCAACTATCTTATAGTATTAGTATAGAATATCACCCAAATACCGTAACTTAAAGCATTAATTAGCTAGATGTACATTTCGAAGCCTATACCCCCATCTTCAGTAGCACAAGATAAAAACGAAATAAAATACCTCCGTCACGAAACAATAGTGTATCAATCACTATTCGCATTTATAATGCATATTATATTATAAAAATCTTGTCAATCCAGATTAATCCCAGATGGTATGACCGGCTCAGAGCTGGTGGATCTGCTCGCCCGTCTGACCGTTCACATGGACGAGGAGCTGCGCGGTCTCGCCTTTCAATCGCTCCAGACGCTCGTCCTGGATTTCCCTGACTGGCGTCACGATGTTCTGTACGGGGTGACGGGCTTCCTAGCCAGAGACGTGGCGGACACATGCGCCGCTCACCTCGTTGATAGTGGGCTACGCATGCTCCTGCAGCTGCTCGGGGCATGGAAAAGTGCCTTGCTGATGGGGACAACTAGTGGTGGGGTGGTGAATGGAAGCGGTGCTGGTTGTATGAGAAAGGATTTGGTGAGTGCTATGTCCGATTGAATCGAACGTATAATAATAATAAATGCTCTTTATTGGTTAAAAAAAAACAGTTAAAACAATTTTGAACCAAGGGCGAAGTTCAGCTAGTTAATAATTATACAAATAATAGTACAGAGAAAAAATAACAATTTAATACACCTGCTCTTCCACTTAAACCAAGAATAAATAAAAGAATAACAGAAATATAAGAATATCATCTTCAAAATATAAATAATTATTACAGTTATACACAGATAAGTAAAATATGAAATATATTCTAACAGACAATATATTATATTGTCTATTAGAATATCTAGCTGAATAAATTTATATCATGGAGTACGCATACGTATTGATTTTTTTTTTTTTAACCAATTCTTTTCAATAGAAAATGGCCTCAAATTTCTAAATCTGCAATTAGTTTAGCTTTAGGACTAACAGTATGGTTGATAACGTCAAAAAATAAAAATTGAAAAAGTGATGATTTTTTGGTAAAATGTTTTATAATAGAATTTGTTCCAATGATTTAGAATCTGCAGTGATTTCGATGGGAAATGAATATTTCAAAATGTGCGAATTTTTGAAATTGATGGTAGAAATATTTGTCGGTCCCATATAAAAAATACCATTTTTACTATTTTTACTTAGAGCAATAAAATGACTGAATGGGAAATGATTTCGGGATTCTAAATCTGCAACTATTTTTGCTGTACAGTTTAGAAGACAATCGAAAAACCGAAAATTGAAAACGAGTAGGGTACCCCTTTAATATATTTTTTTTTACAAAATTTTCACTTTTTCGTTTGTCAGTTTATGCTGTTTTCTAATAGTATTTAATCCTACAATCCATAAAAAAAAATCTGCTTTTTTTTTGTCTTTATCACGACGTGACATGTATAGTATCAAAATCAAGCATTTATTTAATAATAAAATATAATAAAAAATACTAATATTTTAATTTCTGTAGAATCAAGGTGCTGTTCACGGTTCCAATGACCTCAACACAACATCAGCTGCAGGTATAGGGCAACAACATTATGTTGGCAACGTGAAAGGGAAAAGTGCTGGTATAATAGGCGGTGGCACATCATCTGGTGCATCAACCACATCTGCAGCTGCTCTCACGTCAGTTCTCCATCACGTGGAGGCGTTCGCGCTGGTCACCTTGTGTCAGTATAGAGTGACAGCTCGTCGACTCAGTGTCCACATACTACGGTAAAACAATTTATAATAACGAGTAAAATTTAAATTAGTAAAATAAAATTAACATTAGGGAAGAGAAATAAAAATACATTAAAACCATAACAGGCGATGGCACAAACCGTTGCCAACATAATATTGCCCTATTAAAACTTTCTTAAAACCGTTTTTATTTCACCATAAATTATGTTTGCACTCTTTTTGGTTTAATAACTCAATATTCTTGAATTATTCATTTTTAATATTTAAATATTTAACAATTGGGTTTGTAGAGAGGTGAAGCAATTACTGCGCTTACTAGCGCCACCTGGTGTACAATCTGTAATTGACATACTGGACGGTTGTTGCGGCGAAGTTGTGGAGAAATGCATGGCAGCTCTTCCCGCCGCAGAACGTGCGGCTGCGCTGGGTGGCAGTGGTGGGGCAGTTGGCGCTGCTGGTGCATGCGCCGCCTCAACCGGTTCAACCATAGGTCAGTCCATTGATTAAGTAATCTACAGATGTATAATCTTTGGTTAAATTTGGTCCCCTTCGAAAGCAGTCCACTACCAGAGGTCGCTACGGTAGATGGAGTCCGTCCACAGATAGCGCTGTTTCAGCTATTGACGGCATAGCAGATTTCTAACATTCATTTATGTACATTGTTGCCATGCCACATAAGACTATATTCTCCGTCAACCGCCTATATACTTAAGATATTCTAATGCATAGTCCACTACGAACTCTAAACGAAATTGTCACTTCTTAACACAATTATTTGAAATGCACATCGACCCCAATGAATGAGTATATTGAAAGTAATCAGAATCTTTTACTTCTAATCATTTAATCTGCCATAAATTCGTGGTATGTTCATAAAAGCTATTATTTTTGTTGTTTTGAATACCTCAATGCAATAAAATGTCTTTTAAGTTAATTGATTATATATTAAAGTCGCAAGAAGAATGAATCTGTTCAAACATTAAATTGTGTTTTATTTGTTCTATTATTGTGCTACTAAAGATGGGAACACAGCCTCCGAAATGCGCATCTATCTAATAAACGCATTGTATTACGGTTTTTGGTTGATGCTTTATACAATAAATCTCCTTACATCTAAAGATTTATATTTTCTTTTAGATATGTTGTGGTTGGCCGATCGTAATTCAGCCATATGGACGGCAAACCTGCAAGAGGATGGAACGTTAAAGTCCAATTCTGCTACTGGAACCGGTCTGAATTCTGCCGATCCATGGAGCATGTGTCTGTTTGGGTTCTTGGAGCGGGATCGGCTGCAAGTGGCGTGCCCAGCTGCAGTGGCGCACGCTTGGCCGATTGTCTTCGGTAGGGTCAACATGCTCTTCCCTGTCATCGATCCTACGTAAGTTTTCTTTACCTATTCCAGATGTAAAATTTGAACCAAACTTAGAACTTAAGTTTTTCGTATAGATCACCTATAGATAAAATTTATTATTTATCTTCAGAGCACGAAAACGTTCTGAACGTTTTTGTTTTTTCCCCGTTTCCATGCAAGTGATTAATTTTGGACGTTTCCAGTTCTCTGGTGTAAATAAGTTTATTTTCGCAGCAATTTTTGTTTTAATGCAATTTTATCATGCGAAAAATTATTGATTTTATCCAATGTTTGTTGCATTAATTAATTTTTAAATTAAAATACTTATTGGGAATCCTTAGAATTCTTTTTATTTGATATTTTAGGCCTGTAAATGATAATAGAGCATCTTTGTTACGATCTTCTGCTACAATAAAGAAACCATTAAATGAACGCGATATGTACATACATTTGTGGAAAAATTACATAACATTTGCAACGAGAGTTGTGCCTCCAATTCCAAGCCCTATTATACGATGCGCTAGTCCAGATCTGAGCATAAGGTATGTACAGAAAGATTAATAATAATAAAATGTTTCAGAAAAGGCAGATTATATATGCTATTCAAATGTTTAGAAAAAGTTTTCGCATTTTCTAGAAATAAAATTACTTTTCTATCTTTCATCGTATATATTATGATTTTTTCTGCTATTTTTTGTATTCGTAGCTATTAAGTGTTCGTAAAATTTCAACATCGTGATGCTTTTCTTGTTATCGCTAATATTTTCGCACATATTCATTTTCTATAAGTTCATAGTGAATAAAAAATCCAACACATCACATTTGTCTAAAATAAGCAAACTTCATCAAAACACAAAACAAAAGTGAGAATAAAATTTTTAGGCATAGAATAGTTGGGAAATATGTGCTTATGTATGTTAATAATGTGCAATAATGTTTGCATTTTTGGAGCTCGTTTATTTTTCGAAAAAAAAAAGCTTTTGTGTATAACAAAAATCAAAATGAACACATCTTATATTTAATTTTATTACGAGCAATGTTTAAACGATCTGTTTTCAGTTCCAAAACAAAATTATTGTTAAAACATCTTTGATATTCTGTTGGTTTTATATCATGGGTACGTATTTGTCCGCTTCGGTGCTTTTTATTTTAATAGCGTCCTTTGCTTTGTGCAAAAATATTATTTATTCTAATAGGACAAACACAAAATATAATATTTAAGTTTGGTTTCACCAAACCAATATATAACTTACCTATTCTATTTATGTTATTTGTATAAATCAGCTTATTTAATTGATAAATTAAGCGTATGTATAGAATATGTGAAATAAGTCTTGTCCAAATCATAATAATATACGCTCACATAATCTTCTTCATGAATCCCATTTTTTATTTGAAATATTGCTAACGGTATTGTTAAAATTAATAAATGGGATTTTTGTGGTAAATGTGGCAACACTGTCACTACTTTTTATGTTAAAAATTCGAGTAAAAAAAAAAGTAAAATGTAAAAGACAATTGGTCATTTGATATGTGAAAAATGGTAAAATTATCTCAAGTAACATTTTTTTTGGAAGTAACAAAATTTCATTTAATGTGCAAAAAAAAAACAAATCCACGAAATATTTAACACGGGAAAAGAAACTAGTTTAGACCTTGTATAAACAGTGCAATGGAGGTACCATTGGATACGTCAACAGTAACACCTCTAGCGGACTTTAGCATCAGTATGGACAATCTCCTGGGCGCTTCTACAGTTTCAACGCCCACATCGTCCAGCGCCCAGCAAACCCACACGTCCGAACTCGCCAATCTTCTGGGTATTAACTCCAGCTTGCTGGGCGCCAGCACTGGCCGATTCACTTTGCCTCTGTCTGCAATCAGAAGACAAACGCAAAAGCAACGCTCTCAAGCAAGGTGAACACTGATTATCGGATGATCACGTTAGAAATGTTCATCGTTTCTTTTATATTTGTCGCACTGAAAATAAAATTTTCTATTTCAGGCGCTTTATTATACTTTTTTTTTTTTACTAATAAATTATAAATGTACTGAATTTTAACAAAAAATGAACTCAAAAATCTTTATAAATACGCATTTCAAAAATATTTTATTTCTATAAAAAAATAATCGAAATAAAATTTCTCCTGATTTATTTTCAGTTGTACAATTTTTGAAAAAGATGAGTTATTTAATTGGACGTCTTAAGTTTTTTTAAATTTTATTTGAAATCAAATTGAGCACAATTAGAGGTTGAAAGTGTTAGAAATTAGAAAAATTGGAATTGCGATACAATTCTAATTAAATAGGTTATAGAATTTGCCGTTGTGTTGTGATATTCCATATTAGGGAAGAGAGTGCATATGTTTAATATTACAGTTAATAAAAGTACAATAATATGTTTTATATCGCAGTTTATACTGTGATATAAAACATTGTACTTTTATATCTCTTACCTAATTGTAATTAATTCCAATTGAATATTTTATGTTTTGTGCTATTCATTTCAATTTTCCGTCAAAGTATTGGAGTTTTTAGAATTGTTATTTTTAGCACAGTTCGTTATTTATTACAAAAATGTTGTTATTACACATTATCGCACATTAGAACACATTTACACTAAAAACAAGACTATATTTTTATACTATAAAAAAAATGTACGCGAAAATAGTAGCATAGCTTGAATTGCAATTTAAAAAATCGCAATATCAAAGATCCATTGCACATATCAATTTTTAATTATATTTCGTTTTTCTTTGCTTCAACATTTCGAAGAATATTTTTTCTTATTGTATTTGACCAATTCGCAGCTCGTCACCTGATAGTTTAAATGCCGATCGTAGCGACCAAAAAACATCTGGAACAAACGCCTCTCCGAACGCCCTGTATAAATTGCTCGTACCTTTATTACGATGCGAAATAAATGACGTCCGAGATGCTGCCGTTATCGCTTTAGGCTACATTAACAGCGAAGCGCTCAAGTATGTTGTTATTTTTCACTTATTATTTATAACACATTTTTAAAATGATCACCACGGTGTTAAATAGAATATCACCAAAATACCGTAACTCAGAACATTAAATTGCTGAAGATGGGGGGCATAGCCTTCGAAATGCGCATATAGCTATATAATGCTTTGTATTACTGTATTTGGGTGATATTCTTTCTAACGCACACAGAGATCTGATGGAGGAGCTAGTTTTACCGATCCGCGAGGCCGTTGATCGTAAGCAGGAGAATGTGCGCAGACGCAGACGTCGCGATGCGCTGCGCCTGCAGCTGGTTCGTGTGCTGGAACGTATGGCGGAGTGTGGTACGTTCGCTAATAACGCGGCATGTGTGCTGGACCATCGTCAGGCTCTTCATCCGATCTTTGTCGAGTACATAGAAGGCGCCCGACTCTATCTCGATCAGGAACCGGACAAAATGGCCGCTGGGGTGCGCGATCTCACCGTCCATCTCTGCGGATGGATTCGAAAGCTGATAAAGAGCTTCTCATGTAATTAGATGCCAACATTTTCCGTACTTTTGTTGTTTAATTTGTTGAGATAATCTGTTTGTTTTATATTCGAGAATTCCAGAATTTGAAGATGACGTTAAACCTAATCTCACTATATGTATAAAACTGCGCCGCAATATTAACAATAGAATAAGCTTTATTGATTAATATACAATCAATTGTCAAATAATATATGTATATAGTAAAAAAATTGCAGTAATTTTACAAATTTAATTACATAGGAAATCACAATAAAAGAAACAATCAACTTTGCATATATTCATTTTGATTATAAGGTTTTAAGTTAATGAAGAAGTTCTTCAATTTTCTCTTAAACATAGAAGCGTTTAGGTCACCATATTCTCTCTTGATCTTGTACATGTTAACATTAAGTAACATTAAGTCGAGTGAATAAGTCTGATGAAAATTCATTGAATTGTAAATAATATAATAAACTGCTTAATATTTATTAATTATTACCGATGAATACTAACTATGAATAGGGTTGGTATTGGGTAGTTCTAAATTTTCACTTGTTCTTGTATTATGGTTGTAGAAGTGGCCATATACCTGCTTTCCGAGTGTATGTTCATAGTCGCCTGCCAGATGTATACAGCCGGAAGTGTCATTATTCCAATTTTTAATTAACCAATTATCTCAAATTCCAGTGGAGACATGCCACACACTACTGGACCGCTCTCTACGTCAGCACCTCTACACCCTACTCTCCCATTTCGCGGGTTGCTACGGCCCTCCTTCCGCCCATCACACGCACACACACCCATCAACCACTGACCAACAGCAACACCTACTAGACAACACATCCTCAACAACAAACACATCATCGTTCAAACACAGCAGCCACTGTTATCAGTGCACTGATATACAGTTGGCCGCCCTGCAGGCGATGAGCGCCCTCCTGTGTTGCGGTCCGTGCTTCAATCCTGCCGCCCTGGGCGATGATGTTGGCGTGGGCGGTGTGGGATACTATGACTGGCTGGATGTCATGTTGAATAGCCCAGATGAAAGGGTGAGTTTATTTATATATATATATTCATGAATGATTAATTTTGAATCAAGGTGAAGATATTTTGTGGATTTTGGCGTTCGTGGTAACAAAAATCTAAATAAATAGCTTATTTTTTTTAGGGAAGGGAAATACATCCTATCCAATCTTTTATTTTACCATAAAGATAAGACAGATTTAACCGTAGTGGAGTATATAAGATTAATTGTGCAGATTGGCCAAATGGCCGTAGCCATAGTAGATTTAATGAATATGTTAATAGTTTAAAAAAAAATAAAAAAAAAAAAGCAAATTCGAACTTTGCTAACCATATTATAGAATCTTCTTCACTTATACATCGTAGATTTCTTTCTTATAACGACTTATTGTTAAATTTATTGTTTTCTATTAGGTTTACGCTTTAGGCAAAGAGACGGTCGTACTATTGCTAGAATGTAACCCCGATATAGGACCATTATTGGATTGGGCGGTAGATCGTTGTTATACGGGGAGTGCGGCTGTGGCTGACGGATGTTTCTTATCATTAGCCACAATTTTTAGTGCAAGGTACACACTCAATTCGTGCGAAATATTTATTATAAATTTCTCTTTATAATTTTTTTACATAGATATTCTTTAAAGAATGTGAATCAGCATAAATGTATGTTTCTTTTTTCTCAGGGAGTATCCTTGTGACCATTATACCGGGGTGATCAATGTAACCCTCCTAAATACCGGGTGTCCACGTCCAACTGTTCGCGATACAGCGTTGCAACTTTTACAGATCTTAGATAAGAGATTTTTTGGCGCGGTCGTTCCATTGGCTGAAGGTGATCTCGGTAAGTCTCGAAAAATTATAATTTTTAATTACCGTTTTCTTTAGTCGATTTAACATTTATTTTAACAACTTTTTCTTTGGAAAAAAATGGTATTTATGAAAGAGATAAGTACTGTAGTATTTTTATTTAGGTACAGGAAAAAACTAACTATCTATTACAACAAGATATTTTTAAAATTATGATTAATAATTTCGTATTTCATTAAAACTACAATTTATTATAGTAAATGCAAAAATGCATTATATATATTTTATTTTTAAAATTATATTTCACCATTTTGGAGTCGTGCGGTGAAATATATTTATTTTATATAAAATATATACTTTCTATTTACTGCATCAAATTTAAAAAAAATATACAAATAGATCCTTTCTTCTAAACATCTTCCTAATCTAATATTCTACAATTGACATGACATATAAATACTTAAAAATATATATTTGCGCTTGGATCTATTTTTTAATTATGTGATTTTTACACATTTTTTTTTTAAAACGAGTCTAAAAAATGCACACAACGTTTAAAAATTGCAATTTAAAGGATTACACTCGTGGACATAGTATTTTGTAACGGAGCCATCCTTTTTTTAGCTGAAGACACTGTCGATTGTGTTCGATTTTCTAAATAAACCAAACATAATAATAATAAAAAAAAATAAGTTGCAGAAATGATAAAGAAATAATTATTTCCGCTAAGGAAAATTTTTTTACGTATACTTTAAATCAAACGTCAAGTTCGTACCCGAATGTTCTCTGTTATTAATATTTTGGTGTGGACATAGCACAGTTTTTGCGGCCTTTCTAAAGTTCTGTCCACTTACACAGTATAGCAGAAAGTTTATTCCAAAATTTATATTATATATGGCCGTGGCCCAATGTTGTAGTTCTGCAAATTGGGCATCCCCTTCCACCTAAAAATATATTTATTTTTTCACATCACGAATTTATCACAAAAAAAATGATTCCGCGCTTGATCCTTTTATTTTTTTTATTCCTTTGTTAATTAATTAATTAATTCTGTTGATATACGGAGATTAGGTTGCAAAACAAATTGTATATAAGAACTTTATTCAATATTCTTTTAAGATTTTCTGAAAGAAAATAATTTAACTGCGGAATAATTTGCCTTTAATTGGTGAAATTAAGCTATTCAACATATCGACTCAATATCCGAACATGTGGAAGAATAGAAAGTCTAGTTTATGTCTGGATAACATTTCACAGTATAATTGTCCATGAATTGCTGGAATTTCGTAATAAAAATCGCCATAGACTCGCGAGTATATTACCCACATTGAATTTTTAATTTCCACATGTGTTTGCTATACCTTCGAGTTTATTCTCTAAATTTATAGCCGTGTTTGTTGAAAATGAAATAGAAAAATGTTTGTTTTAGAAAATTTAAGAGGCTTGAGAATATTTTTTTACTGCAGCACTTTGCGTTAAGCGAAACAAAGAATTATAATATTTGCCGTTACATTGTAATAAATTGTTAAAGATTAATAAAACTACGATTTTTGAAAATATTTTTCAGTATAAGTGATTTTTATAAAAAAAAAATGTATATATATATATATAAAATCGTACGTTTACATAGTTAAAATATTTTAATTCGAAAAGTAAAAGATCGTTGATTAAAAAAATATTTTCTTTTATAAATTCAAATATTTTAACTTCCTTTATAATAACTGAGCATTTAGTATATATAATTCGAATTTTGTATCTTTTAACGGTTTAATGAAAAATAATAATAATTCGTATCACCTTCTATTTTTTTAAGATTCGTCTTAAAATATTGTTCCAAACGTAGAAGTTTTTTTTGACTCTGCCAAATTTTTAATACCCAATATGTTGCATTTTGATGCATAAAAAAATTATTTAATTTTTCAAATTAAAATACAAGAAATTTAAATTCTGCATTGAAATATGATTGAATGAAAATTTCGATGCGGCGATAAAATTTTACACGCAATTTCCTTAAGAGGACTAATTTTAGAATATTTCAAGTGGAATTACGAATTTACTCTACTATTTTCTATCATTTATAAAATATCTCTTTGAACATAAACAACGTGAGTATTTTGAAGATTTAATTTACTGAACGTTTATTTATTAAATGCAAATATTTGTTGATTTATCTAGATTTATCTGATTTATCTATATATTATTATTTTAAAAAAATGTTGTTAATATTATTTCTAAAATCTTTATATACTCGTATTTATATGTTTGTGGTTTTTACGGGCGTTTTCAAAGTTTCTAGTTATATAATATTTTTCCACGAATTTTTAATCATTCGTCACTTTTGTGTGATAAAAAATATCTCTAATTTTCATTTAAAAAAATATTAAATTTGATACTTTTATAAAAAAAAAAATGCTAACTCAACAAAATGTGAGTGTTTAAAATAAACGCTATAATTAGAGGTTGATATAAACATGAACGAAAATAAAAGAAGAAGATGTAATTATAAACCAAAACGATCTTCTATTTCTTATATACAATATGTTTTGGGTATAACAATATCAATTAAAAATCATTTTGGTATATAAAGATTTTTAACAATCTCTGGTAAGAAAGACTTTCTTTAAAAATTTATTGTGTGATTATTCAAAACGTTTTGTGGATTTTCTTTGTGGTTTATGAAAAATTCCTATTAACACCAACGGAATATGAAATTAATGTTTAATTTCGTATTTTACTTATCGTTTTTTACTTACATTCAATTGAAAAATCAGTACTCTCATTATATAACTAGGTAGACTCAGCATCATACAAACCGTCGATACAATCAACAGCATTTTCGTTAATTTATACGAAGACTTTTTAGCCCGACCTCCAACGCCAACAATTGACGTATTTCCCCCCTCATTAGCCGCCATTGTCACAACATGGCTATCATTATCTGTACTAACACCGCCATTATACAAGTTCACCGAACCCATATCGCCATTATTCACAAGTCCCTTGCGAATCCTACAATCGATTCTTTCGTTAGTAGTCTTAAATATAAGTTTAGATTAAGGCCAGCGTCTCCTTATACGAAAAGCAGGGGTTAGGCACCGTATTTCGCATTTCCGCTATTTTGATTATTTTCATACAATGTTTTTAGAAACGGTTCTTAAAGGATGGTGCTTTTGAATGGTATATATATTTTTTTCAATAAAATGTCGAAAAAACATCATAACTTTCATAAAAATAAGACAATTTTTCGAACGTTGTTTTATCGAGGAAACTAGTGAAAATTTTAAAAAAAAGTTTGACCGTTCCATAGCTAGACATCTTGTCTACAATCAATAAAAATTGTGTAATTTAATTTGCTTTCGTTTAATAGTAAAACCTTGCAATCCTGTCTATAATTCAGCATAAAAGCATACGAAATTACTTGATTTGCGCGCCACTTTTTGCATAGCGTAGTGTAAGGAATACATAATAGATGGTGCTGGTTTATAACGGTATAGTTCTGACTGAGGTACTAGACTAGCACACGAAATATTGGAGAGAATTAGTATATACGTTATAAATAATAAGTACAATCGTTCAGATAAACGTTTGTCAATGAATAAATACCACTAGCGGTATCTGTTGGCAGAAGTTTGTTGGAGACGCTGCTGTTCATGTCTATTTGTACCTTGAAAACCCAAACACGTGCTTGCATATAAACACGTTCAGAATAATAATGGCGACTACCGGTATTTGACAGGCGATGGCAGTGTCCGCCATGTTGAAATACATGTAGGCTGTTATCCATTTGCTGGGCACACCGCAAATTGGTATCGCTTCAATAAAATCAGTTTCGTGGCTTTCAATTAGCTCGTCTTCGGTAGTGGTGTTTTGTAGTTTGCCTTCGCGTTGTTCCACCTCTATATATTCACGAATTTTTAAATAATCTAGCTTTTCTATATGTTTACCTGCGAATAATAAGAAGGGACTGTAGATAACCAAAGCGACAGCTGTCAGAGTGGCAATGATAAGTCTAGCATTTGAGACGGTGCACAGATACTTGCTCCTGAAGGGGTATTTGACAGCGACGAAACGTTCGGCGGTAAATGCGAGCACGAACCAAACGCTCAAAAAGCTCGTTACAGCTTACATGTAAAAAAAAAATACATTAAAATTATTCTTAATCTCGTTTTTTGATTAATTGACCTCACCGGTTAAGTACTGCATCATCTCGCACATGACCCTGCGATTCAACAGGTCCACGTCCAGCACAATGATCCAGACGAGAAAGATCAGCTGCAGCTGGACGGTATCGCTAACAGCCAGCGCGGCCAGATAGTGACTGGACGATAGTTTGCGCAGTTGCGTGCGCAGTAGCACATAAGCTGCCAAGCAATTCCCTAACGTGCCCAGCCATACGATACTCGGTGTGTAGTACCACTCCACAAGTAACAAGAGGTCCGAATGGGACATTAACTGGACCGGGGATGATGTGGGGAATGCGTCCATTGTTTGTTGTTTTGTGGGGATTAGTTGTTGAGTTGTAAAGTTGTAAATTTTGCAGCGAAGAATTTGATGTCTTCTGCGTATCAAATAGAAAAAAGTAGTATATTGAATTTGAATTTCAACGTTTCAATGAAATTACAGCAAATTGCAAGCAATAAATAATACTATCGTGAAAGTATACTTTTGATACGCTACCTTGTAATATTGGCAAAATTTTATGATAGCATAATACTTATCCTAACATAATGTCTTTCGGCTTTAACATCCTATAAGCAAGTAATTTTTAAAAAGACAAGATTTCTACATAAAAAAAAAATGTTGACAATAAAAATAATAATTTTTTAATGGTATAAATTGATAGAATAAAACAATTGATGGATTGATGGAATGTAAAATATAGAAGTACTAATCAAAATAATTCATATATTTCTGGAGAATATTTTTTGCGAGTTCTCTGGTTCAAGTGGAGAAAGTTGAAAATTTTTATTCGATTTTGGTCAAAATTTAAAAACAGCCTAAAATGACTAAAAATGGTCCTAGAAACTATTTCTGTGCGTTATGGTTGAAACGGAAACGGTTTTATTTTAAAAGCTTTTTTTATGCCCAATTCAATTATGAATAAAAAACAACTTGTGCATTTACACTATTTTCACAATTTCACATCCGCGATTAGCTTATCAATTCAGCGAGCGCGTTGATGATGCTGTGTAATGTAGTAGATCCGTCGCCGAGACGCCTATAGTTACGACTGACGCTCGCCGTCTCGACGCTCTGTTTATATACTAAATCTGCTATCTATAAAGACCTACAGGGTGCTGCATATATAATTAGTGCCTGTAAAAGGCTGCCAATTAAGACAAATAATTAAATAGACGAAAGAATTTAATCAAAAGCGATAACGGGTAAATCAGTTTCTCAAAATTAGTGATATTTCTGTAAATTCACAGCTGAAGGGGATAATGGACGAAGCACTTTGGACGCTTTACTTGCGACGACTTATTGCCGCTCTCAAGTGCATTTATCCGGACAATTGGCTCTTTTGCATCCAGAATTGACCATGCCTATGTTTTCTGGTTAGTAATATGATCAATTTTACTGAAAATTTATTATTCATACTCTGATTTTGACGAAAATTAATTAATTTCATATATAGAAATCACAGTCCGTTTGCAAACTGCTCGACCGGAAGTACGTCAACTTTTACTGCAATATATTCTTCCATGGTTGCATAATATGGAACTTGTAGATCCAAATATACCACCTTCAAATCCTTTATTCTATTATCAGGTAGGATTTCTTTCATTTATTTATGTCACATTCATTTTTTTCATTTTTTGTGCATCTACTTCAATTTTTATTATATTTTTTAGTATCAAGGCGATTCTAGCCGACAACGTGGTCGTAGAGAAGGTTGGGGATCAGCTGAAGCTACTGAAATGGTTTTAAACAACATATTTTATATTACTGCAAAGGTTACAGAAACTATCTTAAAATATTTAACATGTAATTTATAATATTTGTAGTTCTAGCATTTTTCACAATAGACATTTATTAATGATTTTATGTTAGTTTGATGATACACATCCTAAAGAAATTGAGGAAGTATGGGCAACACTGTCTACAGCCTGGCCCAATAATATGAAAATCATCATTAGATATTTGATTATAATTTCTGGGATGGCCCCTGCAGAACTATTACCATATGTAAGTTTTTTTTTTATATAGAAAAAATGCAACGAATAGATTTAAAAAATAATTAATTACACACATGTATATATAATTATCTAAAATTCGAAGATCAAAGTAGCAAATATTGGTATTTTCACAATTTTTAGGCGAAAAGAGTCGTTCTTTTCCTTGCCCGTGTTGAGCCAGTTCGCTTGCTAGACGAAATGATGTTTGAATTGCAAACGGTAGAAACATTAAACTGTTTAATTGAACGAACGGAAACGCCGCCATTTTATCGTCTCACTATCATGCGCAAAGCATCCAGCCATTCAGACGGAACTGGTGGACCTGGTCAAACCGATTCCAGCAGCAGAAGTGATTTGGGTTAGCAAAATTAAATCAAATGCATTTAATTATAAGGAATTCTGGAATAATACATTTTTAGGTGTTGAAAAAGGAACGATTCATACAAAACGCCATAGTGGTGAAGATCCAATGAAATGTGGAACACCAAAATGTGAAAATATGAAAAGTGTGTCAGAATTTCCTTCAAAAACTCGCGGAAATATTAATTTACCAGAAGATGTATGCACTCCGGCGACAGATGAGGTAATCATGCTGTAAAAAATAAAATAAATTTACTCTATGACTTGTGTATTAATTATTATAGAATTTGGAAGATTTATTTTCAATGTCTCGGACGACCGGCGACAAAACTGATATGATGTCCACAATACCTCAACCCTTACCATTACCAATGCCAGAATATGGGGGATTTTTTGCACCCCTTAGTAACTATCTACCAGAAAGCTCTCAACCTATATCTGGTTTCCACAGGTAATTTATATTTTTAATAAAAATATTTTTTATACAAATATACAATAAATTATACAAGTATAGACCATAATAGCTTTAATATAACGTCAAGATCATTGAAAACGACTCGAAAAATACGGCGGTACATAAAAAATATATAAATTAAAAGAAATTTCGATTTGAAAGTCATATTTAACAGCGAAATAAAATTGCATCTATCAAAATATAACTTTGTGATACCAACAACAAAAAAATCCCATTTCAAAAATATATAAAGAAAAAATCATAATATCGATGATGTGGATATATAACGATATCGATTTAGATGCAACGTTGCCGTAATGCTCCTCTGCGATATCGTGGTCGATGGTATCGAGCTGGATTGGAACCTGCAAGTACCACTGATGTTGCACGTCGTCTTCCTCGGTTTGGATCATACGAGACCTTTGGTGCGACGCCACTGTGCTCAGCTGCTTCTCAATCTGCTCGTTGTTCTTGCGCAACATAACGACCATTTAACAGTCGCTAGAATCATGTTGAATAGCAAAACGAAAGAACTCGAGCTTGGATTGAGCGTGGCCAATCTACCTGTTGTTTCTCACGTATTTACAGGTATTTTTATTAAATGAAGCATGTAATATTTCAAAAAAATGTACAATAAATACTTTGTTTACACTCAAAGTATGTACAGTATGTTCAAAATATATAATACTTTATAAATATATATAATATCAAATATTAATTAATTTAATAAAAAACGGTAATTTCTGCTTTGTGTTTTAGAACCAGATGCAAAGTTTGATGCGTATCTTCACGGAACGATGCCATTAATGAGTTCTGAAGCAGCAGCTGTCAATAAAGACCTGTCAACTTCAGGTAGTTCTGTCAGTACTGCTTCAGGTAAGCAAGCCAGGAATATATATATTTGTTTTATTAATATTTCTTTATTTTTTTAGGAGATAAATTAAAGGAGCCTTCCAGTATCGCACCTCCAGTAATCGTCACCCCTGAACAAGAGCAAGATGCAGCCTCTTGGACAGCACCGTACTTGGCCCAAACGCAATTAAGCACTCAAGCTGTCATCAAATCGATGATCGACTTTTTGGCTACGAGGCAACATGTTCCTCTTTGGAATTATGAAGATATAACGGCAAAAGTAAGAAGAAAATTTATTTTTTGTTGATTTTTGAAAATTGAAAATTTTATTTCTTGTGTTTTTTTGTAGGTTTGGCAAGTTCGCAGCGCCGAACAAATGGAATGCTTTCTACAGCACGTTTTGCATGTGTTTCAACAATCGCTGCCCAGTGCTCATGTCAGTGAACGATGGGCTCAGACGGCTCTGCAATTGGGGCTTAGTTGTAGTAGCAGACATTACGCAGGACGGTCTTTACAAATATTTAGGTAAAACTGAAAATACAGTCATCAAAATATTACATCCAAATGGAAATTAGATAATTCTTTAAATTATTAAAAAATTGCTTTATTGTGTTTATTTTTTAATTCTTAGGGGTTTACGGGTACCAATAACATCTCGTATGCTGTCAGATATTTTGAGCAGATTAGTCGAGACAGTAGCGGAACAAGGAGAAGACATGCAAGGTAAAAACACGTAACATACTTTAAATATGACTTCATCCTACAAGAGGTGTTTGAAATATTCGCGCCATTAATAGATTCAAAAAATATTCTTCTACGTAATTTCTTTATGCAGTTTTTGTAGACTAATTCATCAAGGTCTGCAAAATATATATCTACAGCTTCTATAATCTCTTCATGGGATGAGGTTTTTTTTATCCTCGTAGGTATTTCTGCACATAAGCAAACAGATGATAGTAGGAAATGTCTATATAGACATTTTGTATGGTTATCTCTAGTTATAGTCGTTAAGGAGATCGCCGATCATTATATTGTCATTGGAGTTCCAAAAAATGACATCTTTATCTTTCTAACAGATACTAGAATATATTTTGTGATTAATTTACAATCTAAACAATATGCTTCCATTGTTTATATTTCTCTCTAATCTTTGGCCGTTTAATAATAAACCCATCACTCATCTACAGCAAAAAATAAGTTATGTTTTTAGAAAACGAATGAAAATTCCAACATATCGAAATGGATAGCTCGATATTTTAAACTTTTCTCAAACAAATATTATACGACATCACCGTGCTCGATGTTTGACATTTTCATTCAAAAATCTTTTAAACAAACCAGCTATCAGATGAAATCTACTTGACAAGTTGCACCGATATTATCACTTATTATGTCATGTAAAAAACACATCTAGAGTAAGCAAAAGTTGTAATTGATACAACGTCACAATACGACCGTTTCAAACACAACTCGTATTTACTTCTTTTGTTTATCAAATCCCTTTGTAGGATACGTCACCGAACTACTACTAACATTAGAATCTGCTGTTGATTCACTGGAATCTGATTTCCGGCCACTAGATTTCCTACGTGATTTCTTCAAATCCACACCAAATCTAAACAACAATCCACATAATATACCCAAATCGCGCAATAGCAATCAACAACAGCCAAATGACAGCGCTGCAGCAACAGGCAACGCACTAGCGAATAACACGTCTACTGCGCATAGTAATATACCCGGTGGTGGGGATATTGTACCACCCCTTTCGTCCACTGGGACTGGAATAAATGTCAGTGGAAATTCTCCGGTAATATTCGAATTTAAACTATCGTTTGATAGTTTGCGTACACTTAAGATATTTTCAGCATATTTCTCACGGTCACGTTGGACATGGACGGAGCACGAGTTATTCTGTTTCGTACGGCATTAGGGGCAGTAATAAGATGATGGGTGGTACGGGCGCTGTAATTGGCGTTGGGGGCGTTATCGGCAGTGGGGTCGGTAATGTTCTGGGTGGCGTGGTTGGCGATGGTAGTGGTGGCGGTAAAGGGGTGGGAGTGGATAGTATACGGGGACGGACAGGCAGTGAAGTAGAGTCTAGATCAAGCAATAGGTGAGTTTGAAAAATATGTCTCGCAAACTTGAAAATAAGGAACGATTCAAATTATTGTCGTCAACATAAATATGCTGCTTCTATTTGTTTTTTATTGATCGCTTATTAAATTTTGCTTCATCTAATGATAGATATAACATTGAATTAAATAATATCCGGAATATAGCGGTGCAAAATGGCTATTCTTCTTTAATTGTAATTAATATATTACGAAAATTTAAACATGAAGAGAGATCAGGGATATTAGTAGTGTAGTACAAAGTAATAATTCGACTTCTAAATTTGTTGATCCAATTACAGCGTTTATTATTAGTTTATCTTGTGCTACTGAAGATGCGGGCATGACCTTCGAAATGCGCATCTAATTATGAGCCATAATGCTCTGAGTTACGGTATTTGGGTGATATCCTATGCAAAAACAATTCTGTTTTTTTTTTTAGTTTGTATCGGTTCTGTACGAATCTGCCGCGGTCGCGTTCAGCGCAAAGCTTGAAACTGCTTGGCGACAGTAGCGCCACTCAAGATGATAAGCTAACAATCCTAGCGCAGCTATTTTGGCTCGCCGTGTCTCTCCTAGAATCGGATTACGAACATGAGTTTTTATTGGCTCTGAGACTGTTAGCGAGGGTCTTGCATCGTTTACCATTGGATCGACCAGATGCTAGAGATAAGGTCAGATAATGTGAATTTGTCAACTAATTTTAATATATCGAGTTTAGATTGTAGGTTACGTCGCGAAAAAAACAATGTCCCAACAGCTTTTCGCAAAATTTAAAAGGTTTGAATTTGTTTTATTTTCTGTAGGTGGAAAAAATACAAACGCAACTTCGATGGCCTCAATTTCCCGGAGTACATGCGCTATTATTAAAGGTATATTATTTTTTAAATAGGGAAGAGAAATAAAAAATACAATGTTAAATTATTTTATCACGGTTAAAAACGAGGATTTATTCGACTATAGTTTCGCTTATTAAGCATTATCAAAAAATGAACGACAAATTACAGAAAACTTATTTATATATATACACAATCTACCTACAGATAATATCGAATAATGGGAGGAAATTAGGTCTAATTGGCCATTAAGTAAATCAGTGTTTTTTTAATAGTTTTTTTCATTTTAGATATTTATATATATTTTTTATTGTATAAAGGGTTGTACCCATCCGAACATATACGAGCCAGTGGTGGCGCTTCTGTCAGCTTTTACCCCCCTGTTAGATCTTCCAGTGGCGGACCCAACACAATCAGCCGCGTTCCCCATGAACGTCATCGCCTTACTCCCTTATATGCTGCTTAACTACGAAGACGCCAATGATCTTTGCATCGTCAGCGCTGAAAATATCGCTCAAGTAAAGAAAAATTTCACAATTATTTAGAATATTTCTACTAGGATTTATACAAAAACCTACTTTTGAAAAACCGGTTTTCGAATTCCAGCATTTCAAAAAAAAAAAAAACGTTAAAACCGGTTTTCGAATATTTACAAAAAATATAGTTAAAAGGTTGTAAAATTATTATACTTATTTCAAAATATGTATATATTTTTGATCGTATAAAAATATGAAAATAACATAAATTATATTCCAAATAAATCAAAAATTAACTATTAAAAGACAATTCAAAAATTCTTACAAAATATAAACTGTGCATAGAGCGCGGATCGGTAAAACGTTTTTTTTTTTATAGACTGGTGGTAGAAAGCGCTTGTAAAGTTTGAAAACCGGTTTTACGAATTTTACATATTTAGTCCAAAATCGACTTTTTTAAAACGGACAAACCTTAATTTCTACTATGTTTAACAACATGACTTCTCTAAGGTTTCAATAGAAAAGTCTAAAAAACTGGAGAACCTCGGCACTGTAATGAACCTCTATTCCCGTCGCACATTCAGCAAAGAGAGCTTCCAATGGACCAAATGTGTGGTGAAATATCTGAATGATACTTATTCGCACATGAGTCTGGCAATGTTGGCCTTTTTGGTCGAGGTTTTGGAGAAAGGGATGGCGGCCTGTCAACAGCCAGTCCTCAATATATTGCATTGTATGCTGCATTATGTTGATTTAGCTTCTGCGGCTGCGCAACCGATCAATGCCGATTTATTACGAGTCATCGCGAGATATATTGAAGGTTAGAAAATGTATTTCGACAGTTATATATTAAAAAAACTGTTTGCTTAAAAATATAATAAAAATAACATAAGACGCAGTAACGGTAACAATATATAATAATAATAGTGATAGACTTTATTAAGAAAAGAAAAATACATATAGAATATACATGAAAATACTAGAGAATATATTTAAAAAATATATATGTATATATATAAACACACGAATTTCTCTTTAACTTAAAAGGCGAAGTTCAGCCTTTAAACTAAATAAAATTAATATTTTAAATAAAAATTAATTTTTTGCTGGTCTACCACATAACCCATATAAAGATATAATTGAAAGATAGTTGACGGTATGCGCGAGACTGATTGAACATTTATTGTTGTTTCTTTTATATAAAAAGGTATTCATTGGAAAGAAGCTTTAAAGATCTTAAAACTAGTTGTAACTCGATCTAGTAGCTTGGTAGCGCCACCTACATCCATACAATACCACAGCTACTGGGAAGCATCACTAACAGCGTTGCCACATCCGTCATTTAGCGATATGGATGTATTTACACGAAAAGAACTACCCGGTAATAATACACATACAGTCGTTAACAAAAAATATCGTTGTTGAATATAATCGGTTTTTTAATTTGTTAAAAATATATGTTTTAGGTCGAACTATGGATTTTACGTTCGATCTATCGCAAACTCCCGTGATTGGTCGCCGATTACTGACGAAAACCGACGACAATAATACGTTAAACTCGACAAAACCGATTGCCTCACCGAGACGGTCCTGTTCATTGAGTCCCGCTGATACAGGCCCACTATCGGGCTGGAAACGACCCTGGATGTCTCAGGTTAAATATATAATAATAATAATTGTCTTTATTGGGCGAAGTTCAGTTACAAAACTCGAATAAAATAATACTCAGTTATAAATACAGTGTAAAGGAAACTGCTCTTTCACTACCCCCAAGTGAATGTATGCTTTATGTATTCTAAATTATTTTATTATAAATATACATGTTATCTATTTTCCTAGATTATCGACATACGTATAACTAAACTAATTACTACGTTCTTATACAGTCATAAAGTAGTTTTAGATCTAGATACTCAGATCTAGGAAATACTGCTTACAGTTATATTTAAATTACGATTGATGCATAACAGACTTAAGATAGCTGGGTAATAGGATGTCTGATCGAGTGGTCGTATGAATAGGAGTTTCTGTATTGAACCTTGTACTTACATATATTTTTTAATTATTATTTCCAGGGTCGAGTTCGAGAATGTTTGGTCAATTTATTAACGACTTGCGGACAGCGCGTTGGTTTACCAAAAAGTCCTTCAGTAAGTTACAGTTTTGCTTACTTGATGCTTTTACGCATTTTTTTCGTGTCTAAATTCTTCTAGATTTAAGATCTCAATATTTTTTAATTTCTACGATATTTTACTAATTATTTTATACTTACAAAATTCTCTCACAACTATTTTGCCCGGTCCTATATCGTATGCGCAGCCGTAGAAATGTATAATGTGTCTTTCTCTAACACGTGTAGTTTTGCATGTTTCAGTGTCTCTCTTTTTCTGTCATAAGCAATTACTCCATGCGTGGATCACAATCGCACAATGTATGTAACATAGTAGTCAAAACAACACTAATTAGTCCTAAAGTTAGTTAAAGAGTCCGCAATCCTAAAGATTGGTTGGAAACAGCACGCCATGCCGATCTATCCTGAGCTAATCCCTTCATCTCCCTATAGCTATTCATCTCAACGTCTTCAACTATCTGACTCACATACTCCAATCTAGGCCAACTACCCCTCTCTTTCCCTCCACTCTACCTTCTATGATCAATTGCATAATCCCCCCATGCCTAAGAATATGCCCTACTAATCTGTCTCTCCTACGTTGTAACACTCTCCAAATACTTCTCTTCTCCCCTACTAACTCTAGTACAGCTTCATTTGTTACTTTATCTTCCCAACCAATCCTCATCATCCTCCTATAACACCACAAATTAGTCCTAAACAAACTTAAAATTTTTACACTTTCAAATTGACACTATGTACTTACACAAAATTTTACTACAAACCCTCATGTGTTCAAAATAGTTTCCTGTATTGTAATTATAGATTTTTAGAACAATACATTTGAAATACATAGATTTTGTTTTTAATCACGACCAAAAAATTGGCAGCATAATTATAAACAAACTATGAATTTTCTACTTTCTTAATACATATCTCATAATAATTACTTTTTATTGGCACGTCTTATTTGCAACAATTATAATTATAGGTCATATTCAGCCAAAGTTCGGACCTTTTGGAACGACAATCCAGTATGGCATCGAGCACAGAAGAAGTTTCGGGCGCAAATAACGATTTGAGCGGTGGATCACGCAGGGACGATGCTACCGCAGACTTTGGCGTATTCAAAGACTTTGATTTCCTCGAATATGAGAGCGAAAGCATCGAGGTAAATCAATTCATGCACAATATGCACGGTCTGTATCTAAAATATTTTGTCTTCCAATAGGCCGAAAGTACGGATAACTTTAACTGGGGCGTTCGACGCCGTCCGTTAAGCGAGGGTGAAGAAGAACCGGGAAGTTTAAGACAACTCGAAGACAGTCTCAGCGAACAAACGCCAGTTTTAACAGTACGAAAGGTTAGAATAAATGATTTGATCATACAACAATTTCCCACCAATAATATTACTTGCTTTAGATTTCGCAGTCTAGAGTGGTGACTGAGGAGTCATCAGATGACGAAATTGGTGGTTCTGAGTCTCCATTGGACGAACTCGCTTCAGTCGTGGTTCAAGAAGATTTTGGTGGCGCTGATAGCAACAATAGCAGCTCTGGAATCAGTGGCAGCGCCACTGACCCTAGAGTGCCGCCTCTGTATCCTCCAGGAAGTTCTTTATCTAGGCACGAAATGCGAAGAAAAGACTCTACTGGAGGTAGATCTGACACCAGGTAAAGCAACTCGCGATAATCTTGTTTTTTCTTTTAAAAAAATTACTGATTGCGCAGTATATGATATTTCGCGATTTTCCATTTTTGGCAACGAGTTTACTAGTTAATTCTTTTGTTTGAGCGATTAACAATATCATTTATTCTTTAGCGAGTCGAGTGTGGGCGATTTAGGTGACGTAACTCCATGTAATGACTCGCCGAATGTGTCCCAAATGATTAATCTTCGCCCTATGCCTCGTAGCGATACTATTGAGGCGTGGACAACATTTGTGCAAACTTGCGCTTGTGATAATCCGTCAAATATGCTGAAATTATTTCATCACCTACAAAAACTTATAAAGGTACTTTAGAAAAAAATAAAATACATGCCGTAAGAGAAGAAATAAACACTGACTATGAAATATTTGTTAGTTTAAGATAAAAAATACACGTTTTTATTTTTACTTAATATTCATTTATTAATACCAGCATCCTGGTTTGCATAAACCAGATCTGTTTGCATAATTTGTATAAACCTTAGATGAACCGTAAAAAAGCCTTCTTAAAAAATCATTTTATTTTGAAACTTTCACAACATTCCTAAGCGCATTTTTATTTTAATAAAATAAGTTAGTCTCAACAATCTGTCTTTCTCAGAGCGTGGCATCTACGGCCATAACACTCTCTCGTGAAGCATGCACTTGTCTAGCTACAGCCTCAACCTCAACAACGCAAACGCGTCAATCTTCAACAACAGTTGCCGTCTCAACTACTATCAAAGTACTTTCCGTGCGCATCGCTTCAGTGGTGGACATTGCCACGCACCGTCTGTTAGTGGGCGCGCATTCCACCCACCATCACTACGTTTGGTTCAACACAACAGCCCTGGGCGGCCAGACTGCCGCCCGTATGACCGAATCCCTGCGCTACGGCATGCTCGAGGTGCAGGAACATCTCGAAACGTATTGCGGGAAATTGGAACGCGCCACAATGGTCAGTGATTATTTTAAATGTTTTACTTTAAAGATGATAAAATACTAATTCTGCTGCTATTTTTCAACATATTTTCTATGTTATCTATGCTATTTTCCCTGTCTCCTTTTCGTTAATAATCTATGTAAGCACTGTAACAAAGTAGACAAGATTGTGTTATATGCGGACGATTCAAACTTCCTAATTAGTGCTGATAGTTTTTTAACTAGTTTTTAAAGCCAATAGAGCGGTAAATTCCACGATACAATGAAAATGGTCTGTTCCTGAACATGATTAAAATCAAACTAGTTCATTTTACCACAAAAAAAATACTAAAATCTGTCGATATATTTATTGTATTTGATTGTATGTATTTATTACAACAGTACACGGATGCTGCTAAAACGTCTCTAAAACTCGAACAACTTGCCGCGGCCGCTGCAGCTGCTGCTTCCGCCCCTGTTACTCCCACTCCATCTCCTTCTACCCCCACCACACCGCCATCTTCAACAGCTCCTACCTTGAATCTGCAACAAGGACAGGGTGGGGGGAAACAATATCATCACCCGCAGCATCATCACGAGGATTATCTGCTGGAGCTGAGTAAGGCCCTATATAAACTGTACTTCCAGCTGTTGCTGCTGGTCGAATCTGCGCACAAGATGACTGCGCATCTTGTGCAAGGACTGCGAAATGCTGGCTTCAGAGATATAAGCAATGAGGTGATAGTTTTATTTGTTTGTAATAGATTATTTTCATTCGGTGTTTTTTGTAGGTCAGCGCAGTTTGTGCAGCTCTGAGAAGAGCAGCTGAGGATCAAGAAGCAGACGGTGGCAACCCTATTCCAGGCCAAAGTGCTGTTGCCACATCTCCTGTCGCTGGATCTAACACAAGGTATAAAATGAATTGTAAATTTCCAATTTATTAATTATAATAAAATTAAATTTTGTTAATTACCATTATAGTTTAGAAGAGATGATCCACAAAATCTACGATTTAATAACTAATGAGAGATGGTCTACTGCACTGAATTATATGAGGCAACACCGCGCTGTTTTAGTACGTCCACCAGACCTGACACCTGTCATTGATGTAGATGACAATATTTCAATGGTTGTCAATACATACTGCAGAAAGCTGATGGTGGAACGACCTGGTAAATTTTTTAATGTTAATTACGAAAAATACGCTATATATTTTTATATGGCATTTTTAAGATTGTTTTGTGGTGACAAATCAAGATAGCGACATGCGTGACATATATGGACGTCTTTTCCAAGTGTCTGCCGCTTTGAACGACTTAGAAATTATAATTAATAATGAGTTTATGCAAACTTTAAACAAATAGTAATACTATAGTAAATTTATTATAATGATTACGTTATTTTTTTAAATACTAGTCTTGTAACTATATTTATTTAGAATTTTACTTTAATCTTTTTATATTATTTTCTAAATTAATTTAACTAATGAATTAAATTATACACACCGTAATAAAGTGTCAATTTCTGAATTTGAATTTTACGTAGTTGTAATGATATTCTGTAACTATAACGACGGCAACATCGCATACCAGCTGACAATGTTATAATACGAATCGCTCTTATCTCAGATATACGTCTTTAAATTCGTTAAAATCATCCTTATCATTAACGCTTCAGTAACATCGAATGAATTGACTCAAAACATAATAATGGATAGTGAGCAATCGGTTAAAGAAAAACTAAGCAATTTACTGCACCAAAAGAAGATCATTCAGGAGCGTGAAAACCGTGACAATATTCCTCTCTCGTATCGTGCTGATATAAATACTAGTTTTGTAAAGCGAGAATTGCCGGATTGTAATGAATCAAACGTTCAACAACAGCAAGCAGTTTCAGAATTACAATCAGCTGTTGCAATTGAAGACGGCGATGTGCACACGCAAGACGGCAACACTGTTGACAATGAACCTGTAGATCCCTTCAGTAATATCTCCCTGCACGCGATTTTAAATGAGAAGAAATTGGCATTAATGCGGAATAAAGATGTGCTCGAACTGCTAAAGCAAAGACATAAATGAATGATGTTTGTATTTTGTTAGGTATATAAAGACTGAAGTAGTTGAAAAAAAATTGTATTTGATTTAGGTAGTAAACATAGGCGTACGATGCATGTCTTATGTATGTTAAAATATATTCTATTCAATTTATTTATTGATCTATTTTTTACAGGAAACTGTTATTCATTTAAGACGTCTTGTCGCAGCTTGTCTTTTTAGCAAACGTCACCGTTGTTTTATGAAACGTCACCGTTGTTTTGTTGAACGTCAAATAATTCATTTGTTACGCCACTGCAATGTCAGCGCAAAACAAAACACCACACGGCAAGCAGGCACTTTAATAATCCTTGAGCGAAGCGAGTTATACCTACGCAATCTGCGAAGCACGTCGCAACAGTCAACGCGATTAGATCAACAACATGCCATTTATCGTACGTACGACAGGGATGCGAAACAATATCGCTTTGTTTTTCCTTCCTTTCATCAAGTAAAGTGTACCACAGAACATTCGCGTTTACCTTTTCAATATATGTGAAGATCTACCAGTTCTACGGCAACAAAAACCGTTCCAATCCGATAAAATACCTTATGGCGTACAGGACGCAAGTTCAACCTTCACCCGCACAAATGTGAGCAATTGAATTGTCGCCGGAATTGGGGCCACCAGATGATTCCACACACAGTACGTAGTATTCGCTGGTGTTGCGGTATATGATTGTGCGTCGTAACGCTCGCACGGTGCTGCTGTGCATTTGCCATCTGGTTATTGGTACGATATCTCTGGAGCATGAACGGGCGCCCGTAGGACTGGAGCTAGTGTGTGCCCCACGGGATTTGGTAACAACGCTTGTTCGGTGCTTGTGTCTCTGGCATGGACCATCCGCTGTATATTCCCTATGCGGCCACTAATGGACTGCCGCAAGAATCTAAATTGGCCACATATATGGTGAGAATTTTTGTTGTTTCTCTTCGTTAATTCATTTATTAACTCGTCATTTTGTTTTGTACGATCTTGTAGATTATTTAATTAAATCAGTTCTTAGTCGTAAGGTGACCACAAATATTTGGAGCCAAAACGGGACATTTTTATAACACGAAAACGGGCACAACTGTTGTTTATTAGTAATATAAATTACATAAAATAAACTCAAAATGCTAATAACAATGATAACATAAAAAAAACAGAAGAAAAACTCTTATAATATAAGAAGTACCTAACAAATAAAACGAAAACAATTTATTAATATTTTTCCGTCGACGAAATTTGTATTAATAAATCTTCTTGACTCTTCCAGACAGTTTATTAAGACGTTAAAAACGACTGTACTACTGTATAATTCAAGCAAACGAAGGATTTCCCAGCACTAGAGCAACATCTCTACGCGCATGCGCTGGTACATAATTCAAGAAGTTCGTCCGGACGAATTTCTGAACGAGGCCCAGCTGTAGAGCACCACCAATCTGAAATTGGTGCTAGTGTGCGTTGATTGGTTGGCTTGGTGACTTTATACTTTGTAAGCCAGTTCATAGAGGGCAACGTGTCGTATCATCTACTACAAACATTTCGAAAGTTTCGTGAACAATTTTATCGCTTGTTAAAAAAACGGGACAAATGCCCTTCCCGATGTAGTTCATTGGGACTGTCCCATTCAAAACGGGACATTTTTGGTGGTCACCTTATCTTTAGCCGTTTAAAACACGTTTTTTTTTTTTAATTCGATTGACCCTTTGTAAGCCGATACAATCCATATAATATAATATATAACATATAATGTATAAAAATCTTGTTATGAAAGGTGCGCTGCAAGTTTTTGCATAATTAGAGTATATATAAATAGGTGCCGATAAATAAATTTGCATAATTAATTCAACATACTAACATCGAAAAAAAAAATACACGTATAAATGCTATTGATAATAAATAAAACTAATTATAATAAATTTAAAATTGCGAGAATGGACATTTAATTGGCGCTTTGGCGAACGTTATATTAAAATTTTTTTTTTTAAACATTGTAGAATCGTCAAAGTGCCAGCACGCCGGTGAATAATTTGAACCAGTCCTTCTCTAAAATCAACATTGATTCTCCTATTACATCCAAGAAAGTAAGTCCCGAATCACCGGCTTTTGTTCCAGGACTGAGACCATCTACCACAGGTAAATAAATCTTGGTCTTGAACTTTCTAATATACATACAAAGTGATCAATCGAAACAATTCGCCCAAATCATAGTCTTATTTTTGCTAATACTCTCTATAAAAGTGGAAATTTCATTTAAATTTTTGTTTAATTTTATTGCATAAAACTTCGTTTTATAGATAGATACAGTTTATTCCCATCAATAAGACAGTTTAGATTTAAACTCGCATTTACAGGTACGAGTATATATTTGATATAAAGTAATTTAGTATAAAACGGTAAAATATTAAATAATACAAAAAAATCGTAGTTAGTAAAGGTCATTAAAATAGTTCACAATTATACCATGAAATATTAACTTAAATAACACTTATTATAATAGTAGGCTTTGTCTTTTTATAATAGTAGAATAGTAGGCTTTGTGAACCATGATAGAGCGCCACTTATTTTTAAAAGCATGAATATTTTTAATTTGTTTGATAGTATTTGGTAATATATTGTAAATATAATTAGGCATAAATAATAATGAATTTTTATAAAAGCTAGAATTCGGGTGTTAATATAAATATTATTACAAGATCTTGTCGAATAACTGTGGTTTGAGCTAGAAAAAGTATTGCGGTATTTGTGCACTAAAACACACAATTCTACAATATAGTCGAGCTAATGATAAATTTTTATGTTTTTAAAATAATCAGCTCTATCTAGTAATATATTTCGCGCATAAATTATTTAGTACTCGCCATGGTTTTAGGCACTTCTTCTCCTTATGCTGTAACATACGGTACGGGCGGGCAAGTGGGCGGCCCGCCACCATCTGTATCTCCCCACTTGACGCCCCAACCATCGCCCCCGCCAATGAACAACTGCTCTCCTGTTCCGACTCCCTTACAACTGTTGGAAAAGCCGATTGGTACTCTAGCTTATCAAGTAAGACACTTTTTTTATAAAGTTACTATACATATATTTGTTTTCCCATCATTTTTTTGTGATAAATTATATATATGTTTTCAGATTATCAAATTTAATTGACTAGAAGTTATATTTACATTAATGGGGCGGTTGGATAATAAAATGTTTGTATGCGTATTTTGCAATAATTTAACTTGGGCGCCATCTACATTCTAATTAGTCAACTATAAATTTACGATTTCTGACGACTTTTGGTCAAATATTTGATCTAATATATGTCAAAAAGTATGAAATTTTCATTTTCAACTCAAAATTGTTTGGAAATTTCAAACGAATGAAGAATTTGTTTGATAATAATAATTCTAACTTGGGTATTATAAATTTCTTATTTTTTTTAATGAAAAATTAACATGGCAAAGTGCCCCCTTAATCTTTAACATTCACACAATTATTAAATGCATTTATTATTTTGAAATATTGTAAATCTATTCACTGTTCTAATTTCTTTTTGTTAATGTAAGCATTTATTTACGTAATAGATATTTGCTTAATAAATATTTATTTGCTATTTAATAGATATGGAAATCGCTGTAAAATTGCTACATAATTCAAATTGATAGCGATTATAAATATCATGCAGTTTTAAGCGCCGGTTATATTTTGATCAACCATGTTTACTGATAACACCATATATTAATATTAATATTATATACCAAAATTTCGCCTTTTTGTGCCAATATAACCTTTTTATAAAAGAAGTTTAAAGTATTGTAATATTTTGCCCATATTTACCTTTGTGTTTTATTTCGAATTTTAGGCACATTATTATTATATACAATTTATTGTACAGCATATGCTAGAGCAATGTTCTATCCATAAGTTTTTCCATATTTTCTCATAAAAAATGGACGGTAGAACATTGGGTGGATATGGACACATCTAGTATATAGCTTTTTAGATTTTTTAAAACTTAAATATGAAAAAATTATGCACGAATAAAGTCGTTAAAATAAAATGTAATATAATATAAAAGGAAAATTTCACGTAAATTGAAAAATTATTCTGGAATTTTGTGCTTAACTGACGTTATGGAGTTAAAAAGCATTTTTTTCTAGTAAAGAAGAAATTAACATTTACAAATACATTGAATTGTTTACTTTCTCTTGTAGGAGAATGTGGGCGGTACGACATATTTTTACCCCACGACGTCCCCGTCCACCAGCATCGCCCCATCACCCTCGGACGCCCATCCGAACTCCACAACCGTGTCTATGCACCTAAACCAACATCAGCATCTACCCTCCCCGCTCAATAATCATCTGAATCAGCAGCAACAGCATCCGCAGACGCAGCAAGTGCAGGTGTCTCCGCTGGTCGCCCAGCAGATGTATTCGGGCACGCCTGGGCATATCGCCTCGATGCGGGACAGAGTGGGCGGTGCCGCCGGTGCGGCCGCTTCCGCTTTCTTCATTAGCGAAGAAGCGCACGAGGAGTTGCTGCAGAGGAACGCTCTCACGTTGGTCCAGTGCGATCCAGAAGAATATCCCGGTAGGAATGTTTGGTGTTTATTCGTTGGTTTAACTGTGGCTGTTCTTATTTAGTTTTGTGCCATTGGTAAAAAACTGATTTCCTTTTTGTCGATGAAATAAATTATTTCTTAAAATTTCCCATAAATTTTTAACAGTATTTTTAACAATAAATATGATCGTATATAGCAGTACTGTGCAATCAATTTTTTTGTAGAAAGATTTTTTTTTACTGAAAATTGGATTTTCTTTACCAAACAATCGATTTTATTTTTAATCAAAAATCTTTTTATATTCTCTTTATTCAAAACGAAATTTTTTTTACCGAAAACTTAATTTAAAAAAATCATTTTTTCCAAAATCACGGTTTAAAAAAATATTTTCTTTTTTTAAGGAAAAAAACCTGTATTTTACCGGTAAAACTTCACCGATAAATTAATGCAATATAATAATTCTCAACATAGATTTACCCCATGAAGTAGAACACTACCACGACTTATATCCATTGGAACCGATTGTAATGCATAAAGCCCACATGGGCTACCAGGCCTCCATGTACAAGGCCACCAACATCAAAACGGGCGTCAGATACTGTCTGCGCAGAATCCACGGTGAGCATTCCCACCTTTCATAATAATCAAACCGATCGAATTAACATGTTTATAGGATTCCGTTTACAAAATGCAAAATGCATGCAATTTGTTGACATGTGGAAGAAACTTATCCATTCCAATATCGTACAACTAAAGGAAGTATTCACGACAAAGGCATTCGGAGACACATGTAACTATTTTATACGCAACTTTTTAATTATATTTAACTCTGTATATGTCGTTTTCATTTTCAGCGATGGTGTTTGTGTACGATTATCACCCAGCCTCCGAGACGCTGTTGAGTCGACATTTCACCGCGGATCCTTTAAATGGGGGCAGTGGCGCCTACGCCGATCCATTCGCCACGGACCCGAGCGCCCCACGGCCCTACTCCCACCAGAAGAATCACATTCTGCGCCACCAGCAGGCCCACAAACTACCCGAACCGCTCATATGGAACTATATCATTCAACTCACCAGCGCTTTGAGAATTATTCATTCGGCTGGTGAGCTAATACTTTTTTTAGTTCTTATTAATAGTTTTAAATAATTAAACTTTTTTAAATTATCACTACGTAGGGTACGCCAAACCGCTAGGATTCTTTGAGAACTCGTTTCATTTTAAGTTGCTAAAAATGGCAAATGAAAATTCTGTAAATTATGAATGATGAACTGAGAATTAGAAAAGAACGGACAATTTGTAAATTACTTAATTTTGATGATACAGGTTTAGCTTGTCGATCTTTGGACCCAACCAAGATCATCCTCACTTCCGGTTCGCGCTTGCGCCTGAGTTGCTTGGGCGTACTCGATGTGATCGTGGGCGACGCGGGCAGTGCCGCTGCTGGTGGACAAGTCGCCCTACTGCAACATTACCAACAAGTAAATACAATCAAATACAATATTAATTGCGCATTGTATGAATAACATTATTTAAAGAGCACGAAATCAATATATAGTTAGTATTCATTAACGAAAGTTAATGAATACTAACTAATGTTATCTGAGAAATGTGCGAATAATACCTTAGCGAAGGCGGTTATAAATATCGAAACGTTGGAAATACTTTATCTATCGATCTATCGATTTACTGTGTTCCTTACTTAGGTACTGTTGGTTAATAAATAAATAGGTTATAGATTTTGCCGTTATGTTGTGATATTTCATATTAGGGAAGAGAAATAAAAGTACAATGTTTTATATCACCGTTGAAAATGAGGTTTATTCGATTATAGTTTCGCTTTTAAGCATTATCAAGAAATGAACACCGAATTACAGAAAACTTATTTATATATAGACAATCTACCTACAGATAATATCGAATATTGGGGAGTAGATTAGGTCCATTTGGTCATTAAGTATTTTAATTTGCGTTTTTACGGTGTTTGTGATTTTCTAGTGATTCAAGCAAATTTAATTTATGACTTTTTGAACAAACGTGTAAAATTGTTATATTATCTATGCTAGGAAAATTGTGGTGAGGTTCTAAAATATAGTTAGCAAAGTTCGAATTTTTTAAAATTTTATTTATAACTAATTCTATTTTTATTTCTTGATAATGCTTAATAAGCGAAACTATAGTCGAATAAATCCTCGTTTATAACTGTGATTTAAAACAATGACTTGTATTTCTCTTCCCTAATAAATAAATAATTGCCTGGGGCGTATTTAGGAGGATTTGAGTGCCCTGGGAAAGCTAGTCCTAGCTCTCGGATGCAAGAGCACCATGGCTGTGCAACCGAGCAATATTTCAACGGCCGTCGAGGTTGTCGGACGTACTTACACTAGTGATCTACGTAATTTGCTCATGTAAGTCCCCATATACACTCAAACCACAATATCCATTTGACAAGGAAATTTGGGTGGGTGGGCACGTTAGGTACCTGCTATCGAATCAACAGCGTCGGAGCGTCACTGATCTAATGCCTATGATCGGTGCTCGCTTCTACACTCAACTGGACTGCATCCAGTCACGAGCGGATCTGCTCGAGGACGAAGTCTGCAAGGAAATGGAAAATGGTCGGCTCTTCCGCGTTATGGTCAAACTTGCTACGATCAACGAACGGCCAGAGTAAGAAGAAGTTCTTATTTTTCCAGCACATTTTTTAAATTATTAACCTTTTTTTAAATTGTCACTAGTTAGTTAAATAGTCCTCAACCCTAAGGATTGGTTGGAAACAGCACGTCATCTGTCGATCTATCCTGAGCTAATTCCTTCATCTTTCTATAGCTATTCATCACACACGTCCTCCACTACACATACACACTGGCCCACATACTCCCATCTAGGCCTACCTACCTCTTGCTTTCCATCTACTATACCTTCTATAACTAATTACATAATACCCCCGTGTCTAAGAATGTGACCTACTAGTCTATCTCTCCTGCGCTGTAATACTCTCCAAATATTTCTCTTCTCCCCTACTAACTCCAGTACGGCTTCATTTGTAACTTTATCTTCCCAACCAATCCTCATCATCCTCCTGTAGCACCACATTTCGAATGCTTCTATTCTTCGTTTTTCTTCTTTACCTATAGTTCACGCGTCACCTGTACAATGCTACACTCCACACATATGCCTTCAGTAATCTTTTTCTAATATCCAAGTCAATATTTGATCTTAAAATCTGCTCTTTTTCTACGAATACCTTCCTATCCTGTGCTATCCTATATTTTATGTCTATCTTACTTCGGTTATCCTTTGTGATCCTACTTCCTAAATAAGAAAAGTCCGATACTTCTCCTATTTTTATCATAATTTTTCGCTTGCATTCCTTCTTGCCACACCTCTTCACTTTGGTCTTGCCTATATTTATTTTCATGTTATAATCCCTAATCATTACTTCCTGCATACTATTTAATACATGTTCTAAATTCTGCCCCCTTTCTTCCAAGATCGCTATATCGTCGGCGAACCTGAACATATATATTTCCTCTACCTGAATTTTTACACCCACACTTTTTTTCTTCTAAATCTACGAAAGCTATGTAAGTTGTCTTTCCTACTCTCATTCTTTTTACTACGACTATAATTTTAATTGTCACTACGATTGAAAAACTTATATTTAACTTTCTATTCAATTGTATACCAATCACGGTTAGTGACAGATGTATTTTATTTAGTGTTTATCTTGTGCTACTGAAGATGTGGGTATAGCCTTCGAAATCCGCATCTAGCTATTAAACGCTTTGACTTACGGAATTTGGGTGATATTCTATACAACAATAAAATTGTTGAAGTATCGTAAAAAAATCTAGAATTTTGTTTTATTTCGGTTATATTGTGTGTTATTTCTGTACTTTTAGGTTTAATATGGGCGGTGCGTGGTCAGAGACTGGAGATCGGTACATGCTGAAGCTTTTCCGGGATTATGTGTTCCACCAGGTGACTGAAGATGGCCACGCTTGGCTGGATATGGCCCATATCGTCCATTGTCTTAACAAACTTGATGCTGGAGTACCGGAAAAGGTCAGAAACACAAAAAAAATCACGTGGTTGAACTGTAATAAAAAATAACAACTATAAAACAATAAAAAAATCAACTGCAATAACAATATATTACCTAGTGTGATGTTCTATAGTGTGACCTATAGAAGATGCAATAAACAATGTTAAAGAAGAGTATAGTGTAGGTGTGAAAATTCACGGATAGGAAATATATATGTTGAGGTTCGCCGACGATATAGCTATCTTGGAAGAAAGGGAGCAGAATTTAGAACATATATTAAATGATACGCGGGAAGTAATTACTAGGGATTATAACATGAAAATAAATATAAGCAAGATCGAAGTGATGAGGTGTGACAAGAAGGAATGCAGGCGATAGACGAAGATTAGAATAAGAGATGATAGAATAGAAGAAGTATCAAATTTTGATTTTTGGTTTCGTTATTATGATTTTTGTCGCAGGTTTGTTTAATGTCACGTGACGAGCAGAGCATTCTAGTGGTAAGTTACGCGGAACTGAAGCACTGTTTGGAACAATCGTTCGATGAGCTGGTGACCGATTCCGCTCCTGTGCCGTTAGATGGCGTCATCCCGCTCGTCGATCCGAATACGTAATGTAATCGACAACACTGGCGATGGCGATGGAATGGCCCCTAAGCTCGAGTTAAGAGGTGAAGCGAGTTAATAATCTAAGCGAATGTAAGTGTTAAGTTAAAAACGCCGTGCTCAAAGAAATAAAAGAGTCAAAATCTGTCCTCCATGCAACAATCTTTATTATATCGTTAAAGAGTTTGTAAAATATATTGAATGTAAATTGAGTCCTCTGGGAAATGTATAATTTTCAAATTGAAACGACGAAACAATTAGGAAAGTTGGAAATATTTGATTTAACTTCAATAATTTACAAGAAACCTTGAAATTGGATTTTTTTAATGATTCTGAATGCTAACAAAATGCACCACGAGAAATATTCTAAATCTAAACATGATAAACAGAAAGTTATAACTGAAATTGTCATAAAAACGGTTATTTTAGTAAATCATTTTTTAAATCACTTACATATGAATTGTGCTTTCTTAATTTTGACAACTTTTTTACTGGGTATAATTTTTATTAAAATATCCCTATGTTATACTTAATCTGTCATTCCTATTAATTTTATTTTTAAATACTTACCAGCGAAGAAAAATGATTTATCACAAGTCAGATGAATTATACTCTATTAATGTATTTTTCTTAATATTTTATTGTGTACATATATTTGTGTAAATAGTAAACTTAATGAAAAATTGAACATTTTTGCACCAATATTATAAAAATCGTTTGAAAATTTATTGAATATATTATATTTTAATGAAAGTGTGAAAAACCACTTATGAGATTGATCCTATATTGTGATATTTATATAAATATATCTGTCAGTATTCAGTAAATTTTCAAAGAATTAAATCAAATTAATACAATTAGTTGACACCGTACTATTTTTATACAATATAAATGATAAACCATTTTTCTTCTCTTATTCGCAGATCATTTGATATATTTGAGATTCTAGTTTATTTTTTCAAAGAAAATTAATTTTTTATTAATATTTACAAGAACCGACTCTTTTTTGTCTTCGCACTGTTAAATAATAAAATTACAAACCTTGTTTAAGGTGTGAATTCTTTCGTCATCAGGGAAGCTTTTTATCCTGAAGTTTTACTATACAAACTTAGTTTATTAAAAACTGCGCATTGTCCTTTTTATTCGACTTGTATCATAGTGTTGCTATAAATTATTTTCAATAAATATGTTTATAAATAATAGGCATTGTGTATTTTACAAATTGAATTAATGTTAAAAGTAATTTACAAAAGGGTGCCCTTAGAAAATTTTCGATTTTTGGTCCATTTTGGCCTCATTTTAAATGTGTCCAAAACAACGTAAAATGGCTATAAATCGTCCTAGAAGTCATTTTTAGAGAGTTCCGTTTCAAGCGGAAAAAGTTGAAAAAATCGGCAAAAAGTGCAAAGGGGGTATCCTTAGAAAAATTTCAATTTTTGGTCGATTTTGCTCAAAATTTGAAAACAGCCCAAAATAACGTAAAATGACTATAAATCGTTCTAGAAGTCATTTATTGCGATTTGATAAGCTGATGCACTTGACCTTTTGTTAAACTTATTAATTTTCGACGATTGCGAAAATGTTGCGAAGTTGCGGACTTCCGTCGAACTAAAAATTGTTTTATAGTTTTTTTTTTCCGTTAATATAATACAGAGTAGCGTTAGTTTCTATGTCACGCCAACTCGTTAGCACTTGCTGGATCACCAAACCGGTTGACCGTGATCCAGGGGCAGTTCGCCTCATCCCTCACCATTATCCCATATAAAACACATACGCTATTTACAAGCGAATTATGAAGTACGAAGCCCCATCTCCCATTAACTGATAAAATAATTTTTTGAAATATAATTTCGTTTTACAAGAACGGCATAAAATTATTAAAATTATTAATTACAAGTTGCCTCCAAGTCGCATTAAGACTATTTCAAGTTAATTTCTGATTTAATCACCTTCCTAATTTTACTAGGTTTTTACCTAGAATTTCCTCAACAATTGCATTAAAAATAAAAATAAATTTTATAAAAAAAACATTTTTTTATAGCGTAAACTAGATTAGTTTAGATTAGATCTTCCTATTAGATAATGGGAAGATTCGGAAAGGAACGATATAGGCAACTAAAACTGCACAGAACACATCAAGTTAATTTAAATTATTTATTGTTTAATCGACATGTATTGAGACATGTTATTGATAAATCATTGTGTACAATTTTGAAAATAAAAATAAAATAACAATAGTTAACTGTACAATAAATTCAACTAAGCCCGGCAATCAAAAAATCAATATATCTCCAATAAAGTATTAAAATGTAAAATAAAAAATTCCAAACTTCGTTTGTATGATATACATTAAAACTTCAAATAATACACATTAGTTGATCACCAGACTATTTTAGATTTCCTAATCTTAACCAACCAGGAGTGTGCGTTCATCTAAGAACGCGTACGTCGGCACCTCGAGATTTAACGGAGCCGGCCCCTTCCTGATACGACCACTAGCGTCGTAATGTGATCCGTGGCACGGGCAATAGTACCCTCCATAGTCGCCGGCGTTCGCGATGGGCACACAGCCCAAGTGGGTACACACGCCCAAGATGATGAGCCATTCTGGCTTTTGCACACGTTCATTGTCATGCTGGGGGTCGCGCAGAGTGCTAATTGGAACGGCTTGTTCGGCCGCAATTTCTGCGGCGTCGCGATGACGAATGAATAAAGGCTTCCCTGTTGGGGTATACATACAAATTGTAGTTGCAACTTTTTTTTAAATTATCACTACGGTGTTAAACAATTGTATAGAACAACACCCAAATACCGTAACTAAAAGCATTTAATAGCTGTTGCGCATTTCGAAGGCTATGCCCGCATCTTCAGTAGTACAAGTTAAAAAGCACAATGAACGTTATTATATGAATATATCAGTACTATGTGTAAAGCCTTATTAATTCTTTTTATTTATGATTCAAATGTTCCAAGTATATATTGGAAATATTTAATAATCTTAAGCCAAATCGTCTGTCACTATAATTACCTATATTACAGAGACATATTTAAGCTATATAATATTAGCTATATATTCTAATATAGCTAGCAACCTTATACCTACTTGTAGGTCTGGTTGCATATATAAGTATCAAATGTATTTAAAAAATGCTTTGGGTTACGGTATTTGGGTGATATTCTATAAAAGTAGTTCCAACTTGATAATATTAAAAAATATAAATATCAGTACTGACCTCTCCATTTAAATGTGACGCTCTTTCCTTCGGGAATGTCGCCTAATTTAATCTCGATCTTGGCCAAAGCCAGAACATCAGCTGATGCACTGAGGCAACTAATATATTGCGTTACGATTGCTTTAGCTCCATACACAGCCCCAACGGTGGTAATACCAGTTATCATATACGTGAACGCCTTGCGGCTCTCTTCCGTTTCAGAAGACTTTTTATCAACGGCCTTTGTGCCCTCCCTACGGTACTTAGTCCAATCCGGTACGCTAATATCTGTGTGAGCGAAACGCACCTGAAATAACATAATTAAATCCTAAACATAATTAACTAAAAAAACAAAACGTACTTGTGTTGTTACAGCGGGTCCTGAAGAGACGGAAATCGGCCCTGCGGGCATTGTTTTGCCGAGTGAATAGCTGTTAAGTAACAACTTCGGAGGCTGCGTGACCATCTTGCTGGGTATAATGGTGGCTGGTAGAGGCTTCGTGGTGGTTGCCACCACTTGGCTCGCAGCCTTAATATATGACCCGAAATTACCTGGTTTGAGCATTCTTGATTTCCGATATTATTATGCAACGATTCTAGTTGGCTAAGATAAAAATGTCCGTCCAGCTGAGACAAAGGTAAACACTGAGGTGAAGTTAGTCGCTATAACAAATATATAGGCAACTAAAGCTACACTAATTTATTATTTTAATAACATTAAAACATATTGTATTTAATTTATTGATATAAAATGATATTATAGTCTCAATAATTCATTTTGGTACAATTCTGGTTGAGAATAGCTGATTTAATATACATGAAAAGATTTAGTGTGTGTTCCGCGGTACAGTTGTGTTTACGAAGTAGCCTATGCTCAAAGGGTATTAAGGTTGCCAGATTTTCGATACATCAAAAAGCTGACATATGGTCGGGTATTTAATACTTACTTTGACATATGATTATATTTTTCAATATTTCTTAATTTACTATTTTATCCATTATGTAGCTAGAATATTTAAATCAGTTGAAGTTTTTTTAGGGCAACCCTAGGTTTTTATCGTGTCGTATTAGTTGCCTATATTTATTACCCATCCAGCTATCTCAGTCAGAATCGTACCCCATTTTGATTATCCAACTTATTATTCAGTTAATATATTTTTACTTTGCCTGCGTACACGTTGTACTATTTAGTGTATAGAAGGTTACTTTTCAATTATTCAACATTTAATCCCGATATTAAATTATTTAATAATAAGCCGCTGTTAATTTAAGTTGTATTTATTGCAAATTATTACATGGACATGGTTGAAACGGAAGTGGCAACCTTAGCGGCATTTCAAACCCTCGGTTTGAGTGAGCAGAAGGCCAAAGAAACCCTAAAAAATGCGAATGTTACAAAGATTCTGAAGATGATTTTGAAAGAGGTAATTTTAATTTTATTATCGTAATTTTTTCATTGTGTATACTTGCAATTAGACGGTATTATTTTTTATTAAAAAACTAGCCGAATTAAATTTATTTAATTTTCTTCGTTATTGTATCAGATTACAATGAAGAAGAGCACGATGACTTCATAATTTTAAAAAAATGTTCCATATGTTACACTTTAAATATTATTAAATGAATAGCTTGAAATGAAGGCTTTAATATATTTAGTTAGTTAAAGAGTCCGCAATCCTAAAGATTGGTTGGAAACAGCACGCCATGCCGATCTATCCTGAGCTAATCCCTTCATCTCCCTATAGCTATTCATCTCAACGTCTTCAACTATCTGACTCACATACTCCAATCTAGGCCTACCTACCCCTCTCTTTCCCTCCACTCTACCTTCTATGATCAATTGCATAATCCCCCCATGCCTAAGGATATGCCCTACTAATCTGTCTCTCCTACGCTGTAACACTCTCCAAATACTTCTCTTCTCCCCTACTAACTCTAGTACAGCTTCATTTGTTACTTTATCTTCCCAACCAATCCTCATCATCCTCCTATAACACCACATTTCGAATGCTTGTAATCTACGCTTCTCTTCCTTTCCTATAGTCCACGCCTCACACCCGTACAGTGCTACACTCCAAACATATACCTTCAGTAATCTTTTTCTAATACCCAAGTCAATATTTGATCTTAAAATCTGTTCTTTTTCTACGAATGCCTTCCTACCCTGTGCTATCCTACACTTTATATCTACCTTGCTTCGATTATCTTTTGTGATTCTACTGCCTAAATAACAAAAATCTGACACTTCTTCGATTCTATTATCTCCTATTGTGATCCTCATTTTTCTACTGCATTCCTTTTTGTCACACCTCATCACTTTAGTTTTACCTATATTTATTTTCATGTTAAAATCCCTAGTCAATACTGCCTGCATACCATTCAATACCCTTTCTAAATTCTTTTCGCTTTCTTCCAATATAGCTATATCGTCGGCGAATCTCAACATATATATTTTCTCTCCCTGTACATTCACACCTACATTTCACTCTTCTTTTACTTTGTTTATTGCATCTTCTATATATAGATTAAATAATAACGGTGAAAGTGTACATCCCTGCCGAACTCCCTTCCCTATTTTTGCTACCTCTTCTTCCCCCTCAATTCTAACTAAGGCAGTTTGGTGTTTATATAAATTAAAAATTATTCTCCTATCCTTATAATCTATACCCGTTTCTTTTAAAATTCTAAACATTATGTCCCAATCTACATTATCAAATGCCTTTTCTAAATCTACAAAAGCTATGCAAGTTACCTTTCCTACCCTCTTTCTTTTTTCTACTACTGTTCTTAGTGCTAGAATCGCCTCCCTCGTCCCTCTGTTTTTCCTAAAACCAAACTGATCTTCTCCTAGCCTTTCCTCTACTTTATTTTCTAATCTCCTATAAATAATCTTTAGCAATATCTTCGATGCATGTGATAGTAGACTAATGGTCCTATAGTTCTCACACAAATTAGCTCCTATTTTCTTCGGCATTGTTACTATTCTACTACGCTGAAAATCCTGTGGTACTTCTCCCTTCTCATATATTTTACAAACTAACCTGTATAATTTGTATATTTGTATAATAAATAAATTTGTGCATTCCCAATTAGGTCCAAGGATCGATTTATTCTGTATCAACCGGAACTTTACTATATCATCTAGGCACTAAGATAAAGCCTCAAATAATGGAACATTTGCCTTACCTCGTAAAAAACATAATTTCGAAAAAATTAGACAGTACATTTCGTGTGGATAAAGCTTTGGATTTTATTCTTTCCCATATCACCAATATTAAAGACGCAGATTTTGAGAATTTTTGCGGTGTGGGAATAGTGGTCAGTCCTGAAGACATTGAGAGGTTTGTTGAAAAGCATTTAGAACCAGTAAAAAATGAAATTTTGGAAAAACGGTATCGCTTCAATTTCGGACTAATCGTGCAAAGCGTTAGAGCAGATTTGGAATGGGCTGATGGTAAAGCAATTAAAAGTGAGATTGATGTGCAGGTAATAAAAATATACCAATATTACAAATATTTCAAAACAATACTTCGAAGGTTTTGGAATTATTGGGCCCAAAAACGGATGCCGATTTAGCACCGATTTCTAGGACTGGTAAAAAGTCTTCAAAGCCAGTAAAACAACCAAAGAATAATTCAGCAGCTACCGAAAAAAAAGCGGATGCTGAAGAAATGAAACGTACGTTTTATAGTTTCGAAAATTAAAAAATTAAATAGTTACATTTCAGCCGATTTAACTATAATTGATGTTATGAAAAAAATGAATTTCCACAAGCCTGGGGAAAATTTCAAAACAGATGGATATATAATTACTGAAAGCACTAAAAATCTTATTTCCGAACATTTGAAAATCACCAATGGAAGGGTATTTTAAATTTGAGATCACGATAACAGGCTGATAAACGCAAAATATGTTTGCAATTTTAATTATAGGTACAAACTCGATTTCCCCCGGAACCAAATGGCATTTTACATATTGGCCATGCAAAGGCGATTAATATTAATTTTGGATATGCCGCAGCAAATAATGGCATTTGCTATTTACGTTATGATGATACTAATCCTGAAAAAGAAGAAGAAAAATTCTTCATCGGAATTAAGGACATGATTGATTGGCTAGGTAATAAAATTTATTTCATAAAAATCTCCATTTTTAAACGAAATGAGTACATTCTTTTGGGAATTGCATTTTTTTTAAAGGTCTAAAAATAAGTATGTAGGTGATAAAAATTTGGGATTTTGTGGATTGCTTTTTATTATGGCTAAAAAAATATATATATTCAGGTTACACGCCGTATAAAATAACGCATTCTTCCGATTATTTCGATCAGCTTTATGAATGGGCGATAGAATTGGTTAAAAATAATTTAGCTTACGTTTGCCATCAAACTGCCGATGAAATGAAAGGCTTTAATCCTGAGCGTTCCAAATGGAGAGATCGCCCAATTGAAGAAAGTCTGCAACTGTTCGAAGTAAAAATACAACCAAAAACCATTTCATATATTTTTCATTTCGATTAATATTCGATCTGCAAAACGGTTTTTATTCTGCGCAACAAATTGTAGTTTTGAAACAAATCTAGGATATGAAAAATGGTAAAATTGACGAAGGAGTTGCAACGCTACGCATGAAAACCACTTTAGAAGAGGGAAAAGTAGATCCAGTGGCGTATCGAGTGAAATTTGTGACCCATCATAGAACTGGGAATAAGTGGTGCATTTATCCGACGTACGATTACACGCATTGTTTGTGCGATAGCATTGAAAATGTCACGCACTCGTTGTGTACGAAAGAATTTCAATCGAGGTACTGTTTTATCAGATATAAATAATGTTTTTGTTAATGCGGATACCAAATATCAAATTAAACTCTCAACCCCCAGCACTGTACCCCCAAAAAAAGAATGGTCATACCAAATTTAGTAAATGTTCACGAAGTGTATAAAATTAAATTTACGCGACAATACTGCCAAAATATGGTGTATAATAGAATCTAAAATTTGGTGAGCATTTACTATTTTCGGGAAGCGAAAGTATTTTTTGTATGCATATTTTCATTATATTTGGTAAGCTGTTAAACACAAGCCGAAGATATTGCTTTGTTTGAATAAAATTACAATTTGTGTTTTTAGGAGATCTAGCTATTATTGGCTTTGTAATGCTTTAAATATCTATTGTCCTGTACAATGGGAATACGGAAGGCTAAATGTTAATTACACAGTCGTTTCGAAACGGAAAATTGCTAAACTGATAACGGAAAAAATTGTAGCGGGTATTAAACAATAAAAATAAATTGAACCCTTATCTTATCAAAGCTAATAAAATAATTTATTTTTCACTTCAATTACTTAAGATTGGGATGATCCTCGCCTATTTACTTTAACCGCTTTGCGTCGACGCGGTTTTCCATCTGAGGCGCTGTCCTCCTTTTGCGCCCAGTTGGGCGTAACTGGCGCCCAAATGACCGTCGATCCAACTATGATAGATGCGTTCGTTCGTGATCATCTAAATGCCCACGCTCCCAGAGCGATGGTAGTTCGCGATAGACTAAAAGTAAAATAATCAAATTTTTTAAATCACGGATTTACAATGTTTTTGTTTCCCCCCTTAAGATAATTATAGATAATCTACCAGCTAATGAAGCAAAGGACGTTTTAGTGCCGAATCATCCTGTAGATGAAAGTATGGGAAAGCATGCAGTGAAATTTGGAAAAGTCATTCATATCGAAAAGGAAGATTTTCAAGAGGTTTGAAAATGATTTATAATTCGAACAAAAGTTTTTCTAATAAAAATATATTTTTAGATGGGTGATAAAGGATACAGGCGACTTACAAAGGCCCAAAGTGTTGGTTTAAGACATGCTGGATACGTCTTAGATGTTGTTGAAATTAAAAAGGACATTAATGGCGAAGTTTTGGAACTAATTTGTAAATGTACGGATGTCAATAAAGTCGGTACAAAACCAAAAGCTTTCATACACTGGGTCAGTGATCCTATCGATGTTGAAATAAGAATATACGAACTATTGTAAGCCATTGATGATACCGATTTTATTTAGTATGGTATATATTTTTGTTTTTAAGGTTTAAACATAAGAATCCTGAGGACTCTACTGAAGTTCCCGGGGGCTTTCTTTCCGATTGCAATTTGGATTCATTGAAAGTTTACAATGGAGCTGCCGATAAGTCGATCTTATCAGCACAGGTTTATGACAAGTTTCAATTTGAACGTTTGGGATTCTTTTCTGTTGATCCGGATTCGAAGAACGATACGGTAGTATAAAACTACGACAGCAATCAAAATACCGATTTGTTTATTTGCAGATTGTGTTCAACTTGACTGTTGGCCTGAAAGAAGCTGCAGGAAAATAATGCATTTTGAAAGTATACTTTAAATTATCTTACCATTCTATGTAAAATGTTTTCTTAACAATTTATTTATTTGTTAATTTTAATATGAAAATCGCTCAGAAGATTTTATCTACTATTGAGTGAATGAACTGTTTGGAAACATTTTCATTATTAAACATTTTTACTTGTATAAAATGTAGAAAATGATGAATTTTCACCTTCGCATACATTCACATCTCTAGTTCATAGATTATGTCATTCTGTATTTGGGGTCGTGTTACATTTTTCATGTTGCGATGTGAAGGGCTTTTGCAGGGTGCCTTCCCCTCTGTTTTCCCCGGTAAACTTAATTTTATATGAAAGCACATCAAATTTGATATCTCTTGTGAAAATTTGGAAATCTGGAAATTTAAAAAATTTTGATCGAAATCTACGAAAGAATTACATTTTTCGACGGGCACCTCTTTGCACTTTTTCGACAATATACCCGTCGAAAAATTTCATTCTTTCGTCGATTTTGAACAAAATTTTTTTAATTTCCAGTACAACGTAAATTGACTAAATCGTCCTAGAAACAAATTTTAGAGATTTGCAGTTCATTCAGAAATTTTTTTCGATAATTTTGATGAAAACCTCTTCTCTTTTTCGATAATTTTTCGATAATTTCGATGAACAGCTTACCTAACAGATTTTTGCTTATTTTATTTTATATAAAATTTTATTGGGATAAAATTAATAACACAAATAAGTAAAGTGACCATACGTCCCGCTTTTAGCGGGACAATCCCGATTTTCGGTAATTTGTCCCGCTTAAAGATAAAAATCATTATTTCCATGCTTACTACAAAAGTTTACCATTTGCCCGTATAAAAAAAATTCTGCGGAACGGCTCGACAGATTTCATTGATTTTGGTGTTATATTAAAGCGATTATGTCTATTTTTGCCAATTTTGTTCAAAATTTAAGTGTATTTGCTAAATTGGACGGAAATTAAGAATGACTAATTTTCCTCTACATTCATATAGACTTGTATATCATAATCAAAGGCATAGCGGCATTTGTCAGGTACAATCGAGTTAAAGAAATAGTCAATAATTGTGGCTTAAAATGTTTGACTTAAAATTATTCTAGGCGAGGCCTGGCGATGCTATATATATATAAATAATTTTTTTTTACATACATTTCTTATATTTCAATTTTTTAAATATTTTATTTTGATTTTTGTCAAATATTTTATAGCAAATTATGTTGGATTTATGAATTACAAAATAAATACACAATAGCGTCTTCAAACAATCGGTCAATAATTGTATTTTCTTTTGTTTTCTTTTTAAACTTGCATTTATGTCTGATTTGCCATATTCTTGGCAGTAGGTGTACTACAGTATAGATAAAATTCGGATAATAAAAACGCGTTTCTTGATAACGAATACTCGACTAGAGCGAGAACTTTCTCAGAAAACGGCGAAAGTCTCGCTTCAACCAACGCAATCAACTTTTTCGAGTTTATATTCGTCGCTTCAACTTACCGTTCAAGGTGCCATTGAAACTGCCCATATAAATAGCATGTGCAGAGAATGGATTGCATTCACGTAACCATGTAGTTAGACTTGAATTTCTCGCCGCGTTCGTCGAGAATAAATAGTGTGTAATCTGTGTGTGTGTTTATCGTCGTTGTCGCATACATATCTAATATTAAAATATATAGATGGCGATACCAACACGATCAAGCAACTGTAAATTAATACGCGATGTTAATTGCGTGTTCAATTTCAAAGTCGGCATTTAGAAACATTTTTATATGGACTGTCCATGCTAAGATTATAAATTTTTATTAAACGTGAAGAAATTATTGAATGGGACATTTTCTAATGGGAAATGATAATTTTGATGAAAATCGACAGGTATATTCCTCTCTTTTTTTTCGATAATTTTGATGAAAATCGACAGGTATATATCAAAATATCGACATCATAATCAAAATTATCGAAAAATTTCGAAAAAAAGCAAAGGTATATACCTGTCGTTTTTCATCAAAATTATCGAAAAATTTCGAAAAAAAGCAAAGGTATATACCTGTCGTTTTTCATCAAAATTATCGAAAAATTTCGAAAAAAAGCAAAGGTATATACCTGTCGTTTTTCATCAAAATTATCGAAAAATTTCGAAAAAAAGCAAAGGTATATACCTGTCGTTTTTCATCAAAATTATCGAAAAATTTCGAAAAAAAGCAAAGGTATATACCTGTCGTTTTTCATCAAAATTATCGAAAAATTTCGAAAAAAAGCAAAGGTATATACCTGTCGTTTTTCATCAAAATTATCGAAAAATTTCGAAAAAAAGCAAAGGTATATACCTGTCGTTTTTCATCAAAATTATCGAAAAATTTCGAAAAAAAGCAAAGGTATATACCTGTCGTTTTTCATCAAAATTATCGAAAAATTTCGAAAAAAAGCAAAGGTATATACCTGTCGTTTTTCATCAAAATTATCGAAAAATTTCGAAAAAAAGCAAAGGTATATACCTGTCGTTTTTCATCAAAATTATCGAAAAATTTCGAAAAAAAGCAAAGGTATATACCTGTCGTTTTTCATCAAAATTATCGAAAAATTTCGAAAAAAAGCAAAGGTTATACCTGTCGTTTTTCATCAAAATTATCGAAAAATTTCGAAAAAAAGCAAAGGTTATACCTGTCGTTTTTCATCAAAATTATCGAAAAATTTCGAAAAAAAGCAAAGGTTATACCTGTCGTTTTTCATCAAAATTATCGAAAAATTTCGAAAAAAAGCAAAGGTTATACCTGTCGTTTTTCATCAAAATTATCGAAAAATTTCGAAAAAAAGCAAAGGTTATACCTGTCGTTTTTCATCAAAATTATCGAAAAATTTCGAAAAAAAGCAAAGGTTATACCTGTCGTTTTTCATCAAAATTATCGAAAAATTTCGAAAAAAAGCAAAGGTTATACCTGTCGTTTTTCATCAAAATTATCGAAAAATTTCGAAAAAAAGCAAAGGTATATACCTGTCGTTTTTCATCAAAATTATCGAAAAATTTCGAAAAAAAGCAAAGGTATATACCTGTCGTTTTTCATCAAAATTATCGAAAAATTTCGAAAAAAAGCAAAGGTATATACCTGTCGTTTTTCATCAAAATTATCGAAAAATTTCGAAAAAAAGCAAAGGTATATACCTGTCGTTTTTCATCAAAATTATCGAAAAATTTCGAAAAAAAGCAAAGGTATATACCTGTCGTTTTTCATCAAAATTATCGAAAAATTTCGAAAAAAAGCAAAGGTATATACCTGTCGTTTTTCATCAAAATTATCGAAAAATTTCGAAAAAAAGCAAAGGTATATACCTGTCGTTTTTCATCAAAATTATCGAAAAATTTCGAAAAAAAGCAAAGGTATATACCTGTCGTTTTTCATCAAAATTATCGAAAAATTTCGAAAAAAAGCAAAGGTATATACCTGTCGTTTTTCATCAAAATTATCGAAAAATTTCGAAAAAAAGCAAAGGTATATACCTGTCGTTTTTCATCAAAATTATCGAAAAATTTCGAAAAAAAGCAAAGGTATATACCTGTCGTTTTTCATCAAAATTATCGAAAAATTTCGAAAAAAAGCAAAGGTTATACCTGTCGTTTTTCATCAAAATTATCGAAAAATTTCGAAAAAAAGCAAAGGTATATACCTGTCGTTTTTCATCAAAATTATCGAAAAATTTCGAAAAAAAGCAAAGGTATATACCTGTCGTTTTTCATCAAAATTATCGAAAAATTTCGAAAAAAAGCAAAGGTATATACCTGTCGTTTTTCATCAAAATTATCGAAAAATTTCGAAAAAAAGCAAAGGTATATACCTGTCGTTTTTCATCAAAATTATCGAAAAATTTCGAAAAAAAGCAAAGGTATATACCTGTCGTTTTTCATCAAAATTATCGAAAAATTTCGAAAAAAAGCAAAGGTATATACCTGTCGTTTTTCATCAAAATTATCGAAAAATTTCGAAAAAAAGCAAAGGTATATACCTGTCGTTTTTCATCAAAATTATCGAAAAATTTCGAAAAAAAGCAAAGGTATATACCTGTCGTTTTTCATCAAAATTATCGAAAAATTTCGAAAAAAAGCAAAGGTTATACCTGTCGTTTTTCATCAAAATTATCGAAAAATTTCGAAAAAAAGCAAAGGTTATACCTGTCGTTTTTCATCAAAATTATCGAAAAATTTCGAAAAAAAGCAAAGGTATATACCTGTCGTTTTTCATCAAAATTATCGAAAAATTTCGAAAAAAAGCAAAGGTATATACCTGTCGTTTTTCATCAAAATTATCGAAAAATTTCGAAAAAAAGCAAAGGTATATACCTGTCGTTTTTCATCAAAATTATCGAAAAATTTCGAAAAAAAGCAAAGGTATATACCTGTCGTTTTTCATCAAAATTATCGAAAAATTTCGAAAAAAAGCAAAGGTATATACCTGTCGTTTTTCATCAAAATTATCGAAAAATTTCGAAAAAAAGCAAAGGTATATACCTGTCGTTTTTCATCAAAATTATCGAAAAATTTCGAAAAAAAGCAAAGGTATATACCTGTCGTTTTTCATCAAAATTATCGAAAAATTTCGAAAAAAAGCAAAGGTATATACCTGTCGTTTTTCATCAAAATTATCGAAAAATTTCGAAAAAAAGCAAAGGTATATACCTGTCGTTTTTCATCAAAATTATCGAAAAATTTCGAAAAAAAGCAAAGGTATATACCTGTCGTTTTTCATCAAAATTATCGAAAAATTTCGAAAAAAAGCAAAGGTATATACCTGTCGTTTTTCATCAAAATTATCGAAAAATTTCGAAAAAAAGCAAAGGTATATACCTGTCGTTTTTCATCAAAATTATCGAAAAATTTCGAAAAAAAGCAAAGGTATATACCTGTCGTTTTTCATCAAAATTATCGAAAAATTTCGAAAAAAAGCAAAGGTATATACCTGTCGTTTTTCATCAAAATTATCGAAAAATTTCGAAAAAAAGCAAAGGTATATACCTGTCGTTTTTCATCAAAATTATCGAAAAATTTCGAAAAAAAGCAAAGGTTATACCTGTCGTTTTTCATCAAAATTATCGAAAAATTTCGAAAAAAAGCAAAGGTTATACCTGTCGTTTTTCATCAAAATTATCGAAAAATTTCGAAAAAAAGCAAAGGTTATACCTGTCGTTTTTCATCAAAATTATCGAAAAATTTCGAAAAAAAGCAAAGGTATATACCTGTCGTTTTTCATCAAAATTATCGAAAAATTTCGAAAAAAAGCAAAGGTATATACCTGTCGTTTTTCATCAAAATTATCGAAAAATTTCGAAAAAAAGCAAAGGTATATACCTGTCGTTTTTCATCAAAATTATCGAAAAATTTCGAAAAAAAGCAAAGGTATTACCTGTCGTTTTTCATCAAAATTATCGAAAAATTTCGAAAAAAAGCAAAGGTATATACCTGTCGTTTTTCATCAAAATTATCGAAAAATTTCGAAAAAAAGCAAAGGTTATACCTGTCGTTTTTCATCAAAATTATCGAAAAATTTCGAAAAAAAGCAAAGGTATATACCTGTCGTTTTTCATCAAAATTATCGAAAAATTTCGAAAAAAAGCAAAGGTATATACCTGTCGTTTTTCATCAAAATTATCGAAAAATTTCGAAAAAAAGCAAAGGTATATACCTGTCGTTTTTCATCAAAATTATCGAAAAATTTCGAAAAAAAGCAAAGGTATATACCTGTCGTTTTTCATCAAAATTATCGAAAAATTTCGAAAAAAAGCAAAGGTATATACCTGTCGTTTTTCATCAAAATTATCGAAAAATTTCGAAAAAAAGCAAAGGTATATACCTGTCGTTTTTCATCAAAATTATCGAAAAATTTCGAAAAAAAGCAAAGGTATATACCTGTCGTTTTTCATCAAAATTATCGAAAAATTTCGAAAAAAAAAAGGTATATACCTGTCGTTTTTCATCAAAATTATCGAAAAATTTCGAAAAAAAGCAAAGGTATATACCTGTCGTTTTTCATCAAAATTATCGAAAAATTACGAAAAAAAGCAAAGGTATATACCTGTCGTTTTTCATCAAAATTATCGAAAAATTTCGAAAAAAAGCAAAGGTATATACCTGTCGTTTTTCATCAAAATTATCGAAAAATTACGAAAAAAAGCAAAGGTATATACCTGTCGTTTTTCATCAAAATTATCGAAAAATTTCGAAAAAAAGCAAAGGTATATACCTGTCGTTTTTCATCAAAATTATCGAAAAATTTCGAAAAAAAGCAAAGGTATATACCTGTCGTTTTTCATCAAAATTATCGAAAAATTACGAAAAAAAGCAAAGGTATATACCTGTCGTTTTTCATCAAAATTATCGAAAAATTACGAAAAAAAGCAAAGGTATATACCTGTCGTTTTTCATCAAAATTATCGAAAAATTTCGAAAAAAAGCAAAGGTATATACCTGTCGTTTTTCATCAAAATTATCGAAAAATTTCGAAAAAAAGCAAAGGTATATACCTGTCGTTTTTCATCAAAATTATCGAAAAATTACGAAAAAAAGCAAAGGTATATACCTGTCGTTTTTCATCAAAATTATCGAAAAATTACGAAAAAAAGCAAAGGTATATACCTGTCGTTTTTCATCAAAATTATCGAAAAATTTCGAAAAAAAGCAAAGGTATATACCTGTCGTTTTTCATCAAAATTATCGAAAAATTTCGAAAAAAAGCAAAGGTATATACCTGTCGTTTTTCATCAAAATTATCGAAAAATTACGAAAAAAAGCAAAGGTATATACCTGTCGTTTTTCATCAAAATTATCGAAAAATTTCGAAAAAAAGCAAAGGTATATACCTGTCGTTTTTCATCAAAATTATCGAAAAATTTCGAAAAAAAGCAAAGGTATATACCTGTCGTTTTTCATCAAAATTATCGAAAAATTACGAAAAAAAGCAAAGGTATATACCTGTCGTTTTTCATCAAAATTATCGAAAAATTTCGAAAAAAAGCAAAGGTATATACCTGTCGTTTTTCATCAAAATTATCGAAAAATTACGAAAAAAAGCAAAGGTATATACCTGTCGTTTTTCATCAAAATTATCGAAAAATTTCGAAAAAAAGCAAAGGTATATACCTGTCGTTTTTCATCAAAATTATCGAAAAATTACGAAAAAAAGCAAAGGTATATACCTGTCGTTTTTCATCAAAATTATCGAAAAATTACGAAAAAAAGCAAAGGTATATACCTGTCGTTTTTCATCAAAATTATCGAAAAATTTCGAAAAAAAGCAAAGGTATATACCTGTCGTTTTTCATCAAAATTATCGAAAAATTTCGAAAAAAAGCAAAGGTATATACCTGTCGTTTTTCATCAAAATTATCGAAAAATTACGAAAAAAAGCAAAGGTTATACCTGTCGTTTTTCATCAAAATTATCGAAAAATTTCGAAAAAAAGCAAAGGTATATACCTGTCGTTTTTCATCAAAATTATCGAAAAATTTCGAAAAAAAGCAAAGGTATATACCTGTCGTTTTTCATCAAAATTATCGAAAAATTTCGAAAAAAAGCAAAGGTATATACCTGTCGTTTTTCATCAAAATTATCGAAAAATTTCGAAAAAAAGCAAAGGTATATACCTGTCGTTTTTCATCAAAATTATCGAAAAATTTCGAAAAAAAGCAAAGGTATTACCTGTCGTTTTTCATCAAAATTATCGAAAAATTTCGAAAAAAAGCAAAGGTATATACCTGTCGTTTTTCATCAAAATTATCGAAAAATTTCGAAAAAAAGCAAAGGTATATACCTGTCGTTTTTCATCAAAATTATCGAAAAATTTCGAAAAAAAGCAAAGGTATATACCTGTCGTTTTTCATCAAAATTATCGAAAAATTTCGAAAAAAAGCAAAGGTATATACCTGTCGTTTTTCATCAAAATTATCGAAAAATTTCGAAAAAAAGCAAAGGTATATACCTGTCGTTTTTCATCAAAATTATCGAAAAATTTCGAAAAAAAGCAAAGGTATATACCTGTCGTTTTTCATCAAAATTATCGAAAAATTTCGAAAAAAAGCAAAGGTATATACCTGTCGTTTTTCATCAAAATTATCGAAAAATTTCGAAAAAAAGCAAAGGTATATACCTGTCGTTTTTCATCAAAATTATCGAAAAATTTCGAAAAAAAGCAAAGGTATTACCTGTCGTTTTTCATCAAAATTATCGAAAAATTTCGAAAAAAAGCAAAGGTATTACCTGTCGTTTTTCATCAAAATTATCGAAAAATTTCGAAAAAAAGCAAAGGTATATACCTGTCGTTTTTCATCAAAATTATCGAAAAATTTCGAAAAAAAGCAAAGGTATTACCTGTCGTTTTTCATCAAAATTATCGAAAAATTTCGAAAAAAAGCAAAGGTATATACCTGTCGTTTTTCATCAAAATTATCGAAAAATTTCGAAAAAAAGCAAAGGTATATACCTGTCGTTTTTCATCAAAATTATCGAAAAATTTCGAAAAAAAGCAAAGGTATATACCTGTCGTTTTTCATCAAAATTATCGAAAAATTTCGAAAAAAAGCAAAGGTATTACCTGTCGTTTTTCATCAAAATTATCGAAAAATTTCGAAAAAAAGCAAAGGTATATACCTGTCGTTTTTCATCAAAATTATCGAAAAATTTCGAAAAAAAGCAAAGGTATTACCTGTCGTTTTTCATCAAAATTATCGAAAAATTTCGAAAAAAAGCAAAGGTATATACCTGTCGTTTTTCATCAAAATTATCGAAAAATTTCGAAAAAAAGCAAAGGTTATACCTGTCGTTTTTCATCAAAATTATCGAAAAATTTCGAAAAAAAGCAAAGGTATTACCTGTCGTTTTTCATCAAAATTATCGAAAAATTTCGAAAAAAAGCAAAGGTTATACCTGTCGTTTTTCATCAAAATTATCGAAAAATTTCGAAAAAAAGCAAAGGTATATACCTGTCGTTTTTCATCAAAATTATCGAAAAATTTCGAAAAAAAGCAAAGGTATTACCTGTCGTTTTTCATCAAAATTATCGAAAAATTTCGAAAAAAAGCAAAGGTATTACCTGTCGTTTTTCATCAAAATTATCGAAAAATTTCGAAAAAAAGCAAAGGTTATACCTGTCGTTTTTCATCAAAATTATCGAAAAATTTCGAAAAAAAGCAAAGGTATATACCTGTCGTTTTTCATCAAAATTATCGAAAAATTTCGAAAAAAAGCAAAGGTATTACCTGTCGTTTTTCATCAAAATTATCGAAAAATTTCGAAAAAAAGCAAAGGTATATACCTGTCGTTTTTCATCAAAATTATCGAAAAATTTCGAAAAAAAGCAAAGGTATATACCTGTCGTTTTTCATCAAAATTATCGAAAAATTTCGAAAAAAAGCAAAGGTATATACCTGTCGTTTTTCATCAAAATTATCGAAAAATTTCGAAAAAAAGCAAAGGTATTACCTGTCGTTTTTCATCAAAATTATCGAAAAATTTCGAAAAAAAGCAAAGGTATTACCTGTCGTTTTTCATCAAAATTATCGAAAAATTTCGAAAAAAAGCAAAGGTATATACCTGTCGTTTTTCATCAAAATTATCGAAAAATTTCGAAAAAAAGCAAAGGTATATACCTGTCGTTTTTCATCAAAATTATCGAAAAATTTCGAAAAAAAGCAAAGGTATTACCTGTCGTTTTTCATCAAAATTATCGAAAAATTTCGAAAAAAAGCAAAGGTATTACCTGTCGTTTTTCATCAAAATTATCGAAAAATTTCGAAAAAAAGCAAAGGTATATACCTGTCGTTTTTCATCAAAATTATCGAAAAATTTCGAAAAAAAGCAAAGGTATATACCTGTCGTTTTTCATCAAAATTATCGAAAAATTTCGAAAAAAAGCAAAGGTATTACCTGTCGTTTTTCATCAAAATTATCGAAAAATTTCGAAAAAAAGCAAAGGTATTACCTGTCGTTTTTCATCAAAATTATCGAAAAATTTCGAAAAAAAGCAAAGGTATATACCTGTCGTTTTTCATCAAAATTATCGAAAAATTTCGAAAAAAAGCAAAGGTATATACCTGTCGTTTTTCATCAAAATTATCGAAAAATTTCGAAAAAAAGCAAAGGTATTACCTGTCGTTTTTCATCAAAATTATCGAAAAATTTCGAAAAAAAGCAAAGGTATTACCTGTCGTTTTTCATCAAAATTATCGAAAAATTTCGAAAAAAAGCAAAGGTATATACCTGTCGTTTTTCATCAAAATTATCGAAAAATTTCGAAAAAAAGCAAAGGTATTACCTGTCGTTTTTCATCAAAATTATCGAAAAATTTCGAAAAAAAGCAAAGGTATATACCTGTCGTTTTTCATCAAAATTATCGAAAAATTTCGAAAAAAAGCAAAGGTATATACCTGTCGTTTTTCATCAAAATTATCGAAAAATTTCGAAAAAAAGCAAAGGTATATACCTGTCGTTTTTCATCAAAATTATCCAAAAATTTCGAAAAAAAGCAAAGGTATATACCTGTCGTTTTTCATCAAAATTATCGAAAAATTTCGAAAAAAAGCAAAGGTATTACCTGTCGTTTTTCATCAAAATTAACGAAAAATTTCGAAAAAAAGCAAAGGTATTACCTGTCGTTTTTCATCAAAATTATCGAAAAATTTCGAAAAAAAGCAAAGGTATATACCTGTCGTTTTTCATCAAAATTATCGAAAAATTTCGAAAAAAAGCAAAGGTATATACCTGTCGTTTTTCATCAAAATTATCGAAAAATTTCGAAAAAAAGCAAAGGTATATACCTGTCGTTTTTCATCAAAATTATCGAAAAATTTCGAAAAAAAGCAAAGGTATATACCTGTCGTTTTTCATCAAAATTATCGAAAAATTTCGAAAAAAAGCAAAGGTATTACCTGTCGTTTTTCATCAAAATTATCGAAAAATTTCGAAAAAAAGCAAAGGTATATACCTGTCGTTTTTCATCAAAATTATCGAAAAATTTCGAAAAAAAGCAAAGGTATTACCTGTCGTTTTTCATCAAAATTATCGAAAAATTTCGAAAAAAAGCAAAGGTATATACCTGTCGTTTTTCATCAAAATTATCGAAAAATTTCGAAAAAAAGCAAAGGTTATACCTGTCGTTTTTCATCAAAATTATCGAAAAATTTCGAAAAAAAGCAAAGGTATTACCTGTCGTTTTTCATCAAAATTATCGAAAAATTTCGAAAAAAAGCAAAGGTTATACCTGTCGTTTTTCATCAAAATTATCGAAAAATTTCGAAAAAAAGCAAAGGTATATACCTGTCGTTTTTCATCAAAATTATCGAAAAATTTCGAAAAAAAGCAAAGGTATATACCTGTCGTTTTTCATCAAAATTATCGAAAAATTTCGAAAAAAAGCAAAGGTATATACCTGTCGTTTTTCATCAAAATTATCGAAAAATTTCGAAAAAAAGCAAAGGTATATACCTGTCGTTTTTCATCAAAATTATCGAAAAATTTCGAAAAAAAGCAAAGGTATATACCTGTCGTTTTTCATCAAAATTATCGAAAAATTTCGAAAAAAAGCAAAGGTATATACCTGTCGTTTTTCATCAAAATTATCGAAAAATTTCGAAAAAAAGCAAAGGTATATACCTGTCGTTTTTCATCAAAATTATCGAAAAATTTCGAAAAAAAGCAAAGGTATATACCTGTCGTTTTTCATCAAAATTATCGAAAAATTTCGAAAAAAAGCAAAGGTATATACCTGTCGTTTTTCATCAAAATTATCGAAAAATTTCGAAAAAAAGCAAAGGTATATACCTGTCGTTTTTCATCAAAATTATCGAAAAATTTCGAAAAAAAGCAAAGGTATATACCTGTCGTTTTTCATCAAAATTATCGAAAAATTTCGAAAAAAAGCAAAGGTATATACCTGTCGTTTTTCATCAAAATTATCGAAAAATTTCGAAAAAAAGCAAAGGTATATACCTGTCGTTTTTCATCAAAATTATCGAAAAATTTCGAAAAAAAGCAAAGGTATATACCTGTCGTTTTTCATCAAAATTATCGAAAAATTTCGAAAAAAAGCAAAGGTTATACCTGTCGTTTTTCATCAAAATTATCGAAAAATTTCGAAAAAAAGCAAAGGTTATACCTGTCGTTTTTCATCAAAATTATCGAAAAATTTCGAAAAAAAGCAAAGGTTATACCTGTCGTTTTTCATCAAAATTATCGAAAAATTTCGAAAAAAAGCAAAGGTATATACCTGTCGTTTTTCATCAAAATTATCGAAAAATTTCGAAAAAAAGCAAAGGTATATACCTGTCGTTTTTCATCAAAATTATCGAAAAATTTCGAAAAAAAGCAAAGGTATATACCTGTCGTTTTTCATCAAAATTATCGAAAAATTTCGAAAAAAAGCAAAGGTATATACCTGTCGTTTTTCATCAAAATTATCGAAAAATTTCGAAAAAAAGCAAAGGTTATACCTGTCGTTTTTCATCAAAATTATCGAAAAATTTCGAAAAAAAGCAAAGGTTATACCTGTCGTTTTTCATCAAAATTATCGAAAAATTTCGAAAAAAAGCAAAGGTATATACCTGTCGTTTTTCATCAAAATTATCGAAAAATTTCGAAAAAAAGCAAAGGTATATACCTGTCGTTTTTCATCAAAATTATCGAAAAATTTCGAAAAAAAGCAAAGGTATATACCTGTCGTTTTTCATCAAAATTATCGAAAAATTTCGAAAAAAAGCAAAGGTATATACCTGTCGTTTTTCATCAAAATTATCGAAAAATTTCGAAAAAAAGCAAAGGTATATACCTGTCGTTTTTCATCAAAATTATCGAAAAATTTCGAAAAAAAGCAAAGGTATATACCTGTCGTTTTTCATCAAAATTATCGAAAAATTTCGAAAAAAAGCAAAGGTATATACCTGTCGTTTTTCATCAAAATTATCGAAAAATTTCGAAAAAAAGCAAAGGTATATACCTGTCGTTTTTCATCAAAATTATCGAAAAATTTCGAAAAAAAGCAAAGGTATATACCTGTCGTTTTTCATCAAAATTATCGAAAAATTTCGAAAAAAAGCAAAGGTTATACCTGTCGTTTTTCATCAAAATTATCGAAAAATTTCGAAAAAAAGCAAAGGTTATACCTGTCGTTTTTCATCAAAATTATCGAAAAATTTCGAAAAAAAGCAAAGGTTATACCTGTCGTTTTTCATCAAAATTATCGAAAAATTTCGAAAAAAAGCAAAGGTATATACCTGTCGTTTTTCATCAAAATTATCGAAAAATTTCGAAAAAAAGCAAAGGTATATACCTGTCGTTTTTCATCAAAATTATCGAAAAATTTCGAAAAAAAGCAAAGGTATATACCTGTCGTTTTTCATCAAAATTATCGAAAAATTTCGAAAAAAAGCAAAGGTATTACCTGTCGTTTTTCATCAAAATTATCGAAAAATTTCGAAAAAAAGCAAAGGTATATACCTGTCGTTTTTCATCAAAATTATCGAAAAATTTCGAAAAAAAGCAAAGGTATTACCTGTCGTTTTTCATCAAAATTATCGAAAAATTTCGAAAAAAAGCAAAGGTATATACCTGTCGTTTTTCATCAAAATTATCGAAAAATTTCGAAAAAAAGCAAAGGTATATACCTGTCGTTTTTCATCAAAATTATCGAAAAATTTCGAAAAAAAGCAAAGGTATATACCTGTCGTTTTTCATCAAAATTATCGAAAAATTTCGAAAAAAAGCAAAGGTATTACCTGTCGTTTTTCATCAAAATTATCGAAAAATTTCGAAAAAAAGCAAAGGTATATACCTGTCGTTTTTCATCAAAATTATCGAAAAATTTCGAAAAAAAGCAAAGGTATATACCTGTCGTTTTTCATCAAAATTATCGAAAAATTTCGAAAAAAAGCAAAGGTATATACCTGTCGTTTTTCATCAAAATTATCGAAAAATTTCGAAAAAAAGCAAAGGTATATACCTGTCGTTTTTCATCAAAATTATCGAAAAATTTCGAAAAAAGCAAAGGTATATACCTGTCGTTTTTCATCAAAATTATCGAAAAATTTCGAAAAAAAGCAAAGGTATATACCTGTCGTTTTTCATCAAAATTATCGAAAAATTTCGAAAAAAAGCAAAGGTATATACCTGTCGTTTTTCATCAAAATTATCGAAAAATTTCGAAAAAAAGCAAAGGTATATACCTGTCGTTTTTCATCAAAATTATCGAAAAATTTCGAAAAAAAGCAAAGGTATATACCTGTCGTTTTTCATCAAAATTATCGAAAAATTTCGAAAAAAAGCAAAGGTATATACCTGTCGTTTTTCATCAAAATTATCGAAAAATTTCGAAAAAAAGCAAAGGTATATACCTGTCGTTTTTCATCAAAATTATCGAAAAATTTCGAAAAAAAGCAAAGGTTATACCTGTCGTTTTTCATCAAAATTATCGAAAAATTTCGAAAAAAAGCAAAGGTATATACCTGTCGTTTTTCATCAAAATTATCGAAAAATTTCGAAAAAAAGCAAAGGTATATACCTGTCGTTTTTCATCAAAATTATCGAAAAGTTTCGAAAAAAAGCAAAGGTATATACCTGTCGTTTTTCATCAAAATTATCGAAAAATTTCGAAAAAAAGCAAAGGTTATACCTGTCGTTTTTCATCAAAATTATCGAAAAATTTCGAAAAAAAGCAAAGGTTATACCTGTCGTTTTTCATCAAAATTATCGAAAAATTTCGAAAAAAAGCAAAGGTATATACCTGTCGTTTTTCATCAAAATTATCGAAAAATTTCGAAAAAAAGCAAAGGTATATACCTGTCGTTTTTCATCAAAATTATCGAAAAATTTCGAAAAAAAGCAAAGGTATATAGCTGTCGTTTTTCATCAAAATTATCGAAAAATTTCGAAAAAAAGCAAAGGTATTACCTGTCGTTTTTCATCAAAATTATCGAAAAATTTCGAAAAAAAGCAAAGGTATATACCTGTCGTTTTTCATCAAAATTATCGAAAAATTTCGAAAAAAAGCAAAGGTATTACCTGTCGTTTTTCATCAAAATTATCGAAAAATTTCGAAAAAAAGCAAAGGTATATACCTGTCGTTTTTCATCAAAATTATCGAAAAATTTCGAAAAAAAGCAAAGGTATATACCTGTCGTTTTTCATCAAAATTATCGAAAAATTTCGAAAAAAAGCAAAGGTATATACCTGTCGTTTTTCATCAAAATTATCGAAAAATTTCGAAAAAAAGCAAAGGTATTACCTGTCGTTTTTCATCAAAATTATCGAAAAATTTCGAAAAAAAGCAAAGGTATATACCTGTCGTTTTTCATCAAAATTATCGAAAAATTTCGAAAAAAAGCAAAGGTATTACCTGTCGTTTTTCATCAAAATTATCGAAAAATTTCGAAAAAAAGCAAAGGTATATACCTGTCGTTTTTCATCAAAATTATCGAAAAATTTCGAAAAAAAGCAAAGGTATATTATTGTCACGAATCGTGATTGATATACTATTTTATATACATTATATACTATCATATATATATATCTATGAAAGTATATCATTCACGATTCGTGACAGAGGTATTTTATTTAGTTTTAACTTGTGCTACTGAAGATGGACGCATAGCGCTTGAAATGTACATCTAGCTACTAAATGATTGTTACGGTATTTGGGTGATATTCTATATTATAATTTAACACCGTAGTGATAATTTTTGAAATCAGATATCTTGTCAAATGATATGCTAGTTCTGACAATGAATATTAACTCTTATAGTTAGATTCAATTCAATGAACTTAGATTACAACACATGTTTATAACATTTGAACCAAAATCCTCAAATAAATACAGTTCTTTAAAAAGTTGATATTTATGCTGCGAAACTCACTCCTTAGGTCAAATGAAACTAAATGGTAGAAAAAATGGTTGTAGTCATGCCTGGAAAACAATTTAAAAAGCACCAAATTTCCTCAACTATTTGACCCATTTACCTATTAATTGAAACATCTGACTTTTTAACTGCCAAAACAATTATTTTTCAAGCCCATGTAAAATAGTGCACCCATTGTAAATAACAGAATTTCTTGCCTTCAACAAATGATCGACTACTAAGTACCTTTTCATATCACCAATCAATGTCTTTTGGCAACATCTACATCAGGGTTCACACTAACCATTTAATCATTAATTACCTATCGATGCAACTCTTGAGCGATCTCATCCGTTGTTCATCGACATGCTGTTGGACGAGGAGATTCAAACGCCCATGTGGCAGTACCTACCTCATCTAGCTTTAGTTGGGGTTTTCACGTACCTATCTAGAAGAGATCGTCTAGCCTGTACCATGGTGTGCACTCGCTGGAGGGACACCATGGATACAATGGTTTTATGGAGACATTTCGCGGTGTATCTTGATACAGATTTGGCTGGTGAGTTCAATTGACTGTAACAAATTTGTTTTTTTTTCTAATTTGCACTCTGGCGTTTCTCATCTTATAGAGCCAAGTACAATGATGACCCTTCGCTATTATCACAGATACTTGCGAAGTGTTGATTTGGACTGGCAACAGCCGGAGGGACCGCACCGTTGGTTACCCTACAGAGTTGCTGAATTGACCAAACGAATCTGCAGATTGATCACAGTTATGCTGGACGTACAAGTGCAACTACATGCTATTGCTTTGCACAGGTTCTACGAACGATTTCGAATGAAGAAAGTCACGTATTATATATCCAGGTTCTTGAGGTGATGCCTAATTACTCATAAAATAAACGCCTCGACATTGGTCCAAAACAATTCCAATTGCATACAATTTCCTAGCGCAATGCACGATTTGTTTTTGAATCAATATCGATTACATTTTTTATTGGCGCGACTGTTCTTTAACATTACCACTTTTTAAAATTTATAGATCACAAACTAATTTGAGAAAGGTCGATTTTACCCGAGCCTTATTTAACAAACACCATTTCCTAAGACACTTCCAATCGCTGAGGAACTCGTTTTCAACATTAACTCACCTCAATGTCTTGGACAGTTATTTTGGAAGTGGTTTGCTACCAGCGGATTTTGCAAGTAATAACTTTCTCACTCAATCAAAATGAATTTTACTATTTTCAAGGCAATCGCCTATTATGTTCCGAGGACTGCAATCGCTTGCCATAAAACATTTACCAAAATAAAAATTTCCAACTGTTAATTGAAGAATCAGATAATAAATTCTCGTACTTACCATTTAATTTCCTTAGTCGCTTTTGTGCAAATGCGTGAACTACGTTCACTGAAAGTAGATTATGTTACGTTTTGCTTTGAATTCGTGGATACGTTGATTCAATCCGGAAGTATGATAAATTTGACGTTCTTGGAGGTGCACCATTTCGAAGATGACGAAGTGGACCCATTAACCGAGGGTACCTGGACACGTCTAATGCACGTGTGCCCGAAGATGAAAGTAGCGATGTATTTTAGTGAGTCGCAAATATACTTGTAAGAAAATGACGAGCTTTTCTTTTCTTTTTTATGTTCCTTAGATGATATATCCCACATATGTCGTTTGAAAAACAAACTCCAAGCGGGTATACCATTAGTAAGTTGTTCAATAAATTGTAGTAAAAACACCGACGAATTTTTTGGTAGCGATTACAGCAGCAAGGATCTTATAAGTTTCATTGCAAGGCATTATGCAAATACGTTGGGTTTGTACGAAAGAAAAACCCAAGGAAGAGAAAATAATTTGTACATTTTCCAGAACATTTCAAGTTGAGACTGAAAGATAATCAAACAATCGTTGATGATCTGTTGCTTGAGCTAGCGATTCGATGCACGAAATTGGAGTCGTTGGAATTTTTTGGGATTATACAAAATTTAGAAGTATTGCAGGAGATTTTTGGAAGAAAGACAGACGGTTTTAATAATTAGTTGGTGAAATAAACAATTACTTACTCGAGATACTTTATTCTTTTGTAGACTTTAAGTGCTTTTCAATCGCCACGCAGAATGTGTCCCGTCGAAATTTGCAACTGATAGTGAAAATTCACGACGAATTTAGCGCAAATGCAAAATGTCAGTTTGATTTGAAGGTGTGGGATAGATATTCGGAATATCTTGTATCTATACATGGATAAATAAATAAAAATAAAGAAACAAATTCGATTTTTTGCACAAATATCGCACTTACCTTATATACATGTTTTCACGTTATTACATATAGACAATTTCAATGAAGAATACTTTTTATTTTACATAAAATTGTGTGATGCTTTCAAACTATGAAAATTATTACTACAGCCAATCTACCAAATTGATTTCGTCAAATAACAAATTTGTATTACAACTATTAACAATACAACAAAATTATTTTAAGACAAATAACAAAATGTAGTTAATCTATCTACATTTCATACATTTCTTTATATATCTGCCTTAGCATAGCACAATATTTCGCCCATCGTCGTAATTAATTTGTTCTCGTAAACAAATGAATTTTAAATGAATTATTATGGACCGTAGAAAAATATTTATCATTCTGAAGTGCGTTTCATTTACCATCGGGGTAGAATTTAATAGAATATATTGTGGATGCATCGAGGCAGTGTTATCAACTACATAAAAAAATATGGAATGTTCGGTTTCACAATCTCTATGTTACAAATAAATAATTAAACGCAATGCTCCCAATCGACCAGCAGTTCTGGTCCGAACTATCCGTACAATTAATTAAACACATGCCAAACGTCCAGAGAACAAACAGGAACGGTATTATAATGAGCATTCTCGTACAAAAAAAAAAAAAACACCAAAATGTCGGAACGCTAGATGCACATGTCGAAGATGAAGCCCCCCTTCTTCAATAGCACAGAAATCAGACAAATAATACAGTTGTATCGTTTACTGTGATTGTTATACAATAGATAGAATTATATATCAAAACCGTGAAGTAGTAGGTGTATTTCTTGATTTTAGTGCTATTGAAGATACGTGGCCTAGAATTCGAAATGCGTATTTAATTAGAGTTATTTGAGTTATATAAGTGGATAACGAATTGCGTCGTTGGACAGAACCACATGTTATTAAAATACCAAATGCCCTACATGCTATAAAAGCCTTTGCAGCTCTTGAAGTGCAAGTTGAGCATGGCGCGGGCTACGAAGCCTTTATTACATACATGGCACACGTACGGCCGTTCGCCGGTATGGCTGCGCGTATGAATCACCAGACTGGACCGTTGGGAGAACGATTTGCTGCAATAGCTGCACATGTACGGCTTTTCGCCCGTGTGGATGCGCTCGTGCTCGATCAAGATCGGTTTCTTAGTGAAGCACTTCTCGCAGAAGGCGCATTTGAATGGCTTGTAGCCGGTGTGAATGCGCATATGGAATTTCAGTTTCTCCTTGCTGGACAGCGACTTGCCGCAAACGTCGCATATTGCCACGTTGCCCGTGTGCGAGTTCATGTGCAGCTTCAGGCTATTTCTGTGCAGGTACTGCTTCTTGCAGATGACGCACTCGTGCGTGGGTGGCGTGACGCCGATCTGTTCGGCTAGTTTATCTTTGTGCATGTGCCGTTTGTGCGCGATTAGGTATCGGGAGTAGATGAACTCCTTTTCGCAGAACTCGCACTTGAACGGCGTGTCGCCGGTGTGGTAGTTGGAGTGCTCTATAAACCAGCTCTGCACGTTGAAGCCCTTGTTGCAGATGCCGCACAAATACTTGTAACTATTTTCGTGCTCTTCGTTTATATGGGCCGTGATTAGGTTCAAGTCTTCGGAGATGAATTCGCATACGAAGCACGTGAAGAAGTTGTCTGTTGTATGCGAACGGAGGTGCATGGAGTAATCAAGAGCTTTCTTAAAATGTTTACCGCATTGCTCGCAAATGAACAAGTTATTGTGGAGCTTAACGTGTTCCTTCAAGTTTCTAATAGTTCGGAATGATTTGTTGCAGATATCGCAATTTTGCGGTTCGTCCGATTCGTCGATAGGATATTTCCTTTTCCTACCCACTTTCGATTTCATTAGTGATCCTTTCGGTTTCCGCCCGCGCTTCTTCTTTTCACCCGGTTCTTTCTTTATAGACTTGGTGCCCGGTTTCAATCTGGGACGGCCGCGTTTTTTCTTCTCCTCTTTTATCGTTATAATTGGTGTAAGGAACTCTAATCTAAAAATGTATAATATTAGTAATATAAATACAATCCGAAATACAGTTCGCATGGAATATACTTATAAATAAAATTTGTTCAAAATATTCTTCACGTACCTTTTTGTTAATTAACATTTTGGAACGCAAACATATATTGTAAAGGAAAATCGTTTATTCGAATGAGATTATACACATAATGTACAAAAATACAGTATTTTATCGTGAGTGTGTACAGGCAGCAGATGTAACCGACTTTTCGTTTAAAGTATGTTCTTGATTTTTTTTTTTTTTTTACAAATAAAGCCAATGTGGCGCGTAAGCCAGTACATATACTAAATGATTTGTCAACTAAATTAAATTATTACTAGATTTAATTAAAACAAACAAACGAACCGCTTAATTTATAGTGATGCCCATTGTATAACTGGAAACGACATGTTACTTAATCAGTAGTCGTACCGATGGTGTTCTGCCATATTTTGCTTTCAAATTATACTAATGATTAACAAATTGTTGCGACTCGAGGCATTAACGCGTTTCTATTCGAGGAAACCTTTGCAATGCTTAAAGTGTATATTTAACATGGCGCGTCCGATAAAGCCCTTCTGGCACAAGTGGCACACGTATGGCCGTTCGCCAGTGTGAGTCCGAATATGTATCACTAGACTGGACCGTTGTGAGAAACCCTTATTACAATGTTCGCAAGTGTACGGCCTTTCGCCGGTATGAATCCGTTCGTGTTCCACGAGGAAAGCCTTTTTTGTAAAACATTTCACGCAGTACGCACATTTAAACGGCTTGTAGCCGGTGTGGATTCGTATATGGTACTTTAGCTTCTGTTTGCTAGCGAGCGTCTTGCCGCAGATCTCGCAGATCACCTGCGTACCTTTGTGTCGGTACACGTGGAGCTCGTAGGTTTTCTTCCGCTCAAACTCTTTGTTGCAAATGGGACAAACCAGGTGGTCCTTCTGCCCCGTTAGTTCTACCTTGTGCATATTAGACCTATGCGCTGCCAAATATCGGGAGTACACAAAACTACGTCCGCAATACTCACATATGAACGGCTTAAGTCCCGTGTGGAAGTTCTCGTGTTCTATAAACCACGTGTAGACGTGGAAGTTTTTGTGGCACGTCTTGCACACGAACTTGGGCAGTTTCTTGTGATCGTCGCGTATATGGCCGGACATGTCTTTCTCGTCGGTGGAGAAATATTCGCAATATATGCAGCGAAGGTTGTGCGGCTCTGTGGAATGTTGGGTGGCGTGCTTTATAAAGTCCATCGGCTGTTGGAAGTGCTCGTTGCAGAAGTCGCAGAAATGTATGCATATGTTGGTCTTTAAGTGAGCCTTCAGTTGCGCCTCGCTGCGGAACTCGTTGGAGCATTTGTCGCAATATACGGAATTCTTCTTCGACATCTTCTCCGCCTTTGACGACTTTTGCCGTTTCTGCTTCAGTTTCTTCATCTTCATCTTCCTCGGTTTGCGTTCTTTACGCTCTTTCTTTATTTTGACAGACCTAAAATCAGTACAATTAGAACAAATTTCGCAAGTGGATAGGCACAGTTAGAATGTACCTAAATAAATGCAATGAGCTACGTCAAAATTAAACGAGTCTTCCTACCTGTATTCGCACACTGATGTACAGAAATATTACAATATACAATTCGTTTAATACTATCGAAGGTCTAGGTGGATAAATTTATTATTATAAAAATCATACCCCAAACAGTAACTTTATTCGAACAATGCAATAAATATTACAAAATCTGGCTTCAATTAAAGACAACTTAAAGAGAACAAGTTTACGTCCTGACGTTGGGACTATGTTGAGCAACGGAGTATTATTGAAAATTTGTCGGTAAAAATATGTTGGGATTTCTATGTCTAAATACAAATCTATTATTAAGATTAATGGTAGTATTAATACGATGCTTTTCACACAGCAATCAATTCAAGTTGGCCCTTTTTATCGGTGATGTTTAAATTACGTCAAGTCACAGTAAATGCATGGTACAGAATGTTCTCATGCGAATTCATTAAAGGCTATAGGTCTATCGGCTGCAACATAGCTAGAGGAATATTAGCTAGATCCCCGTTGCAGTTCTTCATATGCGTATCCATAACACCTTTCGATATAAAGCCCTTGTTGCATAGTCGACATACGTAAGGTCGCTCACCGGTATGCGTTCGCGTATGTATCCTCAACGGGCTGCGTTGCGTGAAACCTTTACCGCAGAACTTGCAGATAAATGGTTTCTCGCCAGTGTGGATACGTTCGTGCTCTTTTAGCTGTTCTTTCCGCGTGAATGATTTGTCGCACGTATTGCATCCGAATGGCTTGTAGCCGGTGTGGATTCGCCGATGGAATTTAAGTTTCTCTTTGCTGGACAGCGACTTGCCGCAAATATCGCACAAGACGCTGGCATCGATGCCTTCTTCGTTGTGTTTCGATATTTTGTGACGTCGTAGGCCGGTGGATGAGGTATAGTGTTTATTGCAAATGGTACAATCGTATTTGACTAAAGGCATGCCGGTCATGATCTCCCAATGCTGCGATCGCCGGTGTGACGTTAAAAACCAGGAGAACATAAAATGCTTGCCGCAGATTTCGCACTGGAACGGCTTTTCGCCGGTGTGGAAGTATTTGTGCTCGATGGCGTGTGTGCTTATTGTGAAGGATTTACTGCAGATCTCGCATTGATAGCCGGTGGTACCGACGTGCGCTTTCACGTGCATCTCGAAGTGGTACTTGGACAGGCTGCTGTACGTGCATATGTGGCATTTATATCGCTCATCGCCGTTATGTACGATCGAATGAAGTCCGAAGTCCACGTGGTTCTTGAAAGTAATTTCGCATATGTCACATTGTATTGCCGCGTCCTCCTCCACTGTGGGTAGCTTTGGTATTTGTTTCCGTGGCTCCTTCCCAGATTTATTCAACTTTCGTTTCTGCTCTTTCTTCCGCGCTTTCTTTCGCAGTGGTTTCAAATCCTCTTCGTCGTAATCATCGTCGTCGTCGTCCTCGTCCGATCTGCTCACTTTTATCTTTACTCTGATCCGTTTCGGTTTTTTATGCATGAGGTTCTTCTTCTTTTTCTTTCGATGCGTTTTTAACTCCGGATATATCAATTCTTCATCGAATTCCTTCTTTATTTCGATCAATCTAAAAAATATTTTTATTAGTATAAATAAATCTATCTATTTGCGCACAGAGCGTATAAACTAATCATACATTCGATAGATATAATTTCAACTCACGTAAGCGGAAATGAAATTCCGTCGATATCAACCAAAAAGTCACTGCTATCGATACTACTACGATTTAATTAACAATTTATACTTAAATGGAAAAGTTTATTCATATATTCATAATATGCAAAACATTATAAAAAAGAAAAATCGAATATAACTATCTTGCAATATATAATATCACCCAAAATGACCGTAACAAGCATTAGGTAGCTATATTTACATTTCAAGCGCTATGCGCCCATCTTCAGTAGCACAACCTAAAACTAAATAAAATACCTCTGTCACGAATCGTGATTGATACACTATCTTATATACTATATATATATATACATAAACACTATATACTCTATATATATATATACACACACACACACACACACACACACACACAATATACTATCATATATATATGATAGTATATCAATCACGATTCGTGACAGAGGTATTTTATGTAGTGTTATCTTGTGCTACTGAAGATGGGCGTATAGCGCTTGAAATGTACATCTAGCTACTAAATGCTTGTTACGGTATATGGGTGATATTCTATATTATAATTTAACACCGTAGTGATAATTTTTAAAATAACAATCTTGATTATTCTGTATTAAAATATTTTGTTACACTAATACAATTAAACATTTGATCATTCATTGACTATATGCAATTGATATTCGCTTTCCTCTTCGCCGTCGAATAAGTTCCCCAAGTGGGTTTGCATGTGTGTATTTAACAACGCTTTCGTCACATATCGTTTCCCACAAATTTTACACCCGTGCTGCAAATATCTTCGATGGACTTTGAGATGGTCGTTAAGGGTGAACCGTTTCCGGAATGATTTGCCGCAAACGTCGCACATATAGTCCTTAAGACCTTGATGTGTTAACTGATGCAAAGACAAACAGATGCCGTTCTTGAACGCTTTTCCGCATTCTCTACAATAAAACGGCTTGATCACTTGGTGTACTACACCGTGGGCTTCTAGGGCACTAGCGCTAGTGAAACTCTTGCCGCATATATCGCACAATTTGGTCGTCATGTGAATATGGCAATTGATGTGTCGCGTTATTTGTACCTTGTTCGCAAATTTTTTCACGCATATACGGCAGACAAAACCAGATTCGGGTAGGGCATCGAAATATTTTGTGTGCATTGAGGTAAGATGCGCGTGCAATGCAATGGTATTTGGCAATACCTTGCCACACTTATAGCACGGATACTTGGGTTTTTCCTCATGACACGTCATGTGATTCTTTAGTTTAGTATTGTTGGTAAAAGACTTGTGGCAAACAGGGCAATCGATCTGCTGTATTTTGCATGGTCTTCGATCTTTCATATGAGTATTGAGGTCATCGAACGTGTTGAAAGTTTCATGGCACAGAATACAAATGTACGATGTGGTTTTTACTTGGAAAACTACTTCGTTGCATTTATGTTTCGTCTTGGGCTTCGAATTTGGCGTGACTATGATGACCGGCTTTCCTATTACAGATGTCAATCCAACTTCTTTGTTCTTCATTTGAACGGAATTAATTTTTAAACTAGGCTTAGGTACTTCAACCCTTTTTATACGAATGCCTGGTGGTAATAGAATAGTGAACCTACAAATATTTACTAAATTAGAATAAACGGTTTAGATAAGGAGCGGTTTAATAAAAACTTTACATACCTACCAACTCTGTAATGGTGTCGTAGGTTTGAAAAAGAGAACATATTAGCGAATGTATGGTTTAATGCAAAGTACGCATGAATATAATATAAAAGATAGAATACTTGTTACAATGTACACTTTCTTAAGTGAAGTAAAACTACAACGGCTTTAATGAATAAGTAAATAAGCCTAATCCACTTCGATCACTTCTAAATTCTTTAGACTTTCAACTCGGTCCAATATCTTGACCGCGTCGCCTTTACAGAAGCTCTTATGAACGTTCAGATTCATTTTATACGTCCTACATTTTGGACAGTAATGCATCGAATACTTGTGATCCTCGAAGTCTGTAACAGATCCGAAAGCGATATTGCAAGGTGCGCAATTTCTTACAATATTGTGCGTCGCTTTATAATGCGTATTCAATATGTTCTGCTTGCAAGTGGTAAAACTGCACAGAGGACACTTGCACCCATTAATATGTTTCGCTAAATCGATTTGGCATTTATTACAATTGGGGCACACGTGTACTTCGTTCTTATGTTCCAGCAAGCTGTGGCTATCTGGAAATCGCATATCGCACGGACAACATATATTTAGAATATCGTGCGTAGCTTCGTAATGCACGTCTAAGTTGTTCAATTTACAAGTGATAAACTGGCACAATTTACACTTGAATTTACAGTGCATGTGGAGTTTACTCCGCTTTTTCGCTTCGTATGAACACGAATCGCACTTATGCACACCTCGTTCGGATGTCGGGGTGGATTCTAAAGAATCAGCCTTTTTATCACCTCTATTAGATGAGATTTTTGGAACAGTCGATGTAGGGCCTCCTGCCTTGTTTTGGGAGGTCGCTTTAGGCATTTTGGTAGCGATCTTAGTAGCAACGGTAGTTAGCGTAGGAGTACTAGTTGTAGCTGTTGCTGTAGTTATTGTAGCCGTCTTTGGTGGTGCAACTAACTTCGTAATAGGAAGCTGTGCAGGGGGAGGCTTGGGCTTTTTAATGATATGCATTGGTTTTTTGTACATTGAATCAATAAATTGAGCCTTCGATATAGCAGTTAATTGTGGTAATTCTAGAGATGACAAAGGAGTTAATTTTGGTACTTCTGCAAGCCGAGAAGTTACTTCCTTTTCTGTTTGTACTGACGATTTATTTTGTACGGTCTGTTCTGGTGGCGTATTGAAATTCCCTATTTCTGGCACAGCCTCTGGTTTCATTTCAACAATATTGCCTTTCACTGGACTTTTCATAAGCAGTGATAAAGGTTTCACGGAAATCTTTGGCTTTTGAATCGATAATTGTGACGCGGAATCTGGAGCATAGGCTTCCGATTGATTCGCGTTAGATTTTATTACCGTATCACGTAATGATGCAGCTACATTTTTATCCTTTATAATATAAGGGGATGTATTTTCTCGAAGTGACGCAATACCGTACATGCCGATATTTTTTTTAGCTGTAATATTATTGAGGCCTAGATTATTGATCATATCCACAGTTTGTGCCTGTTCCTGCTTGTTCCCATCAACTTCAATCGAAAAGTTTACCGGATTCTGTTTTAAATTTAACGATATATTGCCTTTAATGGAAAGCGAATCATTCGTTCTTGCTTTACTAACGGAAGATTTTTTCGAGATCGGATTAAGGGATGATGCATCCGACTGAGGTGCAAGTGGAATCTTCCTCGGAGGTCCGTTTGTTAATACTCTTGACGTTTTCATTGTAGTGATAGTTTTTGGTGAGGCCTTTGGTTGATTGGTCGTTCTGATATTTATGTCCACGTTAGATGTATTATTCGACGAGTTATTACCAGGAATAATGAAAATAGGATGTTGAATAATTTGACCACTAGCTGGAGATGGTGAAATAATCACTACCTGATTTCCCCACGAGGTCGACGGTACTGTATTCACCGACGATGGTGTAGTAATTGTGGTTGTACTAATATGATCTGTGGTTAAAGCGGAATTTTCACTGGTGTTTGCAACAATGTTTGTGATCTGACCCAAGTTTTGATTTATTGTTGCAGTTAATGTAACTTGTGAAGGTTGGGCACTATACGTGCTGTTCGTGCCATGTATTTTGTGATGTTCATTCATTATTATTTCATTCGTAGACGTGAAATTGCAAAGCACACATTGCAATTTCAAATCGGGCGCGAAAGCTTTGTTTAAAATGATGGGTGGTTCCACTTCGTTCGCATGGGCCATTTGATTGGGTGTAGAATTCGATGTGATTTTGGTAATAGTAAATAGTTTGTTAATTTCGCGAGCTGTTGTGTTTACTGTTGTATAAGTAGTAGGGGACTGAAGAGTGGGTACTGAAATAGTTACAGTCGGTTCATTTTTATGCGATGCGACAATATTCAATTCAGTTTCGCTATCCGAAGAATCGACATTAATAACAGAAATCGTTGGTTTCGCTATATCGTCTTCTATGTTTACTATAACAATATCATCGTCGTTCAAGATCGACAGTGGTTTTAAATGTTCCTTGCGGTGTTCGTGCATATCCTCTTTACAAGAAAATTCCTGATTGCATAAATCACAGCCAATTTTAGCAGCTTGGTTTTCGTCAGTAATTTTTGTGTCCTTCGAATGCATGCGTTTGTGCCGTTGAAGTTGAAAACAATCAGCAAAACGCCGATTGCAAACCTTACAGCGATATTTCAGAACTTCTGCTTCGGAATGGTTAAGAGAATGCTTCTCTTTAGTTGATTCCGTTTCTTTGACCTCTTTCGATGCTTTCTGCTGCACTATACTTTCGTGAACGATCCCATGTATTTGCATTGCATGGTTGACAAGTTCATTGCATGTGGAAAATCTCGCAGAACAGTTTGTACAAGAGAATTTCTTGTGCAAAATTATGTGCGCCTCATACCTCAGATTGCTGTCGAAATTTGCACCACACACTTCACATTCTAATTCACTTGCACTGAAATTCTCCCCAATCGGCGCTTTTTCCATTGTCAAATGCGGCTGGCAACCTGATAAAATGGTTTTGGTGATAGGGAAGGGTTCTTTTTCTGCATCGAGTTTATGGTGCGATCCTTCGTCATCTTCGTGAGTTAGTAGGTGGTATTTCAATTCTATGTATGTTTGGTATCGCTTCGAGCAAACATCACATTTGTATTTGTTACGCGTAGAGGCGATAATATTTGAAACTTCCAAACCATATTCTGGTTCCGAATTAAATGCCAATTTTCCCATCTTTGCATTGGTGAACACCAACGGATACTTGTCGGGGCTAAATTGATCCATATCGCCAACTAAAACAACGGCTTTCTTCAAATTATATTTCGTCTGGTATTTACGAAAATCGATATTGTCGTCGATATTCCACGTTGTCCTAATTCTTTTCCAGTTTCGAAAGTACCTGCAAAATTGTAACATTAGTGCCATTATATAAAATAACAATTTCACTTACTATGCAATATTTTAAGGACATAAATAAAAAAAAGAACACAATTATTTAAGGGGGGGGGGGGGGGGGAGATATGAAACAAATATTATACACATTCTGATTCAATGGTTTATTATACAAGACTATTTCTTAAAAATAAAGAAAACTATTCAATTCGTAACAAGTTCTATAGATCAAAAACTTTATACAGAATAACGAGTAGGTACGGTAATAGTGTGCATCGCTAAATGGCGCTTGAAATAATATTCATCTGCAAATGTACGATCGCAGTAATCGCATTTATGACGAATGCCCATGTGCCGATTTTTATAATGGTTTCTATATTCCCGTACAGTATAAAATCCTTTGTTGCATTCTTCGCATCGATGTCGAAACTGGTCCAGATGCCTCAGCATGTGTTCTTTAACATTCTTTTCGTACATGAACGTACGAAAGCAGAAATTGCATATTGCTCGGTCACCATGATCCGTGAGATAATGACTGTAAAATTCACTATTTCTTGGAAATGTTGCCGTACACACATCGCAACTATTCACGTAGCATTTGCCCTTCTCTATATGGCGATAGAAAACGAATTTGCTAATGAACAATTGCTCGCACCGAATGCACTTATAATGAACTATGTCTATTTCCTCCGTGGGTTGAATTACTTGATATTCCGAAGCGGTAAAGTCGGGTAGTTCGTGCCTTTTTCTAGGTAGGATTATACTTTGGCGGGGCTTAGGCATTGCGTACACGAGGTTGTCTTTACTCGATGACGGTTCCATCTGAACCAAGATTGAGTCGCAATCCTGTGAGGATTCGGATGCCCCAGCCTCAGTTCGCAAAAAGAACATGTTGCCTTTCTTCTTGTATTTGCGTTTCGGCGTGGATTCTTCGAATGAGTTTGGTAACATATAGCCGTGATCGACGATTATTGTGTAATTATTTACAGGCTTTTCTATAGCATCATTGGTAACAGTCTTTTGGGTACTTAGAGTAATGTTTTGGCCTTCGTCCAAAATATATAGTAAGTCGCTTGTACTAGTCAAGGTTTCATTAACTTGTTGCGTTTCAACTATACCACTATCGACATTTATTAATGTGCCATCCTGATTTGCATAGTGAACCTCTAAGGTTTCATCTGCATTGGTTCCTTTCGTATTACTGATTACCGCTTCACTGGGATCATAGTTCAATTCGACAGTTTCCTCGATTTCGGTAGCCGTTTGATCCGAGTACTGTTCATTGAGGTTTTCTAATTTATGTACTTCATAGTGCTGAATCAGATCTGTGCTGTTTTTAAAAGATTCGGAGCAACGACAACATGTGAACGTTTGGCCATACTGTGCCATATAATGATTGAGGAAATCACTCTTTTCTGGAAAAAGTAGTAGACAAACTTCGCACTGATAGTTTGTATTAGCAACTGTTTCTGAATCATCCCGACATATTTCTTCGGTAAATCTGTAAGACAAACTATTATATTATAATCAATCGTTAATGATCAAAATAACTTTAAAATACATAATACGTGTGTGAATGGATGGGAAACGAAGGATCAGCATCTAAACAAATTAGAAAGAAAATCGATTTATTCACTAACAAAATACATTTAATCCAAATTATGATTCATACACCTGCGTGGGGATGCTTCTTAATGTGCGCATTTAACGCAGATTTGCTTGCAAATGCTTGCGTGCAAATCTCGCAAACATGTGGTTTATTACCAGAGTGCGTGCGCATGTGCACGTTCAATCCGCTACGTTGCGAGAAGCATTTCCCGCAATGTTCGCAGCCGTAAGGTTTCTCTTTGGTATGCACTCGCAAATGAAGATAAAGTGACATATATCTTGAGAATGTCTTTTCGCAATACTCGCAACTAAAGGGCCTCTCACCGGTATGTGTCCGCCTGTGCAGTCTCAATCCATTCGCAGAGGCCAATTGAATGCCACAGAAGTCACATATACAGCTGGGTGTATCTTTACAATGTTGATTTTGATGGAACTTAAGTGATTTTGGGTGACTGAAAGATTTACCACATTCCTCGCAAGAATTTTTGCTTACATGCATCTTCAAATGGTTTCTGTGATAGTATTGGCACCGAAATACTTTATCGCACTGATTGCATTTATAACGTTTTTTGAAGTGCGAACTGTTAAAATGGTTATTTAAACCTCCCTTCGTTGCAAATTTTATGTCGCACAACTCGCACGAATACACTTCCTTCTTGCGTGTGTGATTTCGCATATGCATGTATAAATAATACACTTCCTTTCCACAAATGCAACATTTGTGCAAGTTATCAGTCTGCCGATGTGCACCGGCATGTTCATTTAAAGATCGTTTATTTGGAAATTGTTTGAAACAGTATTTGCATGTTGTATCAACTGTTTGTGTCATCCTCGCTGTAGCAATTAGTTCTTCAGTGATCAACCTGCAATCGAGAAAATGCAGTTACGACAATAGACTAATACGTTTCTTTGAAACATAACGTACTTACATTTTTCGAAAAGTTTCTGGGATTTTGGGTAAATTACAGAAATTTGTATGTTCTTATACAATCTATTGATAGAATATATAAAACAATTATTATTATGCGTGTATAATCCTAATTTATATGTTTCCTTGTGAATAATTCTAAATTACGCAGCGTGGTTCTTATTGTGTATGGTGAGCAGCGAAAGACTGGCGAATCTCCTTTCGCACAAGTGGCACGCGTAAGGTTTCTCACCGGTGTGAGATCGCATGTGTACCACTAACGGGGTTCGTTGACTGAAGCCCTTATTGCAATACGAGCAAACATACGGTTTCTCTTTCGTATGTATTCGTATGTGGTTACGTAATGTACCATTCTTAGCGAATGTTTTGCCGCAATGTTCGCAGGAATACGGCTTCACCCCCGAGTGTACCTTCAAGTGTTCGGACAAATTGCGAGTGGAGATTTGCTTGCCGCATATGTCGCAAACGGTATGCAGTTGCTTGGCGCATATATTCACGTGCTCCTTGTACGATTCGATGTGGTTGAACGTCTGCGAGCACGTGCCGCACATGAGACTGAGCGTGGTAGCCGCAACGTGATCTCTGTACGCGGACTTGTTGGTGAATATCTTATCGCAGTGATTGCATTGAATGGACACCTTCAGGTGTACGGTGTCTGTGTGATCTTGGAGCTCATCCTTAGTGAAGAACTTGTCGTCGCATTGTTGGCAAGGGATTTCCTTCAAGTGCGGCTTGTGCGTTTTCATATGCTGCTCCATGTTGAGGACCAGCATGCCGCAAAGCTTGCAACACTTGAGTCGCTTCTTGTTGGCGTGCATTCGCTTTAGGTGCTCCTTGTACGTGGTACGATTTTTTAATTGTTTGGAACAAAGAACGCACTTAACAGATTTTGTCGATTTCTTTTTGGATGATTTGGGCAAAAATTGCTCGTCCCAGTACTTGTCCACATTCGATTTGGTTAGTTTTGGTGTCTTTGAGGCTTTTCGACCTCTTCTTGATCTACAAGGAAAAAGTTTATTGTAAATAAAAGGAAGTGAATGAAATACGTGAGTGTTACAAAGAAATTACCTTCAAAATAAATAATGGTGTTACAAGAATATCAGTATAGGATTTTTGTAGGATAATTAAAAGAATGGCGTTGTAGCAAATAATATATTGAAAGTTACAATATTCTTAATGTAGAATTATACACATCTTTAAAAATCGCATCCTTACGAAAAATGAATTATCACGAAAGTACAAATAGATTAATACGCTTTTTTACTACTACACTCAGATATATGCATCGCTATTATGAATAACCTATTTAAATAGTTCAATGGTGGTTCTTAAAATGAATACTAAGAGCGGTCTTACTAACAAATTTGTCGGGGCACACATGACAATGATAAGGTTTTTCACCCGTATGAGATCTCATATGGATGACGAGCGATGGTCTTTGACTGAATCCTTTGTTACATACTTTACAGATGTGTGGCCTTTCTTTCGTGTGCACATGGAGATGGGTTACCAAAGTAGCCTTTGCGGTGAACTTCTTACCACAGTACTCGCACGAATAATCTTTCATGCCAGCGTGTATTTTGTAGTGTAATCTTAACCCGCTCTCTCCCTTCAACGATTTCCCACAAATATGACAGACCCAACTATTTTCCTTGCCGCACGATTTCCTGTGGGACCGTAATGTTATAAATGACGGGAACTGTTTGTTACACCGTTTACATTTTATATCCTCGGGTTTTGCATTGTGGCCACGGTAGTGCATATAATACGAATATTTCGTATTAAACACTTGATTGCAAATACCGCAAACTCTCTCCGAGAATTCGTGGATTGCTTCGATATGGTTCTGTAAGCCGGAAGCGGTAACAAATTGTTTCTCACATTTATCGCATTTGAACGGCACTTTGTCCAGATTATGTATTTTCATGTGAGTGGTTAGATGGACGACTTCCGCCCCACAAATATCACATTTAGATGGCGTGACTTTGTGGTAGAGCAAATGACTTTTATATAGGTACCTAGTTTTTTGCATTTTGCCGCATATAGCGCATGGTATTGGCTTCTCATAATGATGAGAGATGTGTCGGTAGAGAGCTCGTGAATTCGTTTTTATTTCTCTGCCACATAGTTCACATATGAACGGAGCCCTGTTGGAGGCGAAATAAGTCCGTCCACGTATAGTGTATATTCTGCCTCCTTTTATTCGTTTAAATCTAAAAAGTAAAGTTATCAGTATGTAAATTCGATGCGATACATTTATTGGTTCGGGTTAAAAAAAATTTAAACATACTATAGTGAAGTAGATCATGGTAAAGAAAATCTAATTTTTATATTACAAACCATCGACATGTTTATTATTGACATTGATTTACATGAAAAATTGATAAATTGTATAATATAATATAGAATATCACCCAAATACCGTAACAAGCATTAAGTAATATATATATATATATATATAATAGTATATCAATCACGATTCGTGACAGAGGTATTTTATTTAGTTTTAACTTGTGCTACTGAAGATGGGCGCATAGCGCTTGAAATGTACATCTAGCTACTTAATGCTTGTTGCGGTATTTGGATAATATTCTATATTATATTATACATATAATATAGAATATCACCCAAATACCGTAACAAGCATTAAGTAATATATATATATATATGATAGTATATCAATCACGATTCGTGACAGAGGTATTTTATTTAGTTTTAACTTGTGCTACTGAAGATGGGCGCATAGCGCTTGAAATGTACATCTAGCTACTTAATGCTTGTTGCGGTATTTGGATGATATTCTATATTATAATTTAACACCGTAGTGATGATTTTTAAAATGTATAACAATAGTTTACACGATTTTCATTTTAACTATAAATATATAACATGTCTCTCAACGCAAACAACGTAAGTATATATATATCGATTATCTATGATTCTTTTTGTGTATATGCAACGCAGACCCACTAACGAATGTCTCGTGGCATAAGTGACACGAGTATGGTTTTTCGCCCGTATGAGATCTCATATGAACCACCAAGGGAGTTCTTTGACTGAAGCCTTTCCCACAAAATGTACATATATGCGGTTTTTCCTTAGTGTGAACCCTGATGTGATCTCTAAGTGTACAACTCCGCGCAAATTGTTTGCCGCAATAATTGCAGGAGAATTCCTTCACGCCTGAATGCAATTTATTATGAACGCTCAATTTAGCCTTATTTTTAAACACTTTGCCGCACATGTCGCACACATAGTTACTGGTCACCCCGCAATGGCGGATATGGCTTTGCAGTCGCAAGGTATTTGAGAAGATCTTGCCACACTTGCTACATGTGAGCTCCTCTATCGTAGCATTGTGTGCCCTCATATGGCCCACGTAATACTGTTTGCTCACTATAACCTTGCCGCATATTTCGCACGTGTACGTTACTTCATTGTGAATCGTATTTACGTGCTCCTTGAGGTTGTATGTGCTTTTAAATTGTTTATCGCACTGATCGCACGGGTAATAAACGGTCTCCTCGGTGTGTGTTTTCATGTGCTCCTTTAGGTGGACAACGTACTTGTCACACACTTCGCAGTGCTCGCGCTGCCTTTTATGATATAGCAAATGGCATTTATATGTCCACGAGGTTCTTTGCATTTTACCGCAGATGCGGCACGGAAACGGCTGCTGGACGTGATGCAGCATGTGCCGGTACAAGCCTTTAACATTCGTTGGAGCTTCGTAATCGCATACCAAGCATTTATACGGTTTTGCATTCTTAATGAACAATTCAATTCCATCAACAACATATATTCTGCCTCCCTTGGAAAGTCTATATCTAAAAAAAGTAAAAATGACTTTAATACGTGTTCACATTATTTGTTCGATTGTATACTATTCTATCGCAAGATACTCTCAGCAATAAGTAAAATAAGCACGGTGTGATTCACTAAAAGAACAACAGAAAACTATATTCGCGACTATAATCGATGTGTAATTTGAATAACTATTATTAATTTCCCGATATTATGAGATCTCATATACTTCTTAATCAAAGCGCAATGCATTCAAATAATACAAGCCAAACAATACCTATGCATAATTAATTAGTAGGATGGCAGTTTTTGTGGGCATTTAACAGAGATCTGCTGGCGAATTTGTCAGGGCACAAATGGCACGCATATGGTTTCTCGCCAGTATGCGATCTCATATGAATGATAAGGGGCGATCTCTGACTGAAACCCTTCCCACAATGCGAACAGATATGTGGTTTCTCCTTAGTGTGCACCCTGATATGAACTCGGAGCCCAGAACTTCGCGTGAAGTCTTTACCGCAATACTGGCATGTATACGGTTTCTCGCCAGTGTGCAATCTCATGTGCAAATTCAAACCAGTTTGGCCATTGAAGTTTTTGCCACAAATATCGCAAATATGTGTATTCGATTTGCCGCAGTACTGCAGGTGTTGCTGATAGGGACGGTTGTGTTGGTACGATCTGTTACATGACTTGCAGGTGAACGTTTCGTCGGACGTGTGCGATTTCACGTGGCCATTGTAATAGTGTTTGTCCGTAAAGGTTTTCCCGCATACGTCGCATGTGTACACGATGTTCTTGTGTACCGAGTCTATATGCTTCTTAAGTTGAGCTTCGAAGAAGTACTTCCGGTCGCATAGTTCGCATTGAAACGATTCCCGATTTTCCATGTGCATTTTTTTGTGCTCCTTATATCTGATCACGAACTTTCCGCATATTTCGCACTTCTCTCTTTGAAGTCTATGATTAATCATATGGCTTCGATAAAGAGACACGGTTTTCTGCACCTTGCCGCAAATTTTACATGGCGTCGGATTATCAACGTGGCGTAACATATGATTATAAAGTGATTTAGCACTCGCAGATGATACAAAGCCGCATACTGGGCATGTGAAAGGTTTTGCGCTCTTAACGAATACTTGGTTGCCATTCACAATGAATATTCTGCCTCCTTTCGTACGTCTAAAAAATAAAAATGCATTATCTCAAAACATATGCTGGGCGCATTTTGTCGAGTATCGAATAGCAAATATAAAGAATACTAATAGAAAAATGATCTCACGTTGATTGCATAAGTAGCATGATGAAATAATAAATTTCTATTTTTACATTATTTATTGTCAGCGTACATAATATACTTTCACAATTCTTATAGAATAATATCTTGTTTTCAAGGTAATAATCAATACAAAAATGTACGGGAAATGGGTTTAACATAAAATAACTTAAGACATTGTGTATAAATCTTCAGATAGGGTGGGCTTTCATGTGAGTGTTCAGTAAGGTACGGCTAGCGTACTTATTCGGGCATAGGTGACAAGCGTAGGGTTTTTCACCAGTGTGAGACCTGACATGTATATTCAGAGATGTATATTGCGTGAAACCTTTGCCGCAATGAGAGCAGATATGTGGCTTCTCCTTCGTATGCACTCTAGTGTGTAATATGAGACGATTTTTGCTGGGGAACGTCTTCTCGCAGTACTGGCAGGGAAACGGTTTTTCGCCCGAATGTAATCTCATGTGCACTTTCATATATCCCTTATGGCAAGTCTTACCACACACGTCACATACGACCGTATCCTTGCCGCAGATCCGTGAGTGATTCAGAAACAGCGATTGCTGTTCGTAAGTCTTATTGCACAGTGGGCAGGTGAATGTCTCGTTGGATGTATGTGACTTCACATGATCCTCATAGTACGCTGTGCGCTTGTAAATCTTATCGCAGATTGTGCAAGTGTACATTACTTTGTGATCGTTATCTATATGTCGATACAACATGAACTTGGACGGGAAGCGTTCGTCGCATCTTTCGCATGGAAGATATTTCCAATCATTCGCGTGCGATTTCTTATGCTTTTTCAAATTAACCACAGCTTTGCCGCAAGTTTCGCATTTCTTCGCTTCCCCACGTAAGTGAATATGCATATGAAATTTCAGTAGTGATATTGTTTTGGGTATTTCACCGCATATGTGACACGCAGTTTGGTTAGCAACGTGCTTATTCATATGACGATATAATCGTGTTAAGGGCTTTGCAGTCTTTGGTTCTGGCTCAAAACCACATATTGGACATACACATGGCTTTGTTTTCTTCACGACTACTTCCTTGCCATCCACAATGAACACTCTTCCTTTTGTGGTAGATTTTCTAAAACAATAAGATGTCTTTACTAAGAATTAAATATAGTATACTGATTTACTTTACTTGTTAACTCTAAATCTGTATGTCCAGAATTCATTCACGACATGATGGTAAACCAGGCAATGGCAAGTAAAAAAACAACGCAGCTTTCAAAATATATGCCTCCTTTATTGATACAAGAAAAATCGAAACATAATCTTCTAACAAAAGTAAAAAAAATCAAGTACATCCTAAATGTTAGCATATTAAATACATATGTACAATAACTGACAATACTTCTGCATAAGTTAAAATCTACTTGAAGAATCCATATTGCTATGGAGAATCGAAATATACGATAACTAACAACATTTGTCTATAATGTTTTTGTCGATCATAAGACAAAATGCAGAAATATTGCCAATCACACTACATTAATAAATTAATGTACATCACCCTCTAAACGAAATGTATTTTTCTATGTGAGTTAAGTAACGATCGACTGGCAAATGTTTGTGAACATAACTGACACGCGTACGGCCTCTCACCGGTGTGAGATCTCATATGAATGGTGAGGGTAGGCCTCTGCGTAAACCGTTTGCCACATTGTGTGCAGATATGCGGTTTTTCTTTCGTATGAACCCTCATATGCAATTTCAAATTTTGACTCTTGGCGAATCGTTTCTTGCAGTGTTGGCAAGAATACGGTTTTTCCCCGGAATGAACACGGTTGTGAAGTGATAGTGCGGAAGCTTTGGCGAACATCTTACCACACACATCGCAAATGTGATCATTGGACTTGCCGCAAATTTTCATATGTTGTGAATACGATCGAATTTGATCGAATACTTTATTGCATATATGACAAGTCCAGATTTCACCAGAATGTGATTGTATGTGGTACCTTAAGTGCGCTTTGTCTTTATATGTTTTATCGCAATGTTCGCAAGTGTATAAGACACCTTTATGTACTGAATCGATGTGGTTTTTTAATGCTGTCGAGTGATAATATTTTTTGTCACATAGATCGCAAGAGTAGAATGGCCGATCTCTGTAGTGAATGCGTTTGTGGGAACTATAATTTACCACGTACATTCCACACAATTCGCATTCTACAGGCGCGGAACGATGATAAAGCACGTGACTGTAGTATAAAGAAATGGTCTTTGGTACTTCTCCACATATTTTGCATGCTTCGTGATTATCAACATGACGTCTCATGTGACTGTACAGAGTTTTAGCGCGTATTCCTTTCGAATGAAAGCCGCACACGGGGCATACAAGAGGTTCTGTATTTTTGATAAATATTTGTTTGCCATCCACAATGAACATTCTGCCTCCTTGTGTACGTCTAAAAGTAAAAATGCGTTTACTATTATATAAACAATCTTACTGTTAATTGATTGTACATAGTAACTTAAATAATTATTCAGTAAAACGCATTTATACTTAACACGATGATTTTTTTTACATGGATGAAATCACATTTATTATCCGAGATTCGTTAAGTAAAGCATTACTTAACGAAAATGTGTGGAATAGAATAACAATTATTAAATAATAGAATATCAGTATCTCAAACACAAATATCATTCCTACCTACATCGAGCGGTGCTTACTTTCAATTACAATAAAAAGGTTTCAAAACGATCGAAAATACTTTGGTAAATATTTCGATAAATTGCTAAATCGCGTGGTTTTTTCTATGCGCATTTAAAATTGTTCGGCTGGCAAATTTCTGGGGACATAATTGGCACATGTAAGGTTTCTCGCCGGTGTGAGATCTAATATGAATAACCAAAGGAGACCTCTGACTAAATCCCTTGCCACAATGAGGGCAGATATGTGGCTTTTCCTTCGTATGAACTCTTAAATGTGTTTTTAAATGTTGATTCCTTCTAAAACATTTATTACAGTATTGGCAAGAAAACGGTTTCTCACCGGTATGTACAAGTTTGTGAAGCGATAAAGCAGCGGTCTTACGAAATGTCTTTCCGCATACGTCACAGATATAAGCGTTAGCTTTTCCACACGTCTTAACATGATAAAAATACGATTGCATGTGATCGTACACTTTCATACATTGCTGACAAGTCCAAGTCTCGCCGGAATGTGTCATTATGTGATATTTCAATTTTTCCTTGGACTTGTAAGTTTTGCAGCAGTGTTCACATGTGAATAGGATTCCTTTATGCACTACATCGACGTGTCGGCGTAATTGTACTTTATAATAATATTTCTTATCACATTGATCGCAACGATATACCGGTCGATCATTGGAATGATTAACTAGTTTATGGACATGCATGTTTGTTACATACGCATCGCAATCTTCACATTTTATTAATCCGATACGATGATATGTCATATGGCTATCATATAAGGAAACGGTTTTCGGTAGTTTTCCACAAATTCGGCACGCTGTGTGATTATCAATATGCCGCCGCATATGACTATGCAATGTCTTAACTAGTTTTCCTTTCGATTGAAAGCCGCATACGGGACATACGAGAGGTTCTGCGCTTCTGATCATTATTTCTTTGCCATCCACAACGAATACTCTGCTTCCTTGCGCATGTCTAAAAGTAAAAATGCGTTTACTATCACAACACAAAGAACTTTTGGACCAGTTATAAATACTAATAATGAAATAAAGCTTTCTAAAACGCATTTATACTTAACACTTTAAGTGCGATGGAGTTTGTCAATGTATAGTGCAAATGCAAATTATCTATATAGTATGATTTTTTTTATGCGCATTTAAAATTGTTCGACTAGCAAATTTTTCAGGGCACAAATGACAGGCGTAAGGTTTTTCTCCAGTGTGCAATCTCATATGAATGACCAGTGAAGATCTCTGACTAAATCCCTTATCGCAAACAGAGCAAATATGCGGTTTCTCCTTCGTGTGAACTCTTATATGAACTTTCAAATAATTATTCTTGGCGAAGGTTTTGTTGCAATATTGGCACGAATATGGTTTCTTCGCGGAATGTATAAGTTTATGACATGTCAATGCGTTGGTCTTATCAAAAGTCCTACCACATATATCACAAATATGGTCCTTAGCCTTTCCGCATGTCTTAATATGGGATGCGTATGTTCTAATATGATCGTAAACTTTATGGCACAATTTGCACGTCCATGTTGCGCCAGAATGCGTCATCAGATGATATTTAAATTGATCTTTGCTTTTAAAACATTTACTGCACTGTTCGCACGTGTATAAGATTCCTCTATGTATCGAGTTCATGTGATTTCTCAAATTTTCTTTCGAATAATATTTCTTATCGCATTGATCGCATTGATGTACTGGACGATAATTGGAATGGTGAACCAGTCTATGCGTATGTAAGTTGGAGACATACATATCACAATCTTGACATTTTGTTAATCCTACACGATGATATCTCACGTGGCTATCATACAGTGATACTGTTTTGGGTTTCTTTCCACAAATTTTGCAAACTATGTGATTGTCGACATGTCGCCTCATGTGACTGTGCAGAGTTTCAGGACGTCTTCCTTTTGAATTGAAGCCGCACACGGGACATAAAAGAGGATCTGTTTTCTTGATTAACACTTCGTTGCCATCCACTATGAATATTTTGTCGCGTCGCGCAAGTCTAAAAGTAAAAATGCGTTTACTATTATTATACACAACGTGTGAATTTTCAAATAAGTAAAAGGAATTATAGAGAGTGAGAATAAAGCATCACATTTATACTTCGCAAGACAACGTTTATTTAATTCACCTAAGTGGGATGAGACTTATAATGCGCATTTAACACAGAACGGCTGGCGAATTTCTTTGGACATAAGTGGCAAGCGTACGGTTTTTCACCGGTATGCGACCTCATGTGAATATTATACGAAGATGGTTGCGTGAATCCTTTTCCGCATTGTGAACAAATATATGGTCTCTCCTTTGTGTGGACTCTAATATGAACTCTTAGATCATACGGGAAAGGGAACGTCTTGTGGCAATAATCACAAGAAAATGGTTTCTCCCCTGTATGACGTCTCATGTGTGTTTTAATTCCGGATCGGTTAATATATTTACCACATACGTGACAAATTTCTTTAATACCACAGCAACGGATGTGGTTTAGGTAAATTCGATCATGTTGAAAATGTCTGTGGCACACTTTACATGTATACTTTGCCTCGGAATTATGTGATTTTACGTGACTCTGGTAATATTCTTTGTCGGAATAACATTTTCCACATACATTGCACGTGTATGTTACATTTTTATGCGAAGTCTCAATGTGTTTCAATATGAAATATTTGGATAAATAGGATTTTCCGCATATCGCGCAACAATATGATCCTCTATCGGCTGCGCAAACTTCTTGTTTTCTTTTGTGTATATAGGCATGCATTGCATAGAGTGCTTTTGTCTTTGGCACTTTACCACATATACTGCAAGGAACGTCATTTTCAACATGCCGTTCCATATGGGCATAAAGAGATCTAACTGTTCCAGTACGCGATTCAAAACCACACACTGGACATATATAAGGTTGCGTGTTCTTTACGAAAACTTGACGATCATCCACAATGAAAAATCTGCCTCCAGGCGTATGTCTAAAAATGAAAAACGCTAATACAGTAATAAATTTAAACAGAGTCCTATTCTCAAATTATAAGAAATTTACAAAAAGGCGTTACTGAGTCGATACAATAGAGATCTATTACATTAGTTTTACATGGGATGAGATAAATTGTGCGCATTTAATAACGTTCGACTGACGAACTTTTTAGGGCATACAAGACATGCGTAGGGTTTTTCACCAGTGTGAGATCGAATATGGATAGTAAGGGACGAGCGTTGACTAAATCCCTTTGTGCAATGTGGACAGCTATGCGGTTTCTCCTTTGTATGTGTGAGAACATGAACTTTCAGTTGGCTTGAGCGCGCGAAAGCTTTGCCGCAATAATTGCAGACGTGAGGCTTTTCGCCCGTGTGCAATCTATTATGCAATTTCAATGCGTTGTGTGTTTTGAAGCCTTTACCACAGATTTCGCATATATGCGTGCCAACGTTCCTGCAAACGATTTTATGGCGACCAAGCAGCAGGTAATGATCGAAGGATTTATTACACAAGTCGCATGTGTACTTTACATCCGCATTATGGCCCTTTACATGACTAAGGAAATAGGGCTCATTTGTATATGTTTTGCTACACACTTTACACTTATACACAATATGCTGGTGGACGCGTTTTGTGTGCTCATTTACGTGTAGTTTGGTTAAAAACTTTTTACCACAGGTGGTGCAAGAATGATACTTGCGATCGTGCGCGTGTGTTTGTTTATGCAATTTCAAATTTTTCACTAATGTACCACAAATATCGCATGCAACCTTTTCTTTATGGGTGTAAACGTGATTGAGATGTTCAGGGATCGACTTTGAAACATGACCACATGTCTGACAAGTGTGCAGTTTTTCAACATGTCCTCTAACGTGGCGAAAGAAAGTTTTTGATTTGAGTCCTTTCGATTCGAAACCGCATATTGGACATATGAACGGTTTCGTATTCTTGACGAATATTTCCTTGCCATCCACAATGAATATTTGGCCTCCTTTCGTACGTCTAAAATTAAAAAAATGTTTTATTTGTATCTGCGACCTACTCAAACAAGAGTAATTTAATTTAAGCAATGGTTCCCAATAAACACTGGTAAAAAAAAATATTACGAAATACATTCGAACTAAAACAAAGCACATCGACTCGACTATAACAACTTCAGTTAGGATGAGAATTTTTATGTGCATTTAATAGGGAGCGGCTAACAAATTTCCTAGAGCACAAATGACACAGGTATGGTTTTTCGCCAGTATGCGATCTCATGTGTATGATAAGAGGCGATCTCTGACTGAATGCCTTTCCACAATACGTGCAAATATGTGGTTTCTCCTTCGTATGAACTCTGATGTGAACCTTTAAACTGGCTGTGGTGGCAAAAGTCTTGTCGCAATAATCGCAAGAATATGGCTTTTCGCCGGTGTGGTATCGCATATGTTGCTTCAGGCCAGAGTGGTTAATGTGCTTGCCACATACATCGCACACTTGCGTGTTAGACTTTCCGCAGAATCGGATATGCCGTCCAAATGGACGGTCGTGTTCATATGTTTTGTCACACACCGGGCAAGTATACTTTTCTTCGGAACAATGCGATTTAACATGGCTCTGGTAATATTGTTTATCGGAGTAAACGTTATTGCAAAAGCTGCAAGTGTATATTACATTTTTATGAATAGCATTAATGTGTGCATTTAACCTTTGTTTGGATAAATACTTTTTATCGCACTTGGCGCATGAATACGATTCTCGGGCGGTAGAGTGAATTTTCTTGTGAGTTGTTAAATCTTTAACCATTGTGCCACATATATGGCATTCTATTTTAACGCGCTCTTGATGAGTGTAACTATGCATCATATACAATCTTTTCGTTCGTGGCACTTTGCCACAAATTAGGCAAGGCGTGTTATTTTCAACATGTCGCCACACATGCGCATAAAGAGACTTAGCTGATCCTGTAGATTCAAATCCACACACTGGACATACCAAAGGTTTTGTACTCTTCACAAAGATTTCTTTACCATTCACTGTGAAGAACTGCCCTCCTTTCATTCGTCTAAAAATAAGAAGGAATTAGATCATTGCCGTCTTTATTTCGAGTTGCAAACTTTAATTAGCTTAATTCAGGGCGACCACTCCATACATTGAATCAAATTCTTTGATCTTGGCACTTTACCACATTTAGGTCATGGAGATGAGAACGATGAAAATATACGTATTTATATAACTTTATGTTCATTCGATTTTAAAACGTATATTGGAGTTACAAACGGATTTCGTACTTCACAATTTGATAAATTACACTGAATGACCCGAGTTGTTATTTACCCACACTTAAGAAAATAAGGGAAATTAGAAAAGAATGTTATTAAACATGGAAAAAGTAAAATGAATGAAACAAAACGCAACATCTACTATCAGTAAGTTTATTTTTCGGAACTGTTAAACAAGTTACAAAATCTGCATAATTCTTACTTAAAAAATAAATTAAAAAGTGTGGTTCTTCTGATGATTTTTTAATAACGGCAAATGAACTTTTTGAAACACAAATGACACTCGTACGGCTTCGCTCCAGTGTGTATTATAAGAGGCGATCTCTGAGTAAATCCTCTTCCACGATCTCTTTAGTGTGAATTTTTAAAGAAACGGAGGTTGAGAAGGTCTTGTCACGGAAAACACAAGAATAAGGTTTTTCACCATTATGCCTTCTCATATGTAACCTGAGACCATCACTAGACATAATATATTTGCCACATATATCACAGATTTTCTCGTCGACTTGACCACATTCTTTATGCTCATGAACTTTATTGCACAAAATACAGGTGTTTGCGCTATGCGATTTAACGTGACCTTCGTAATATGTCTTGTTGAGATGTTTTATTGCATACTTTACACTTATATTCCACGAATCTCTTATTCACGGAACACGCGGTTTCAACATGAATATTTAGATGAGGTTTGAAAAGGTTTACCACAAAAGGGGCATGGATACGTTGTTCTATTTGTTCCATGTATTTTTTTATGTTGTTGTAGGTCTCGCACCCAAGAACCGCAAAAATCACATTTGACCTGCGTACGTTTATAAGGGGTGCATTTGTGTATAGTGATTCGTCCTTGGCACTTTGGACAAGGGCTGTGATTGGCAATATGACCTAATACATGTGGCATAAAGTGCACGAGCTCTACGACCATTTGACTGAAAATTGCACACTGGGCATATGTATGGCTTTGCACTCGTTAACAAATATCTTTCTGCCATTCACAGCGATCAATTGTCCTCCTTCAACAAGTCTAAAAATAAGTGGGAATTAGAAGATATCCAAAAATTGTTTGACTAAGATTATGTGGAAGAATTAGCCGTATTAATTAAATAAATATATTTATTTTGCAGAATTCTTGACAACGGTTGACATAATCTGCATCTCACTACATTACATCCTTACTAATAAATATTATATACCATGGTTTTTTTGATGAATATTTAATAAGGAACGGCTAACAAATTTCTTTAAACACAAATGGCACGTATAAGGTTTCTCGCCAGTATGCGATCTCGTGTGTATAATAAGAGAAGGTCGTTGGCTGAATCCTTTCCCACAATGCGTACAGACATGCGGTTTCTCTTTTGTATGCACTCTAACGTGCACTTTTAAATCTTCGGAAGTGGTGAACGTCTTTTCGCAGTAATCGCACGAATAAGGTTTTTCACCTCTGTGTCTTCTCATATGTAGTCTGAGGCCATCGCGGGAGGCAATATGTTTACCGCATACATCGCACACTAAAGAACCAGCTTTCCCGCAGAATCTTAAGTGGTTTCTATATTTACGATCGTGATTAAATACTTGATTGCATATATCACAATTGTACTTTGCAGTGGAAGAATGGGAACCAACGTGGCTCTGATAGTACACTTTATCGGAGTAACATTTGCCACATACTTCACATGTATACATCAATTTCTTGTGCGCAGAATTAAAATGTACACTCAGACCACTTTTTGATACATAAATTTTGCCGCATATGGCGCAACAGTAAGACCTCCGATCCTTTAAATGGATCTTTTTATGTGTTGACAATTGTTGCACCCAAACTCCACAGATATCACATTCTTGCTTTCCTTGTTCCTCATACGTGCATTTATGTAGAATATACAATCTCTTCGTTTTTGGCACTATACCACATTTGTGACAAGGAATGTGGTTTTCTACATGCCGCAATACGTGAGAGTAAAGCGATTTGACTCTATTGCCAGATGGCTCAAAATTGCACACTGGGCATACGAGTGGTTTTGTATTCTTCACAAATATTTCTTCGCCATTCACTGTGAAGAACTGTCCTCCTTCTACCCGTCTAAAAATAAGAAGGAATTAGAAGATTGGAAGCTTTAACAATGAATTCAAACTAGGATATATGAAATGGGTGGGATACGACATGTAATAAATGAATATTTAGTAAAGTTAAGTTTATTTTGTTGAATATTCTACATATTGCACAAATTTCACATCTATTTTAATTCGTGATTCAATAAAAAGGTGAATTTAAAAAAGAAATGGATAAGAGGACAAAAAACCAACAATTTTAACAATGGCCTTTTATTTTGGCGAATTTTTCATAATTGAGTTCAATAATAAAATTACTAGCAAATAAATTAGATAAATACTGCTTTTATTTTGCAACAGTACGAATATATTATTATATATTGTGATTCTTGGTATGTGTATTTAATAAAGAACGGCTGACGAATTTTTTTGGACACAAAGGACAAGAGTAGGGCTTCTCCCCAGTGTGCGATCTCATGTGAATGGTGAGTGGTGATCTTTGAGTAAACGCTTTTCCGCAATAAGGGCAGATATGTGGCTTTTCTTTAGTATGAACTCTGGTGTGAACTCTTAAATGAGCAGAGCTGGAGAATGTTTTATCACAGTACGTACAAGAATAAGGTCTTTCACCAGTGTGTTTTCTCATATGTTCTGTGAGACCAGCGCGGGATGAAATATGTTTGCCGCATACATCGCAGACTTGCGTCTTCGCTTTGCCACATTTCTGTATATGCTTCCCGAATGGAAGGTCATGTTCGTAGGTTTTATTGCATACCTCGCAGGTGTAGGTTTTATTTGTTGCATGCGACCGAACGTGACTTAGATAATAATTTTTGTCGGTGTACGATTTATTACAAACCGTGCAATTGTACACCACTTTCTTATGAGCGGAATCTTTATGTAATTCCAAAGCGGATTTGGACAGATACTTTTTCGGACAAATATCGCAACAAAACGATTCTCGGGTGGCGGAGTGAATTTTTTTGTGAATTGCTAAATCTTTAACCCACGACCCGCAAATATCGCATTGCACTTTGGTATTTTCCAGATGTACTTTACCGCAAGGGCAGGGCGTTTGATTTCCAACATGATGCGCCAAAACATGCTGGTATAGAGCATCGGCTCTACGTCCGGTAGATTCAAAATTGCATATTGGGCATAGAAAAGGTTTTGTACCTTTCACGTATATTTCTTTGCCATGTACTATGAAGAATTGTCCTCCTCTCTTCCGTCTAAAAATAAGAAAGATTATCCCGCTTTAATAGAAGTTTAATCTTAATAATTAAAACAGGGATCATAGTAAATAACACAACAATTACTTAGCAGTTTACAATAAAACTGGCGCGTTCAATAATATCGCTTGATCATCGGTTGCAACTAATAATACAAATGTCTACATCAAAAGTAATTAGTTCGAGTGATTGTTTTTATGCGTGTTCAACAATGTGCGGCTAACAAATGCCTTTGGACATAAATGGCACTTGTATGGCCTTTCGCCAGTGTGTGATCTCATATGTATTATCAGAGACGGCCTCTGACTAAATCCTTTTCCACAATGGGAACACTTGTGGGGTTTTTCCTTCGTATGTACTCTGACGTGGACCGTTAAATTGTGCAGTTGGGTAAATGTTTTATCGCAGTACCTACAGGAATAAGGTTTTTCGCCAGTGTGATGGCGCATGTGTATTTTCAGATTACCGTGTATCGAGATATGTTTGCCACATACATCGCAGACTTGCACATCTGCCTTTCCACATTTTCGTGTATGCCGTTTATAAGGCAATTCGTTATCGTAAGTTTTCTTGCACACCTCACAGGCGTATGTCTTGTTCGATGCATGCGACCTAACGTGGCTTAGATAGTAGCTTTTAGTAGAGTAAGATTTATTACAGACTGCGCAGGTATACATGATTTTCTTGTGCACAGATTCTGTGTGTATTTCTAACGCACGTTTCGAATGATACTCTTTCGAACAAACATCGCAAAAGTAAACGGTTCTGTTCAATGAGTGATTTTTCATGTGACTGTTGAGATCTCTAACAGATTTTCCGCATATATCGCAATTCCTGTTTTTGACGCGTCCCTGACAATCGTGAGTCTGGTAAAGTTTTTTCGTTTTTGGCACGTCGCCACATATTTCGCATGTGATGTGATTATCAGCATGTTGCATTACATGCGCGTAAAGAGCTGTTGCCTTTATTCCGATAGATTCAAAATTGCACACTGGGCATACATAAGGCTTTGTATTCCTCACAAAGATTTTCTTGCCGTTCACGGTAAACAACTGTCCTCCTTTCACTCGTCTAAAAATAAAAAACAATTTCAGTTTTCTAATTTTTTGTTTTTGGACGTTTGCATTTGCATATAAATATCTTGTAAGAATATGAAATTTATTAAATAAGTTAATGGCTGCTGTTAATTTCGCAATCCATCGTTGTAGCTCTTTAGCATACCAATATTTTTTTTTGGAAGACACATAAATGTTTATAAACATCAAGAAGTTTAATTAATACAGATGTACTATTTTATGTGCATTCAACCTTGAACGGCTAATAAATTTCTTCGGGCAGAAAAGACAGTGGTGCGGTTTCTCGCCAGTGTGCAATCTTACATGTATGATAAGAGGTGATCTCTGAGTAAATCTCTTCGCACAATGGGGCCAAACAAGCGGTTTCTCCTTTGTATGTACTCTTACATGAACTTTTAAACGCTCCGAGCTAGGGAACGGTTTCCTACAGTACGAGCAAGGGAACGGCTTATCACCAGTGTGCTTTTGCATATATATCTTCAAACCACCCCTGCACGTAATATGTTACCCACATACATCGCATACTCGAGCATCGGCATCGCACGTGACTTCTAAATGGCAATTCGTGTTTGTTGTACGTTTTATTGCAAATCGTACAAGTGTATGTTTCGTTAGAAGTGTGTGACCTAACGTGACTTAGAAAATAGGGTTTGGCAGAATATGATTTCTTGCAGACCGAGCACGTGTACAGGGTTTTTCTGTGGACCGATTCAGTGTGCGATTCCAAGGCACCTTTAGAATAATATTTGTTCGAACGAAATGTGCCAGAATGAACTATCCGATTAATGGCGTGATTTTTCATATGTGTGGTAAGTTGCTTTACATGTTTCCCGCACTTCTTCTGTTTGACACGTCCCTGGCAATCGTGCATTTGGTAAAGTTTTTTCGTTTTTGGCACGTCGTTACATGTGTTGTTGCAGGCGATGTGATTATCGGCATGTTGAAGTATATGCGCGTAAAGAGCTCTAGGCTCCACTCCGTTAGATTTAAAATTACATATTGGTAAGGTTCTGTGTTCCTTACAAAGGTTTTCTTGCCGTTCACGGTAAACAACTGTCCTCCTTTCACCCGTCTAAAAATAGAAAACAATTTAAATATCCTAATTTTAGATGGGACCTGGTTTTCAATTATAACATAAATATCATAGAATTGTTTATTTTCATCTATAAAATGTTTCTCTATCTATCATTCACATTAAACGTCTAAATTAGAAATTAATGTTAATTATCTATATGGAGTGATTCTTTTGATGTGAATTAAGTAGTGATCGACTGGCAAATTTCTGCGTGCATAAATGGCACGCGTAGGGTTTTTCTCCAGTGTGCGTTCTTATATGAATAGTAAGAGGAGATCTCTGACTAAATCCTTTACCGCAATGCGGACAGATATGCGGCTTTTCTTTCGTATGTACTCTAACATGCATGATCAAACGTTGGCAATTTGCGAATTTCTTTTCGCAATATTCGCACGAAAATGGCTTCTCCCCAGAGTGCAGATGTAGGTGACCACTTAGGCCCGCTTGAGTAGAGAAACATTTGCCGCACAATTCGCAAATGTGTGTATTGGCTTTGCCGCAATATCGAACGTGTCTCTTGTACGAGTGACTGTGCTGATAAGATTTGTTGCATTTCGCACAAGTGAACGTGTTATTCACAGCGTGCGCTTTTACATGGCTCATGTAATATTGTATGTTCGTATATATTTTGCCGCAAATTTCGCAGGGGTATACGACTTGTTTATGCTTCACATCGATGTGATTGATCAATTGGTCCTTTTGCAAATACTTCTTATCGCATTGACTGCAGCGATAAGTGGGCCGATTCTCGGTATGTGTCTTCATATGCATACGTAAATTTATAACACGTGTGCCGCATAGATCGCATTCAACGGTTCCTAGCCGATGATATACCATGTGACTTTGATATAAGGCGGCTGTTATTGGTACCTTTCCGCATATGTTACACGCTTGGATATTTCGAACGTGACGTTTCATATGACTAAATAGGCATTTAGCTCGTAATCCTTTCGAACGGAAACCACACACGGGACAAACAAGAGGACCCGTCTTCTTGACGAATATCTCTTTACCATCCACTATGAATATTCTGCCGCCTGGATCGCGTCTAAAAGTAAAAATGCGTTCAATAGAAAGCATTGTGTGCAGAAGTTGCAAAGATACTATTTTTTAGCACATTAGTTTATTTATAAGATTTAAATGTTGTACAAAAGTATATCCTAAAAAAAATATATATTTAGATTATTAAATCGGATGCACGATTTTATGCGCATTTAACAACGAACGGCTAACAAAATTCTTTGAGCATATATGGCACTCGTAAGGCTTCTCGCCCGTGTGTGATCTCATGTGTATGATAAGAGAGGATCTTTGAGTGAAGCCCTTTCCGCAATGAGGACACAGATACGGCTTCTCTTTAGTATGAACCCTGATGTGAACTTTTAAATGAGTGGCTATAGCGAACGATTTGTCACAGTAAGTGCAAGAAAACGGCTTTTCGCCCGTATGTATACGCATGTGTTTCTTAAGACCGCCGCTGCATGTAATGTGTTTGCCGCATACATCGCACACTTGCGTTTTCGCATTGCCGCATATTCGTGTGTGATTTTTGAATGGTAAACGATGATCGTAACTTTTATTGCACACTTTGCAAGTGTACGTCTCGTTCGATATATGCGACCTAACGTGACTTAAATAATAATGTTTGTCCGAATATGATTTCTTACATATAGCGCAGATATAAACAACTTTCTTATGTACAGACTCATTGTGTATCTCTAAGGCACCTTTAGAATGGTACTCTTTGGAACATAGTTCGCAAATAAACACGGCTCGATTTATAGAATGACTTTTCATATGGGTCTTTATCTGCTTAACAAATTTCCCGCAAATTTCGCATTTTGAATGTTCCTTATGTTGAGTATATACGTGCGATATATATTTCGATTTAGTGTTCAACACTTCGCCACATATTTTGCACGGGTCAAAATTAGAAACATGTCGCTTAACATGCACGTAAAGAGTTTTAGCTCCTCCTTTCGACTCGAAATTGCACACAGGACATACGAATGGCTTTGTATTCTTTACGAATAATTCCGCGCCATCCACAACGAATATTCTGCCATCGCATCTCTTACGTCTAAAAATGAAAAATGCTTTACTTATAATCTGGTCAACGTCCAAACACAATTATTATGTAAACTGTCGTTTTCATTCATAGATCAAGATTAAACACGCAAACTAAATTATGTGTGTGGGCGACATCGATACTTCTTAGATGATTACTGTTTACCAATTGTGCAAATGAGGATCTAAAAATTATAACTATTGTATGCCTAACATTAAAAAATGCACTAAAATCACTGGAATATACAGTTGCAAGAAGAAAGTAGGTGAGGTTCGACATGGTAGCGATATAAATCAAATACCTATAAAAAAATAACTTATATAATTCGGATGTATTGGAAGGTAGTGGAGTAAAAATACTTATGAATGTGACTTTTATTATTAGGAAGTAACAATATATAATATGTATACTAAAGAACTATATAATCGCTTCATCTTAAGCCTAACTAAGTAAATGATAATCGTTGAAAAAAGAAATGATATTCGGCAAAAACAGCGTTCGAATTCGTTAAATCGCGTGGTACTTTTTATGAGCGTTTAATAAGGTACGACTAACAAACTTTTGGTCGCATAAATGACACACGTACGGTTTTTCACCAGTATGAGATCTTTTATGTATCACCAAAGACGGCCGTTGGCTGAATCCTTTTCCGCAATGTGGACAGATATGCGGCTTCTCCTTAGTATGTACCCTGATATGTATTTTTAGCAGGCTAGTTTTTTTAAACGTCTTCCCGCAATATTGACAGGAATATGGCTTCTCATCCGAGTGCACTTTCATGTGCAATTTCAAACTGTATTGCGTTTTGAAGCATTTGCCGCAGGTGTCGCACATTTCTGTGGTGGCCTTACCGCACATGTATTCGTGTTCTTTGTAATTCAGTTTATCTTGGTATACTTTACTACAGAATTTACATGAGTATATTTCGTTCGAATTGTGCGAGTTTATGTGGCTGAAATAGCGCTCTTTATCGGAGTAACTCTTCGGGCATATGTCACATTTGTAGACAATTTGCTTATGTACCGCGTCGATGTGCTTGTACAATTTCTCTTTGTAATTGTACTTCTTGTCGCATTGATCGCAAGGGTAAACCTGCCGATCTTCGGCGTGGAGCAATTTATGCGCGTTATAGTTTAGGATGTGCATCCCACAAATATCGCATTCTGTGCGACCTTGTCGGTGATACATCATGTGGCATTGGTATAGTGACACGGTCTTTTGCACTTTGCCGCATATATGGCAAGGTTTCGTATTAGGTACGTGTGTCAACATATGCCTGTAGAGACAGTCGAGGCGCGTTTTAGCTTCGAAGCCACATACCGGACATATAAAAGGCCTCGTGCTTTTAATTAATATATCCCGACCGTTCACGTTAAATATTTTGCCTCCTTGCCCCCGTCTAAAACATAAACAAAAATTTACTGGCACGATGTTCATGCTCCTGTGTACTTAAGTCTAGGAAGATATTTCGTAAACATATATTTGAGTGAACAATAAATAATTGCATTAATTTGAAAGCAATCAATTGTGCATGTATTAACGAAGATATCGTAAAAAATGATGAATCGTCATTTTACAATTTGCAATTTGATCAATTATGCGCTGTGGTTCTTCTGATGTACATTAAGCAGTGATCGGCTGACAAATTTTTGGTGGCATAAATGGCAGTCGTACGGTCTTTCTCCAGTGTGAGATCTCATGTGAATTACGAGTGGTGATCTTTGACTAAATCCTTTGCCACAATGCGGACAGATATGTGGCTTTTCCTTCGTGTGAACTCTGAGGTGCATTTTTAAAAGCTGGTATTTTGCGAATTTCTTCTGGCAATATTGACAGGCGAATGATTTTTCTCCAGTGTGAATTACCTGGTGAAGTTTCAGTCCGGAATGATTAGTGAATAGTTTTCCGCATATCTCGCAAATTTTTGGCCTTCTCCTACATTGACGTATATGCATCTCCCGATTTTTGTAAGGTTTATTGCAGATTTTGCAAATGATACTCTCCATCAATGTATGTGATACTAGATGGGCTTCGTAGTAATATTTGTTGGTATATGTTTTGCCACAAATTTCGCACGTATGAACGAAATTATTGTGCACTACGTCGATGTGGTTTTTCAATTGCCTTTCCAGCAAATATTCCTTATCGCATAAATTGCAGGAATATTTTTCCCGATATTCAGAATGGATTCGCATATGCGAATTATAGTTGGAAACTGGCTTTTCACAAATATCACAATATTTACGTCCAACGCGATGTAGCATCATATGCGTCTCATATTTCGATACGCTCTTTTGCACCTTACCACATATATCGCAAGATTTAACATTTGTGACGTGCCTTAACATATGTCTATATAAAGAGTCTAGACGATTCTTCGCTTCGAAATCGCACAATGGGCAAGCAAATGGCCTCGTATTTTTAATAAATACATCCCGACCGTTTATTTTAAAAAATTTGCCTCCTTTGCCACGTCTAAAAAAATAAATAAAACATTAGTAGTAGTATTTAGCGTTCTTCACCACCAACCAATGTCAATGAGGAAATCATAAATACATCATCAGTAATCAAAAGTTTTTATTTGCGATTAACCTGATTACATTTTAACATTCGCCATTTAAATAATAACTACATTATGGAATATGATTTTTTTGATGTCCATTAAGTAACGATCGGCTGGCAAATGTTTGGGGGCATAGATGACAAGTGTACGGTTTTTCTCCAGTGTGTGTTCTTATGTGAATAACAAGGGAAGATCTTTGGCTAAAGCCTTTACCGCAATAAGGGCATATATGCGGCTTCTCCTTTGTATGAATTCTTATATGTATTTTCAAAAGTTGCGACGTTGTAAATTTCTTTTCGCAATAATGGCACGCGTGCGACTTCTCACCAGTATGTATTAATGAGTGGAGTCTTAATCCAGAATAGCAAGTGAAAATTTTCCCACATACTTCACACATTCTCGGTCTTTTCTCACATTCGCGCCGATGCAATTTTTTATTCTTATATGGTTTATTGCAAATCGTGCAAATGATACTCTCGGTCATCGAATGCGATTGTAGGTGGGCTTCGTAATATTGTTTATTGGTATATGATTTACCACACACATCGCACGTATGTACGAAGTTATTATGTACTACGTTAATGTGATTCTTTAATTGATACTCCAGCAAATATTCTTTGCCGCATTGATCGCACGTATATTTTTGCCGATTTTCCACATGAATTTGCTTATGCGAATTGTAATTCAATACTTTCTTGCCACAGATATGGCACTCTTTCCGTCCGACGCGATGAAACATCATATGCGTTTCATATTTAGAAACGGTCTTTTCTATCTTGCCACATATTTCGCAGGCCTTTACATTTATAACATGTCGCAGCATATGCTTGTATAAACAGTCGAGGCGTGTGGTGGCTTCAAAGCCGCATACGGGGCAAATGTAAGGCCTCGTGCTTTTCACAAACACATCTTGGCCGTTTACATTGAAACTTTTACCACCGTTTGGACGTTTTTGGCCATTTGCACGGTGGAACATCATATGAGTATTATATTTCGACTCGCTCTTTTGCACCTTGCCACATATTTCGCAAGCTTTCGCAATTGTAACATGCCGCAGCATATGTTTGTACAAACTGTCAAGCCGCGTTGTGGCTTCAAAGCCGCACACTGGGCAAATATAAGGCCTTGTACTTTTTACAAATATATCCTGGCCGTTCACAATAAAATTTCTGCCTCCTTTCCGACGTCTCTGGCCTTTCGCGCTTTTTTTATCGCCTCGTTTGCCACGTCTAAAACAAAACAAATAAATATTTAATAGACCGTTACGTTTCCTCAAACAAATCTTGATTACACACGATTATTTGCTATTCGATCTTCGGATTTTGGTCATGTCAGAAGCAAACACTAAAATCTACCGTTCTAATCTTACAATAAAAAAGATTAGTAATTACTTATTAATGCAGAGGTACTGTTAACACGTCATAGCAAACTATCGACTATAATAAGACAATTTGCTAAATATATTCCAAACATATTCAAACACTAGCAAGGAATGAGTATGTCATAATTTTTATTCGTGCGTGTTTACGTTAAAAAAGGCTTCGGTAGCTCCTCTGACAAATCTAGATTTTTAGTGGAAAAAAACTACAAATATTTTTAAACAATATTTCATTTAAGAAAACTTCAATTTTGATGAAGACTCCTGCTCGAACTATAAGAAGAATAGTGAAAGATGGTGTTTGTGATAGAAAGAAAAGGAGTGACGCTAATGTTCTTAGGAAATTAGATTAATTTGATGTTGATTGCGTTCGTTTGAAGCTCTACAATTGAGAAAAAATTATCACCGTCACTTAGCCAATTATGTCATATTTTAAAAACCGATTGCGATATTTCTTGCTGTCTGAATACTTTGTGAAAGGTATTAAGAATGAATGGCTTTCGATTCAAAAAAAATAAGCAACATGTTTATCATTTAGATCAACATTTAAATACATTTTTCAATTTATTAGATTTAGTTTCGACTAAAATTCCAATACGGACTTTTAACACATCGCAGTACGAGTTGCTGGTCAAGATTATAAATCTTAGGATAGAAGTGTCAACTCCACGGTATACCTGGCCACTTATTGTTGTATGGGGTATAGCAAGAATAGGAAAGAGTCAGGCAGGGATGTACACTTTCGCCGTTATTATTTAATCTATATATAGAAGATGCAATCAACAAGGTTAAAGAAGAGTATAGTGTGGGTGTGAAAGTTCAGAGAGGAAATATATATGTTGAGGTTCGCGGACGTCTAATAGCTATCTTGGAAGGGAGTAGAATTTAGAACAGGTATTAAATGGGGTGCGGGAAGTGATGATTAGGGATTATAACATGAAAATAAATATAGGCAAGACCAAACTGATGAGGTGTGACAAAAGGGAATGCAAGCCAAAAATAAGAATTAGAATAGATGATAGAATAGAAGAATTGTCAGAGTTATCTTGTTTGGGAAGTGGGATTACAAAAGATAACTGAAGTAAGGTAGATATAAAATATAAAGGTAGGATAGCGCATTCGTAGAAAAAGAGCAGATTTTAAGATCAAATATTGACTTGGGTATTAGAAAAACATTACCGAAGGCATGTGTGGAGTGTAGCATTGTACGGCTGTGAGGTGTGCGGAAGAGAAACGTAGAATAGAAGCTTTCGAAATATGGTGCTATAGGAGGAAGATGAGGATTGGTTAGGAAAGTAACAAGTGCTAGAGTTTGTAGGGAAGAAGAGACGTATTTGTCGAGTATTACAGCGTGGAAGGGTTAGACTAGCAGGTTACATTCTTGGACATGGGGGTATTATGCAATTAGTTGTAGAAGGTAGATAGAGGGAAAGAACGGGGTAGGTAGGCCTGGGTATAAAACAACGTCAAAGGTAGCGAGGAATGTTGTGAAATTATTTGCTTGGTGGAAGTAGTTTTGGTTTTAGCGAGGATTAAGAAGTGTTGTTTATAGATTTGTAATAAGCATTTTTTTTTTTGAAAACATGATGTTGCAAAAGTAAATGTTAGTTGCTTTAGTCATGACCAAAAGGCGAAACTCTACTATGCAAAGTGACAATGTTGATGTGCATTAAGATACGATCGACGGGCAAATTTCTCGGGGCACAAATGACACGCGTAAGGCCTTTCTCCAGAATGAGTTCTCATGTGAACAACGAGCGGTGATCTTTGTGTAAATTTCTTACCGCAATGGCGACATTCGTGCGGTTTTTCTTTAGTATGGACTCTAATATGCACAGAAAGGAGCTCTTTCTTTGAAAAAGTCTTGTCGCAGTATTGGCACGAAAATGGTTTTTCTCCAGAATGTACTCGCTTATGCAATTTCAAACCTTCGTTTCTATTGAACGTTTTTCCACAAACATCGCAAATATGGGTAATAGATTTTTTACATACGCGTATGTGCTTTTGAAAGAGTCGATCATGTTGGTATGTTTTCTTGCAATTAGTACAAGTAAATATTGTGCAGGATGTATGTGATTTTATATGACCCAAGTAATATTGCTCGTCAGTATATGTTTTACCGCAAAATGTACAAGAATAATCGATTTTATTGTGTACTGTATCAACGTGACGTCTCAACTGTTCCTTGCAGGTATATTTTCGATCACAATGTTCGCATGAAAACACAGGCCGATTTTTCGAATGCGTTCGTTTATGTTCATTAAAATTTACAACAAATGCTCCACAAATATCGCATTCTTTAACGCCTCGGCGGTGGAACATCATATGATATTCGTATTGCGATACCGTCTTTTGCATTCGACCGCATATGTGACAAGGTTCCGTATTGATAACATGCGTTAACATATGTTTGTACAGACATTGAAGGCGCATTTTCGCTTCATAGCCGCAAACTGGACATAGGAAAGGTTTCGTATTTTTAACAAAAATTCTCCGATCTCTCACTACAAAATATTTGCCTCCCGTCACATGTCTAAAAATAAAAACATCAATTTGTAGCTGCATTTGGCAAAAGTGCTTATTTAGATCAGAAAGCTGGTTTTAAAAGCTTCATGATGTAAATGAGCAAATGTAAACTCATGTAGTAACAATTGAAAAATATAAATGATGTAGGGTTACTACGATAACACTTTGGGCACAATTAAAAATAGAAATCAATCAATTCCAAGATCATTTTAAATATAAAAAAAATCGACCGATGATTTAAATAGAACAAAGCACCTGGGGATTTCAAATTGTACATTCTTGAAAGGAAGTGGTCAAAACTTAAGCAGAATGATACTTTTTATGTACATTAAGTAAGGTTCTACTGACAAATTTTTGAGTACATAAATGGCATTCGTAAGGTTTCTCTCCCGTATGAGATCTCATGTGAATTACGAGGGGAGTTCGTTGGCAAAATCCTTTGCCGCAATGGGGACAGACATGTGGTTTCTCTTTGGTATGTACCCTAATATGAATTTTTAAGTAATTTTGCTTCGTAAAGCTTTTATCGCAATATTGACAAGAAAATGGCTTCTCTTTCGAGTGACCCTGCATATGATAGTTTAAGCTATATTTGGTTTTGAAGCGCTTCCCGCAAATGGAGCACATTTCGGTACTGGCTTTCCCGCACATGTACACGTGTTCTTGATAATGACGCTTGTTTCGATACGATTTATTGCATAATTTACAGGCAAATGTTTCACACGAGTTGTGCGAATTCACGTGGCTGATAAATCTGTAATGATCGGCGTACGTTTTCGGACAAAATTCGCACCTGTATAAAAAATTCTTATGAATAATATCTACGTGTTTATTTAAACTGTCTTTGCTGATATAGTTTTTGTCGCATTGGTCGCAGGCGAAAGTTAATCGTGAGGCGGAATGGACCTTCATGTGTTGCTCAAGATTGACAACCCGTGCGCTACAAATAGCACATTCGGCCGCTTTGCGACGATGGCCCAACATGTGGGTTTGATATAATGAAACGGTTTTTTGTATTCGACCGCATATTTTACAAGGCTTTTTGTTTTCTACGTGCCGCAACATATGATTATACAAAGTTTTTGCGGACCCAGTTGATTCGAATCCGCATACTGGACATATGAAAGGTTTAGTGCTCTGGACGAATACTTCTTTGCCATTCACTATGAATATTCTGCCTCCTTTTGTACGTCTAAAAATAAAAACGCGTTCGCTATAATAAAGTACGTGTCCAAAAATGTAAGCTATTTTTATGAAAAAAAATATCCATTGCCTTAAAATTAACGAAAACCGAAATCATAATTATTTAGCGGAGTGGTTCTTTTTATGAGCATTGAGTAAAGTGCGACTGATAAATTTATCTGGACAAATGTGGCAAGAGTAAGGTTTTTCCCCAGTGTGTGTTCTCAAATGAATGGTGAGTGACGTCCTTTGAGTAAAGCCCTTATCACAATGAATGCAGACATGCGGCTTCTCTTTAGTGTGAACTCTTTTATGTATTTTCAAGTACATGATTTTTTTAAAGGTTTTTAAACAGTACTCGCATGAATATGGTCGCTCATCCGAATGCACTTTCTTATGCTGTTCCAAGTTATATTGCTTCTTAAAATGTTTGCCACAGATATCGCAAATTTGAGGATAGCTCTTTCCGCAATTATTTTGATGTTTACTATAAATGCGTCGGTCTTTGTATACTCTTCCGCAATTCTTGCATGTATATATGTCCTCCGAGGAATGCGATTTCACGTGGCTCAGGTAATTCGTTTTATTTTTTATAATCTTTTTACATATTTCACAAATGTAAAGTATCTTCTTGTGGACCATATTAATATGCTCTTTCAAAGATCCCTTCTCCTTATACAATTTACCGCATTGGTCGCATGGATAACTTTTCAGAGTTGTTGTATGCCGCAACATGTGCGCTTTGTAATAGGTAACGAGTTTGCCGCAGATTTTACACTGGATCGGTTCATCCGAAATATATCGGTGCTTCGACATATGCGATTGCAGTTGCAGAGCTGTACTTGGTATTATTCCGCAAATCTTACACGGTTTTTCGTTTTCAACGTGGCATAGCATGTGATTAAATAATGTTTTAGCGGTCCCTTTCGATTTGAATCCGCATACTGGACAAATGTAAGGTCCCGTATTCTTGACGAATTGTTCGATGCCGTCTACAATGAATATTCTGCCGCCTTTCAATCGTCGCCTACATCTAAAAATGAAGAAAAGAATGTTTGTACTTATAGTACTCGTCGGCCCGACGTAATCTTTATAAATAGTAATTATTTCTACAAGTAGGGTAACACAGTACGTTATATATGCGCAATTTATTTATGGCGTTAATTCGTTAATAATGGGTGAAAATTTTTATGCACATTTAGTAGAGATCGACTAGCAAACTTGTCATTGCACAGATGGCAAGTATAAGGTTTTTCGCCGGTGTGCGATCGAATGTGAATTACGAGGGGTGTTCTTTGCGTAAAGCCTTTTCCACAATACGAACATATATGCGGCTTCTCCTTAGTATGGACTCTGATATGAGCCTTTAGTACAGAACTGGTGGTAAATTTTTTGCCACAAATCTGACAAGAATACGGTTTAACACCGGTATGTAATCTCGAGTGTAAATTTAGATTTGCTTGATCTCGTAAATATTTGCCGCATACGTGACAAATGACGGTCTTCGATTTTCCGCAGTATCGTACGTGCCGTTGGTAAGGACGATTGTGTTGGTACGTCTTGTTACATGAGCGGCACATAAAACTCTCCGTGGCACTATGAGATTTCACGTGCCCATTATAATAGTACTTGTCCGTGAATGTCTTGCCGCAGATCTCGCACGTATAGACAATATTCTTGTGAATCGCTTCAATATGATCGTTCAACTGCGCTTTGAACCAGTATTTCTTGTCGCATAGCGGACAAGGAAATGACTCCCTTCCTTCCTCGTGCGACTTCATATGTTGTTTAAGATTCAGTATGCGTTTGCCGCAAATGTCGCAGGCAACGCGTTCGCGCTCTTGTTGCGATATTCGCCGGTGGTAGTTCATGTGGCTTTGATAGAGCGGTAATGTCTTTTGCAATTTGCCGCATATCTCACAGGGTGTAGGGTTCTCGATATGACGTAGCATATGTCGGTATAGCGACGTAACACCCGTGGTCGATTCGAAGTCGCACACCTCGCATTTGTAAGGTTTTGTGCTCGTAACGAATATTTGTTTGCCATTCACTATGAATAATCTGCCATCTTTCGTCCTTCGTCTAAAAAATAAAAAATGTACAGGCTGTAGCGCATTATTTGTGGCCAACAAATCACAGCTAATTACTTTTGGTATTGGCAGCAATAATTACGACTACAGTCCAAACGCAAACTGAACGGTCAGTACCGCCTCTACAACTATCTTGTAGCTAGTATTGGGTACAAAAAAGTCCGTTGTGCTCTTATATACAAGAAAATGTATTTATTTATTTTAATCTAAATAACAATATCATACACAATAACTCATATTATTGTAGCAAAAAAATAAATATATATACATACTAATTATTAAACATATGTAGCATACAATTGATTCATTAGAATATTTGTGTGGTTTAAATTAATTTATAAGTCACAGGTATTATGTCCACAACATTCATTGATTAAATTAAAATACTGAAGCACTTTTCCGCCCCCCCAAGTTCTTTCGAAACCATTAAATTACCTAATCGGGGTGATCTTTTTTATGCGCGTTTAGTAACGATCGGCTTATAAATTTCTCGGGGCACAAATGACAAATATAAGGTTTCTCACCGCTATGCGATCTCATATGAATAATAAGAGGCGACCTTTGCGTAAAACCTTTTCCGCAATAAGAACAGACGTGAGGTTTCTCTTTCGTATGGACTCTAGTATGCGCTCGTAAACCCGCCGAGTTCGCAAAAACTTTATCACAGTGCTTGCAGGAGAATGGTTTTATGCCCGAGTGCAACCGCAAATGTCCACGAAAATTGCTTTTAATATGCTTACCGCAAATATGGCAAATATCTGTTTTGAGCTTACCACATTTTCTAACGTGACGCCGATATAAGTAATTGTATTCGTAAATTTTATTGCATATTTGACAAGTGAAATTCTGCTGTAATTTATGAGACCTTAAATGATCGTGATAATAAGCTTTGGTAATGTAGGATTTTTGACAAATTTCACAGGTATATTTGATTCGATTGTGGACTGCGTCGATATGTTCGACTAGCTGCTTTTTGAAATAATATTTTTTGTCGCATTGATTACAGGGGAATAGCGTTCGATCGGCTTTATGGGCTTTCATATGGATTTTTATATCTAAAACACTTTTACGACAAATTTCGCATTCTATGCGGACACGGTCGTGATTCGCTTTCGGTTCCCTACGATGAATACGATACATGTGGCTTTCGTATTGCGGCAAAGTGCGTAGCGATTTACCACATATCTCGCAAGCAATTGAACTTTCGTAATGATTTAATACGTGCCTGTACAGATTTCTAAAACTAGCTGTTGTTTTAAAGTTACATAAATCACAATTGTAGGGTTTTGTTCTCTTGACGTATACTTCCTTGCCATTGACTATGAATAATCGGGCTCCTTTCGTACGTCTAAAAATAGAAATGAATTTACTGTAACGAGTTACACTATTTAAAAAAAAAATCCATCTGAAGTCATTAGAGTATGCTGTGCGAATTTTAATATTTGCAACAATAAAATTAATGTATTCCGTTACATGTAGTTTCTTCAAACCTTAGAAAGGCAAAATATGTCCTAAGTTAAGATTATGAAAATATAAACAATTTTCCATAGAACTTGAAAACAATTGGAGGACGAATTAGCAAAATAATTCGCTAATAAAAATATATCAATTTATGCATTTGAGTTATCCACGGGTGGGTGATTTCTAAAATGCTTATTCAGCAACGATTTACTAACAAATACTCTATGGCAAATATGGCACTCGTACGGCCGTTCGCCAGTATGAGATCGCATATGCACTACAAGTGGAGTTCTTTGACTGAAGCCTCTACCACATTGCGAACAAACATGGGGCTTTTCTTTGGTATGAACCCGAATATGGATCTTCAGCGCCGATTTCCTTATAAAATCTTTACCGCAATATTCGCATGAAAATGGTTTTAGGCCAGTATGTAATTTCGAATGCGCTCGTAAGTTATCTTCAGTTTTAAATTTCTTGCCGCACGTGTGACAAATGAAGCTCGCTGCCTTGCCGCAATACTTAACGTGCTTTTGATAAATAGTTGAATGTATGAACGTCCCCTTACAAACGTCACAGGTCAATTCATTTACGGATTTGTGCGCGTCCAAGTGGCCAGTATAATAAGCTTTATTGGTAAACACCTTTCCACAAACATCGCAGGTATAAACCACGTTTTTATGGGTGGTGGCTATATGTTTAAGTAGCGTTGCTTTCATTGTGTATTTCTTGTCGCATTGATTGCAAGCAAATTGCTGCCGACCAATTTCGTGCGTCTTCATGTGATGGTACATGCGAAAAACACTTTTGCCACAGACCTGGCACGTTTCATATTCGCGTTTACCATTGTGCATGTTTCTTATGTGGTTTCGCAGCGTGATTCGCGTTGCTTGCAGTTTACCACAAAGTTTGCAAGCCACGGGTTTATCAACGTGCACGTACGTATGTCGGTATAACGACCGCAGCCGTGAGTACACGTTCCCACAAAGCTGGCACTTGTACGGTTTAGTACTTTTAACAAACAACACCCGTCCATCGGAAATGTATGTTTTTCCTTTCCCTTTTCGTTTTCTAAAAGAGAAAAATTACTTTACTAGGACGTCTTTGGAATGGACACAACATACAATTCCAATATTAAACGTGAAAAGCAAAACACCAGAGGAAGCAAAATACTTCGGTAAATAATATATAAAATTTTATATATTATTTTTACAAAAAAAAAAAAAACGGTCACCGAAGGTGTTTTTTCTGCATTTACTTATTCAAAACTTATATTTGAATTTTAATTGCAATTTGATAAAAGATCAAATTCGTCTATTTAACGAAGCATTTCAGCCCCGTGACTTTTAATATGCAATTTTAACTGGCCGGCAGTGGGTAAATTTTTATTACAAATACAGCATATATGATTCATGGGTTTATACTGTCGATTATGCGATTTAATATGAACTCTACAAGCTGTTCGTTGAATAAACGATTTGCCGCATATAGGGCACGTGTGAGGCCGTTCATTCGTATGTGTTCGTACATGATCGTCGCGAGTACCTCTTTGGGCAAATGCTTGTGGGCAAATATTGCATTTGTAGGGTCTTTCGCCAGTATGTGTTATCTTATGTTTCCGTAATGTTTCGGTAGAAGAAAGCTCTTTGCCGCAAATATCGCATATTTTCGGGGGTTGCTCTTGTACGCATTTGCGTAAATGCCGGCGATAACTGACTTTATTTGTAAAAGTACTGTTACATTTGCCACATTTGATGGCCTTGTCGTGAGTTTCGATGTGATCCATGTAGTAAGTCTTTGTGCGAAATGATTTGTCGCAAATATCGCATTGATACCTCACGTTTAAATGCACGGAGCTTTGGTGATTGGCCAAGAATATTTTGCTTAAATACTTTTTATCGCATTGGTCGCAGGGGAAGAGCTCGCGGTCCACTTTGTGCGATTTCATGTGGGCTTTCATGTCATACACGTTTTTGCCACACAGTTGACAAGCGATTCGAGCACGTTTTTTTGTGCTTGTTTTTGTGATAGAGCATGTGATTTTCATACATCGTTAATGATCGTTGCATTTTGCCACATATTTCACAACGTATCGGATTATCGAAATGATTAAGGACATGGCGGTACAGAGTTCTAAAGCGCGCCACAGTTTTGTTGCATATTTCGCAAGCGAAAGGTTCCGTGTTCTTAACGAACACTTCCAAGCCATTCACAACGAACAGCTTCCCTCCTTGATCTTGTCTAAAAAGAAGAAACGAAGTGACTATAAGGAACTATTTTACTCCATTTTGATATTTATAATATAAATCGTGCCATTATTGTACTACATGCGCTCTTCATTAAAAAAATATCGTGGGAGACAGTGAGATCAAATTCAGCTCTCTAGTAATCCAAAAGTTATATTCGAATTTCGGAACAGTTGTATAAAGTGTTATGTGTGATCTAAAGCATTTCTGTCCCGCGACTTTTAACGTGGGAACGCAACTGCCCCATAGTGAGCGAAGTCTTGCTGCAAATACAACAAACATGAACTTCAACTTCCCTAAGTCTCGATTATGGGAACGTATGTGATCATTATATGCAGTCTTTTGCACAAACGACATGTATGTGTGTGTGGGCTTTCCTTTGTATGATTACGAACATGATCTCTATGCGCACTTTGTCTAGCAAAGGATTGTGGACAAAGATTACACTTATAGGGCTTATCGCCCGTATGCGTAAGCTTACGACACTTCAAGGTATCGTTCGACGACAATTCTTTTCCATAAATATCACATATTTTAGGCGGTTGTTCTCGTATGCATTTGCGCAAATGCCGGCGATAACAGAGTACTGTTATATTTGATTTGATAGCCTTTCTAAGTGATCCATGTAATAAGTCTTTGTGCGAAATGATTTCGTCGCAAATGTCGCACTGATACCCCACGTTCAAATGTACGGGGAGCTTTGGTGATTCACAACGGACAGCTTCCCTCCTTGATCTTGTCTAATAAGAAATGAATCGGCTATAAGGAACTATTTCATTCCATTTTAATATTTATAATATAAATCGTGGCATTTTTGTTCTACATGCACTCGTTCATTTGGAAAAAATCTTTGGGAAGCAATGGATAAAAGCTTTCAATCTCTAATAATTTATGGGTTAAATTAAAATTTCTGGACTGTTATATAGAAAATATTAAGTATCGTGTGATTTAAAGCATTTCTGCCCCGTGACTTTTAACGTGGGAACGCAACTGTCCCGCAGTGGGCAACGTCTTGCTGCAAATGCAACAAACATGAACTGCTGCTTCAGAGTCTCGATTATGGGAACGCATGTGAACATTATATGCAGTCTTCTGCACAAACGACTTTAAGCACAACGGGCATGTGTGGGGGCGTTCCTTTGTATGAGTACGCACATGGTCCTTATGCGTACTTTGCCTAGCAAAGGATTGTGGACAAAGATGACACTTGTAAGGCCTTTCGCCCGTATGCGTCAGCTTATGTCGCTTCAAGGTATCATTCGACGACAATTCTTTTCCGCAAATATCACAAATACAAGCGGGCAGGGCGTTTTCACATTTGCGCAGATGACGTCGGAAATTCTGCTTATTTTTGAAAGAACCTTCGCATTTATCGCAAACGATAGCCCCACTGTGTGATTGTAAGTGAGAAACGTAGTACGATTTCGTGCGGAATGACTTTTCGCACTGGTCACACTGATAGCGCACATTCATATGCACGGAGCCTTGATGGTTTAACATTTCGCTTTTCGACGTGTAACTTTTTTCGCAATACATGCAAGGAAATTTACGTTCGCCCGTGAATCGTATCGAATGGCGCTCCATGTGCTCTTTTAACTGAATTACTTTAATGCCGCAAACGAGGCAAGTTTGACGACGATCGCACACCGAACTGTGACTGTACGAGTTGTAAGCCATTCTGCTACAGAAGAGCTTATTGCAGTCGGTGCATACGACTTGACCGTCCATGTGCAGTTTATATGTCGATTCTTCCTTGAAGATCTTATTGCAGTCTTTGCATGTATGTCCATCTCGGTGGATAAGCATATGAGCGTTGTAGTTACATCGGTGATTGAATGTACGACTGCACATCTCGCATTCGATACTGCCGTTGTGTATTTCAGCGTGGGTGTCTAGTTCACTCTGTATGACGAACGTCTTATCACATTGATCACAGTCATATTTAACCTCCACGTGGACAGAACCTATGTGACTCACCAGTCCCGTTCTGGTATGGTACACCTTGTCACAATGTTCGCACGGCAATAACTTGCGATTTTCAGCGTGCTTTTTCATGTGTTTGCTCATATGGAGGACTTTCAATCCACACACTTCGCACGTTTCGCGAGAATCGCAAATCGTTCGATGGTTCGCGGAATTGTACGCATTTTTGCTGCAAAACTGTTTGTTGCAACCGTTACACCATATTTGATGCTCTATGTGAAGGTCTAGGAGCGCACGCTTTTTATAAGCTTTTTGACAATCTGGACACGAAAATGCATCGTAATCATTCTCTGACCTGAAAGAGAAAAAGCTATTGGTTTTGTGAATGAGAATGTATTTTGTTCGATATTTACAACATCAAATGGGAATTTATTTGTGTAGCTATAATTTCATTGTCGAGTACTCCAAATGTATGTAAATAAAATTTTATTGGATTATATTACAAAATTAATAGTACACCATCAAATTGACCAACAACATAATTATATCAAAATGACAACGTACATAGTGATTGGAATTTTGTATATTATAAATTAAATGGATCGTCTTCAATACATATAAACGCTTTACAAAATTAAATAGCAAGGATTGTACAATATGTATTTTTAACATAAAAGAATTTAGAACATCTCTGCACCATGAGTTTTAGCATGCGCCCTTAGTTGCCCTACTGTGGGCAAATTTTTGCCGCAAATACAACACTCGTGTTTTGCTTCAACAGTGCTTCGAGTATGAGACCGCATATGTATTTTGCAAGCTGTCTTTTGAATAAACGATTTTCCACACGTGGGACATATGTGCGGCTTTTCCTTCGTATGCGTACGCACATGATCTCTATGCGTGCCATGTCTATTAAACGTTTTTTCGCATATATCGCACTTATAAGGTTTTTCACCAGTATGAATACGTTTATGAATATTCAAGGAGGTGGTAGATGAGAACTCGTTGCCACAAAAATCGCAAATATAACCCGGTACTGCCGAACATTTTCTTATATGACGCCTAAATCGTTGTCGACATTTGAAGATGCTTTTGCACGATTCGCATGTAAGCTTAAAGTTACTGTCATGCATCTCCAAATGCCGTTGATAAGCTGCTTTGGAAGAGTACGTTTTCCCACATTCACTACAATCGTACTTAACATTCATATGAACAGAGTCTATATGGTTCGATAACTGATCTTTTTTCATAAATATTTTACCGCATTGTTCACAGGGAAAATCTTTTTGTTTTCTAAAGTGAGTGATCAGATGAGATTTTGCAGAAGCGGAAAATTTTAAGCCACATATAACACAAATGGAACCGCCTTTGCACGAGGATCTATGATGACTAGAATAGTAATCCGTTTTACCGCAAAATTGTTTATTGCAAATCGAGCATTTCGATTGTTGTTTTATATGCACCTCTAATGTTTCTAATGTTGCAAAAGATTTCAGGCAATCGGTACAAGTACGTCCTTCACTATGGGACAATAAGTGAGCTTTCAAAGCGTAAGATTGTCTGAATGTACGATTACAAAATTTACACTCGAGTGAATCTTTATGCAGCGTCCGATGGCGCTTAAAATCCGACGCCAAAATAAAATATTTATCACATTCCTTACATTGATATGTGACATCCCCATGTACATTCCGTATGTGATTTAATAACACCGCTCTAGACCGATACGTTTTAGTGCAATGTTCGCAAGGGAACTCATTCGCGGAATGTAATTTCATGTGGTCATCTATTCTAACTACCATTGCACCGCATACGGTACATGGAACACGAATGTCGCATTTCGATTTGTGTTTGGATGATTTATAAGCAGACTTATAACAGAATACTTGATCGCATCCATTGCACGTAATTTGATTCGATTTATGAAGCTCTAGTTGAGAATTATTACTAAAATATTTGCGACAATAACGGCACGCGGGATGCTTCCCATCTTTGGCTGGCAATCTGAAAGAGAAAAGTCTGTAGGTGTTACGATGAACGTTTACAATTAATTGGACTACTAAATAAATTTCCAATGCTTTATTTCACAACAGACAAATATGTTTCTATCTGGATTTTAAGACAGTATTTGTGCACCGTGTACTTTAGCGTGAGCTCGTAATTGTCCTATAGTATTCAAGGATAAGCCACAAATACAACACTCGTGATTTGCCGATGGTGCAGCTACTGCAGCATCAGTACCACGGGTGTGTGATTTAATATGAACCTTGCAAGCAGTTCTTTGTGTGAAATCTTTACCACAAATGGGACACTTATAAGGCTTTTCTTTGGTGTGCGTACGTAAATGATCGGCGTATGTCCCATGCCTTGCAAATGAACGTGAGCAAAACGAACAGGTGTAAGGTTTCTCGCCCGTATGAATGCGTTTGTGCAAATATAACGTTTGGCGCGTCATCAGTTCTTGACCGCAAACATCACATACCCAAGCGGATTGTGGAATATTACATTTCTTAATATGGCGCCTATAATTTGATTGGTGATGGAATTCGCGATTACACTCTTTACATGTGTAGGTAGTAGCATGCCCTTTGACATGGTATTCGAAATACCCTTTGTTAACAAATGATTTGCCGCATTGTACGCAATCGTATTTTACATTCGAATGAATAGACTCAACGTGACGATCATATGCCCCCTTGGATGTATAGGATTTGTCACATTGATTGCAATTATACTTAACGTGCAAGTGTTCATCTTCTCTATGTTGCATTAAAATCTTTTTCTTCGGAAATACCTCGTTGCAATGTTTGCACGGATATTCCTTTTGTTTTTTAAAGTGAGTAACTAAATGATATTTTACCTTAATATCACCGGTACATTTTAAACCGCAAATAACGCAAATATTAGCGCCCTCGCAAGAGTTTCCGTGTATATTAGAATAATAATCGTTTCTACTACAAAACACTTCATTACACACCGGACATTTCGATTGCTGCTTTAAGTGAGCTGCAAGGAACGACTTTGTCGTGAAGGATTTCTTACAAGTGGCGCATGTGCGTCCCTCGTTATGTGAGAGTAGATGAGCTTTGTACGCGGCATTTTGTTTGAAAGTGCGATTGCAATACTGGCACTTTTTCGAGTTTTTATGCTTCACGCGGTGTCGTTCGAAATCTGCTTTTAAAACGAACGGTCTGTCGCAATCTTTACATTGATATACAACACCCGCATGCACGTTGCGCACGTGCTCTAAAAGAACGGCTTTAGACCGATAGCTTTGTGTACAGAGTTCGCAAGAGAACACGGTCGCGGAATGCAATTTCATGTGATCATCGATCTTAATTATCATCGCGCCGCAAACTACGCAAGGCAGACGTATATCGCATTTTGCTTTATGCTCGGCCGACTTATACGCGGACTTGTAACAGAACACTTCGTCGCAGCCTTTGCAAGTGATTTGCTTGGAAATATGAAGGTCGAGTTGCGAGCTAGTGTTAAAGAGCTTATTGCATTTACGGCATTCGATTTGGATTCCATCTGTGGCGGCCAATCTGAAAGAGAAAAGCTTGTAGGTGTTGTGAAAAAAATTGCACACTTAATTGAACTACTAAATAAATTTAAATTGTTTGAAATTTTTTAACGATTAGTTTGCATTAACATCTAAGATAATATTTCTGCGCCATGATACTTGACATGAGCCCGTAATTGCCCTAGAGTAGGTAAAACCTTGCCGCAAATGCAACACTCGTGCGATACATGTGTAATATTGCTAGTAGGGTTATGCGAACGAATATGAACCTTGCACGCGGTTCTCTGGGTGAAGCCCTTATCGCAAATGGTACATTTATGTGGTCTTTCTTTAGTATGTGTACGGACATGATCTTGGTAAGTCCCAAACCTAGCAAAAGAACGTTCGCATATTGAGCACTTGTAAGGTTTCTCGCCTGTGTGAGAGCGTTTATGTAATTCCAAGCTTTTATTTGTGGACAATTCCTTGCCACAAGTGTCGCAAACGAATGTGGGCATGGGATTGCCGCAGAACTTTATATGTCGCCTATATTTAGGACGATTATTAAATTCCCGTTTGCAATTATCGCATAAAAATGTGGTGTTATGTCCTTCTACGTGATATTCGTAATAACCTTTGTTCGAGAAGGATTTCCCGCAATTATTGCATTTATATTTAATATTAGTGTGAACGGATTCTATGTGAGTTGTTAAACCAGCGTTTGATTGATAACTCTTATCACACTGTTCGCATGTAAATTTATGAACGGTCACGCTGTCTTTATGTTTTATAAAATGATTTCTAGCTGGGCCTTTAAAATTTTCACTACAAATTATACATATTGTGGCACCTCCACATACGGAACGATGGGTATAAGAATAGTAACGTGTTTTGCTACAAAATATTTTGTTACAAACGGAACAAGATTTTTGATTTCTTATATGGCGCTCTAAAGTCTCGATTTCGTCAAAAGACTGCTTACATTCTATACAACTGCGTCCTTCACTATGAGAAAGTAGATGCGCTTCGTAAGGATATTTCTGTTTGAAAGATCGACTACATAACTGACATATGAACGGACCTTTATGTAGGTCACTATGGCGAACAAATTCTTCTTTTATAAAGAAGCATTTGTCACACTCATTGCACTGGTATGCAATATCTTGATGTGATACTTGAATATGATTCAAGAGCACAGATCTAGCTCGAAAAGATTTATTACAATATGCACAAAGTTGATCATTCTCGGGGTGAACGCGCTTCATATGATAAGTAAGCTTAATAACCATTGAACCGCATACTGGACAAGCTTCCCGCCTATCACATTCAAGATCATGGTCCTTGCGATTGCGGTAGGAGGATTTACTACAGAAAACTCTAACACAAGTGCTGCAAGTTACTTGTTTTTCTACGTGACGGTCTAGAGAAGAACTATCTATGAAAAACCTATCGCAATCAGCGCATGAGAATCCGGTTCTATCACTCATTGATGGCAAAACAAATCTGAAAGAAAACAAATCTATATTGATGCCTTGTCCATTTTTATTTTACATTTACTACACTTAATAATTAAAAAATAAATATCTACGACAATATTTCTGCGCCATGAACTTTGGCATGAGCGCGTAGCTGTCCAATAGTGGACAGTGTCAAACCGCAGATGCAACACTCGTGCGTGGCAGTTGAAATATCGGTGCCACGATTATGTGAACGTATATGAACCTTGCACGCAGTTCTTTGCGTAAAACCTTTTCCGCAAATGGTACATTTATGCGGCTTTTCTTTAGTATGCGTACGCAAATGATCCGCGTACGTGCCATGTCTAGCAAATGACCGTGAACAAAATGAACACGTGTAAGGTTTCTCGCCAGTATGAATTCGTTTGTGCAAGTGCAACGTTTGGCGAGTCATCAATTCTTGACCGCAAACGTCACAGACCCAAGCAGATTGAGGAATATTACACTTCTTTATGTGGCGCCTATAAATCGCTTGATGATTGAATTCGCGATTACATGCTTTGCAGACGAAGGTGATAGTATGACCTTTTACATGATAGTCGTAATATCCCTTATTAACGAAAGATTTGCCACATTGCTCGCAATCGTACTTTATATTCGCGTGAGCGGATTCATTGTGATTTGTCAAAGCGGCATTAGATAAATAGCTTTTGCCGCACTGTTCGCAAGTGAATTTCTGAACGAGTTTACTGTCCCTGAAGTGTTTTAGTTCGTGATTGTTAGGGGCACCTGTAAATTTATCACCGCAAGTTAGGCAAATTCTGGCGCCCTCACATGTAGCTCGATGAATGTTCGAGTAGTATGACAACTTGTTGCAAAATATTTTGTTACAAAGTGAACATAACTTCTGATTACTTATGTGTATTTCTAAAGACTTGGTGCTGTCGAAAGCCTTTTTACATTCCTTGCAAATACGTCCTTTTTTATGAGCGGCTATATGAGCCTTATAAACGGATTTTAATTTAAATGCCCGATTGCACAGCTTGCATACTAGAGATCCGCCGTTGTGCAATTCACAATGACGTTCATATTCCGATTTGATAATAAAAGACTTGTCACAATTTTTACATTGGTGCACGATATCGGGGTGGTTAGTTTGCATATGATGCAATAACCCTTCCTTGCTGCGGTAAGACTTAGAGCAATGTGCGCAAGGAAGGGTTTTATCTGTGGAATGCGCCTGGGCGAGATGTTTAGTCAACCCGACAACCATTGCATTACATAGGGGACAAGGCACGCGCCTATCGCATTGCAAACCGTGATTTTTAGGATTACGATATCGCGATTTAAAGCAGAATATTATGGCGCAAGTGTTGCAAGTGATTTGCTTTTGTATGTGCTGGTCTAGGAGCGAACCATCTTTAAAAGACTTTTTGCAATCACCGCACGTGAATTTCGCTTGATCGCTCATCGCCGATTTTGCAAATCTGAAAGAGAAAACTATATATTGATGCCAGACTACAGCTTTAATTTATATTTACTACAATTAGATCAGCAAAGCTAATTAATATCGGAACTTAAAATCTATAGAAATATTCCCACTAAAACATTTCTGCGCCGTGGGTTTTTACATGAGATCGCAGTTGCCCTATTGTAGACACGATCTTACCGCAAATACAACATTCGTGCGTTGTCAGTTCATTGGTATCACTAATGTTATGTGCTTTCATATGGACCTTATACGCTGTTCTCTGGGTGAAACATTTTTCGCAGGAAGAACATTTGTGCGGCTTTTCTCTAGTATGAGTAAGGACATGATCTTTATACGTGCCCTGTCTAGCAAAGGATTGATCACAAATTGTACATCGGAACGGCTTTTCGCCACTATGAATTCGCGTATGTAAATATAAACTGGAGTGTGATACTAATTTTTGACCGCATACGTCACATACCCAGTTTTTTCGCGGATTCTGGCATCGCTTTACATGACGCCTGTAAATACCTTGGTGATTGAATTCGTGTTTACATGTGTCGCAGGTATAAGTGATTGCATGACCTTTAACATGATATTCATAATAATTTTTATCTGAAAATGACTTTAGACATTGAGCACAATTGTATTTCATATTCGCGTGGGCAGACTGGATATGTTTCCTTAAACTATACAGGTTCAGATACATTTTGCCACATTGCTCGCAAGAGAATTTTCGCGTAGTATGAATCGTATGTGTTAACAAATGCTTCTTACAGGGACCCGTGAACCTTTCACCGCAGGTCAAACAAATTGTCGCCCCATCACATGCAGATCGGTGAATATTGGAATAGTAATTTAGCTTGCTACAAAATACTTTACTACAGACTGAACATGTGTTTTGGTTCTTTATATGAAGTAGTAACGTTTCTATTACATCAAAAGATCTCTTACATTCTTTACAAGCCCGACCTTCACGATGAGAAAGCACGTGTGTATTATAAGCATGGATTTGTTTGAAGGACCTACTACACAATTGACAAATCAAGGTGTTGTTATGTAGATCACAGTGCCGTTCACAATCTGCTTTGATAAGGAAGCATTTATCACAGTTAGTGCATTGATATTTAACATTTAGATGAACGGATTGTATATGATGCAAAAGAGCTTCTCTGACACGGTATGACTTAGAACAATGATCGCAAGATAACGGTTTATTAGACGAATCATGTGCCTATCTAACTTGACTACCATTATGTTGCGCACTGGACAAGGCACGCGCCTATCGCACTGTAAACCGTGATTCTTAGGATTCCTATAAGTGGATTTAGAACAGAAAGCTCGGACACAAGTGTTGCATATGATTTGATCTTGTAAATGGAAGTCGAGAAGCGAACCGGCTTTAAAAAACCTATTACAATCACGACACGCGAATTCAGCACGATCCTTCACGGATCTGAAAGAGAAAACTATGTTGATGTCGTGTTAAAAGTAATAAAGTAATTTATTGCGTACAGAAATAGTCAACAAATGGATAATAAATATGTATATTGTAAATATCTCGGCACTCTATAATTTTCACAAATGTTACGAAGCGTGATTTTTGAGGTGTGCATTGAGCAACGTTCTGCTAGCGAAACGATTATCGCAAACATGGCAAGCATATGGTCGATCTCCAGTATGTATTCGAATATGTATATTGAGCGAGGATTTCTGTGTAAAACCCTTCCCACAATACGAGCAGATAAAAGGCCTTTCCCTCGTATGCACCCTCATATGCGTTGTGAGCAATTGCTCGCGGGTAAAAGACTTTCCGCATTGATAGCATTCGTAGGGCTTCTCTCCAGTGTGCGTGCGTTTGTGAAGCTTTAATCCGTAGGCAGTTGTCACTTGTTTCCCACATATATCGCACATTCTGATCGGCTCGAAACCAGAACACTTCTTCAGGTGAGTTCTGAAGGAATATAAGTGGACAGAAACTTTGCCGCAATGTGGACAACTTAAGTCGGCTTTGTGGTTTGCCACGTGACAGAGATAGTAAGCTTTATTGGTGAAGACTTTATCGCACTCTTCGCATTTGTACTCCGTAGCGGTATGTACGCAACTAATATGCATTTCAACCTCCTTCTTAGTGTAAAAAAATTTCTCGCATTGGTCGCATTGGAAGCGTCGTTCGGGTTGTAAGTGGCGACGTTTCATGTGATTGTGCAAGTTGCGTATTTGCTTACTACATATTGGGCAGGTTTTGAGCGAGGGATCCGCATGGCGACGCATATGCTCCTGGTACGTTGTCTTATTCTTAAGATAATGTCTGCATATGCCGCATTGTATGGGTACGTCAGTATGCCCGCTGACATGATGCGAATAAGAGGACCTACTGGTATATTGCCGTGGGCATATCTTACAGGAATATAGCATCTTCTTGTCTGAGGCGGACCGCCTAAAAGGAGGAAAACACGCACTTCAGTACTATTGGATTGCCGAGATCCGATAGAAGGCTTTATTGCGAATAGCACGTGTTTCTTCCGTCATACTCTTCCGTTTGAATCATTAAAAAATATAATTATGGAAATTTTTTTTTATAAACTAAACAAAGGTTAAATTACCAAATCAATTTCATTTCCATTCGATCTTGCAAATACTGTACAGAAGAAGAAAACGAAACTAATCTGTATATTATGGGGGAGTCTTTAATCAATTAAGGAATATATTCAATACCTTATTAATAATGAAAATCAACAAGCTTCATGGTACAATTTCAAAACTGAACTGCAGCAAACTTTACTCGTTTGTGACTAAAATTTGAATTTTGCGCACAATAAACTCTCAAGTGATGACCTAAAATTTGAACCGCAGCTAATTTGTGAAGGAATAAAATCACTGGTTTCTAATTTGCGCCAATACCAATATAATTTTGTCAACGCAGCGAATTTTAACAATTCAAAATGTGCCGAATATTAGATATTATATCGGTATAAAAATTACATTACGGATGGTTATGAAACTCGTTTCATATGTTGCAATCTATAGTTAGTGAATAATTCTTCTCACGAAATCAATTGTAGATCGTCAAGATAATAACTAGTACTTATATTTTGCAAAATAACGGATAATTTCATAACCACTCGCTATATATTTATATTGAAAATACATATGTATTAAGATTTCGAACTGTCTTAATATTATTCTCGCAATACACATAAAAAGGTTCTGTTTAGTTCAGCTTCTGTATAAGGCATTTTCTGCAATACGCAGTATAAAATCAATATTGTTGCGCCGCCCTATATATTACACTGTATATTATTGCGCTAGGGGTGGTTTGTATATAAGGGATGTAGCAGCATTGATCCGCTGCCATTGTATTATTTCATACACTTGGTATAGAAATGTTACCCAACGGTTACCGAATATAAATGAAAATGGTTGTAATAATTATTTGGGCAATGTGTTTAAAGTACCACATTGATCAAATAGCCATTATGATAAAATGTTGGAAATGTGTACGTGTTAAAGGAGAAGTATTTTATTTGTACACGATCATTTATACAAGCTGACGTGGATTTTAAAAAATCGCGAGCATTTCTTATTATACTAAATTCGAAATCACTTACCAAATTAATTCAAATCATACTAAAGCATCGTATGAAATAAAACATGAGAATATCACTCATGTTCTTTAAGATTCATAATTAAATGCAAATCAATTTTACCAAACATGAAAGCAATAAATAATTGCATTCATTGATCGAACGTTTTTCCAAATAGAATAGTTCGGATTAAAAAAGCGCACTAAAAATATCACATTCGCGAAATTTTAAAAAATCGTAAAATTGTACAACTGCACAAATTTACAAGGATTTTTGTAATATAATATTACACGGTTCCATCAATATGGAATAATAAATTCAGATTTTTTCGAAAATAGATTGCAGGGTGTTTTAATTAAACTATTCTGTGGCAATTCAAGAAGTTAAGAAAAGTACAGAACTATTTTGAATTGCCGAATAGTATGGATAATAGGAACATAAAAATATATTCGATTCAATTTTTTTTATGCTCTTCAGGGCGTGAAAGTATTTATTCCCTGCAAAATTAAGTTTTGCATTTTGCAATCGGCAAAGGTCTTTTAAGTTGATTTATGTAAATACCAAGAAGTAAAAAGTTTCTGGTACATATGAGGCAATAATCGAATATATATAAATAAAAATCAGTTCAAATAACCATGTCAACTGAGTGCTTATTATTTATAAATTTTAAATTATGAACAAAAAAATAAAGGAATTTTTAAAATAAAGTAAAATGTTTAATAATATGGCATATATTTGAAAAGAAACCTTACCGTGTTGTTGAATGTCGAAAAAAATACAAATTCCTAGAAATCGCTATATGTAAAGTAAAATAGCGCAAATTTTGGGTTCGCAGTATTTTCCAATTTTGATATAATTTGGGCGATTTTTTAAATTATCCTTTGGACAATTCAGTTCTATATAGTTTAGGCGAGTTTTCAGTACTGTTCGGGCTCAATTTTCAAGCACTTTTTAGTTCGGGATCAATAGCAAATATATTTTTTATATATTTTAAATTTCACCATAAATACGAAATATCAAATAAATGCCACTTTATTAAAAAAAAAACACCCAGTTGATTTACTACAGAGTATGCATTTTCCTTGACTTTAATAAAAGCATTTTATGTTATGCAGAAAAAATCCTGTATCCAATAAAAAATGTCGTTGGCAATAAAATACATACTCTCAAAATTACAGTACATTTTTTTATGAAGTGATGAAAAAGTAAAAGCAATTCAATTAATTAATAAGTACACAAATACTGAAAGACTTTATCAAATGCACTGTATTTTTGCGTGACAATTCATTGTACAGTTCGCCATTGGCGATTACTTAGGTAGAATGAAAAAGATTACTCACGGTGCGTCAGATGAGGACTTGGTTGTACCCGAGGGCCCCGGTTCCGTATCTTCATCCTGGTTATCGTCCGAGGCATTTTCATCGCCACCGTAATCGTCGCCTGGGTCATCATTTCCATCCTCACTATCATCTTCAGTCTGCAACAAATAACAAATATATTAACCAAGTTCAATTAACATAACTACTTGTACTTCAAAAAGTATGTGTGCAATGAGCGTCTTGCGTAGCTTTTTAATTCTTACCTTAGTAATGGCGGCGGATGAAGGTACGTACTCTTCGTCATCATCGTCGTCGTCGATTTCGATGGCGGGTTTTTTGGTCGCCGCTCTCCGTTTCCGTTTTGGAGCGGGAGCTTCGGCCTCCTCTTCTGCTTCTTCTCTTTTACGCTCTCTTTCCCGCTCGCGTTTTTCTCTATCACGCTCTTTCTTTGTGGGGGTCTGTAAATAATATAATCAAATATATCAGTTACTCGCTGCTCTAAATTCACCCAATAATTCAAAATGTATGATCAAAAATAGATTCTTAAAATTTCTCAAATTGTTCAAAAAAAAATTCTCAACAAAAAAAATTGCTTGATAAAAACAAGTATATTAATATTTAACGTATATTTACATAATTAAATACGAAGCAACATTTCGAAGTAAATAAACACGATGGTTCATTATAAAAAACGAACCTTTTTCGGTTTGTAGTTCGTTTCTTCGAAGTGTTCTCCATAATTTTCCGTGTCTTGGAACGCCAGCTGTTGTTGTAAGAAAACCTGAGATTCGTTCTGCAAGTTATCGGCGGGTTCCTGCTTGAGAGCGTGTAGGTTGGCTTCGGCGTCGCCGTTTAGCGTTTCCGAGAGCCATTGAAGAAGCTGCTTTTCTGAATTAACCGAAGTGTTCCAAAATTGATAGCATGATTCGAGCTTGTAGAGGCAACCGTCGCATATTCGCTTGGGTAAGCTATCGTTTTTTGCTATCTAAACCCGAAAGAAATGTTATATTAAAAATAATTCACGTTAATAGCATAAAAATACAATACAAAGTAGCCGCTTCGCTTAATAAAATAATACTTCGCTTTTAAAAGTCTATATACATGACTATTATATAGTATACAAAGCTATTATATACAGTGATACATAAAGATTTGAATAGTGGGGCCCCAAAACCGGATTTCGTTTAACTAAACGCGAAGTGCCGAGTAGGTTACTCGTGTATAATATTGCGATTAATATGTACAAGTACAAGTTTTACAACGATTAACGTATGTAGTTATTACGAAACGAGCAATTTAATTAGATAAAGATTGTATACGAATAGATCAATAACATACAAGAGAAAATGGCGGAGGACGCCACCTTACCTTAACAGGGAGACAGGCGGTGATCTTAAGTAGCACTTGTCGTATGTCCCCCTCATCTTCAAAAATTGGAATATTCACTTCGTCTTTCACTAAACACAAACGGCAATGTTCGCTAATTTCCATTATGTTGGTCATATTTACAAACTATTTTAATCAGCTCATCACAATGGCATCTACAAGCCAAACTTGTTTGACTGTTTGTCTACGAATGATGGCCGCTGCAGTACGCGTTGCTTAGATGCTGTTATCCGTGCCGCAAAACGTCGTCTTTGATCCTAAACGCGCTCGCGCAGTGTCAGATGCTAGAATAGTTGCATAGTGTAAATGTTGATTCTGAATTTCTCATTGGCGCGTTTCAACAATTTCTAACTGTAAATGAAAGCAAAGGAGGGAGCAGGTAATTTGGGATATACAGCGTTAGTCAGAATATAAGGTAGCGTACCGCGACGAAAGTATTTGTGTAATAGTAATGAATACAAATGTTATTTTACAATTTCGTTATGAATTAGATGTTGTATGCACATATTCTTATCAATTCGAGTGGACTATTTGATATTTTATATTTAAAAGAAATGTATGGTAAACGTTTAGTTGATGCCATAGACGTTAGATAGCGCTTCGCCGGATGTGGCGTGACGATTTTTGAATTTTTGAGCGGGAATCTATAAAGCGCGGCAAATGGTATTGTTAATTAATAATTGGTTTTGGACTAAAATATAAAAAATACGAGAGGAGTAACAGTAACAAAAAGTTATATTATATTTATTTAATAACTGATGTTTTTTTATTATACGAATTGAATACGAATAATAAGTAATAATAAATTATATTATTATAAGATAATATTCACAAGATGGTACAGTGCGTTTAATATGTTAAGTTATATCAGAGTCTTTATGGCAAATCAGCGACCGGACAGGCCACTGTACTCTTACAATACATATATAATAGTAATAAAGTTGTAGATGTAGTAATATTATTTTAAATATAGATTGTAAAATAAAAATAAGAAATGACGCTTGGATGTTGTTCGCATGTATAGTAATGCAATGCAGGTGCATTGCAAATAGAAGCGTTTAGAAGCACTTGCGGTGGACGATGCCAGGGCCGGACTCGTCGTATTCCTGCTTTGAGATCCACATCTGTTGGAAGGTGGAGAGGGAGGCCAAGATGGAGCCACCGATCCATACGGAGTACTTTCTTTCTGGGGGAGCGATGATCTTAATCTTGATGGTAGATGGAGCCAAGGCGGTGATTTCCTTCTGCATGCGATCAGCAATACCAGGGTACATGGTGGTGCCACCAGACAGGACCGTGTTGGCGTACAGGTCCTTACGGATATCAACGTCGCACTTCATGATGGAGTTGTACACGGTCTCGTGGATGCCGCACGATTCCATTCCCAAGAAGGATGGCTGGAAGAGAGCCTCTGGGCAACGGAAACGTTCGTTGCCGATGGTGATGACCTGACCATCGGGAAGTTCGTAGGACTTCTCCAGGGAGGTGGAGGCAGCAGCGGTGGCCATTTCCTGCTCGAAGTCCAGGGCAACATAGCAGAGTTTCTCCTTGATGTCACGGACAATTTCACGTTCAGCGGTGGTGGTGAAGCTGTAGCCACGCTCGGTGAGGATCTTCATGAGGTAGTCAGTCAAGTCGCGGCCGGCCAAATCTAAACGGAGGATGGCATGGGGCAGGGCGTAACCTTCATAGATGGGTACGGTGTGGGAGACACCATCTCCAGAGTCCAGGACAATACCGGTGGTACGGCCGGAAGCATACAGGGAGAGGACGGCTTGGATGGCGACGTACATGGCGGGCGTGTTGAATGTTTCAAACATGATTTGGGTCATCTTTTCACGGTTAGCTTTGGGATTAAGGGGAGCCTCGGTGAGGAGGATGGGATGCTCCTCGGGGGCGACACGCAGCTCATTGTAGAAGGTGTGATGCCAGATCTTCTCCATATCATCCCAGTTGGTGATAATACCATGCTCGATGGGGTATTTGAGGGTGAGGATACCTCTCTTGCTCTGGGCCTCATCACCGACGTACGAGTCCTTCTGTCCCATACCGACCATCACACCCTGATGACGGGGGCGGCCAACAATCGATGGGAAGACGGCACGGGGCGCGTCATCACCGGCGAAGCCGGCCTTACACATGCCGGAGCCGTTGTCTACGACTAATGCCGCAACATCATCGTCACACATCTTGGCGGTTTCTTTTCTTTACTGCTGTAACAAACAGAATATACATATTATACAGGAAAATCGGAGAATAATACGGAATAAACCGCCCGTGAATCAATCAGAAATACCCACGTGTATGTGTGCTACTGAAAGATATGAAACGCTAATAAGCCCTATGAATGTTTGTTATGATTTGGGGAAACTTGGCGAAAACAAAATGAAAATTAAAACGCGAAAAATAATAAAAACGTAGACCAATGTACGGAAATTCGTTCATAAAACATAGTCAAAATCAATACCAAGCCAGCGGCTTATTTAACAGCAGATATTATATAGATTACAGACAATTTATACCTACTTATAAACAATGTATATTTTATAAATAAATAAATAATAATAATAAAATGTATAAATTATGTTAAGAATCGTTTACTTTTCTCTAATCGCGATTTATCTAATTTTAAATGCCCCCAGAATTCTCTTTATTCAGTTATATGCGCGGTCGTGTCATCTGGAGTAAGTTAGCTAGCTATTATATAGGTATATATCTTTGTTTTTTTGGAAGACGAAGTATGCGAAATATTATCCGAAGTTATTTTAATCTCGCAGCTAATGTACTCAAGTATTACGTGCTTTTGAGGTCATGCTATACTCTATTAATTATACACAATTTTTTTGAAGGAATTACGAATTATTTTACACGGAAATTTAACGAGTGATTTATATTAATTGAGCGATTTAATTATGCACATTAAAACCGCGCGAGAAATGTCCTAATTATCTGCTAATTGGTGAAATTTTCGCGCGTATTTAATTTCGCCAACTAAATCAATTTATTTGAATTTTACTTTAATGATTCTTATGAAATATTGAAATTTGATACTATTGCGTTTATATTATTAAAATAGAACAATAAATATAATTAATTATCTTTCAAGGATTTCAATGAAAATTGTAAGATACTGAAGATATTAATAAAAATCAAATAAAATGTCGATGCATCATTAATTCAAAAAGAAAACATCGCTAATTGTTCTACTAAATAAATCCAAAGTTCACTTTCCAAAAAACGGTATAGATACTATAGATACTTTAGCTGCCAAAATATCACAATAATTAAACTAATCACTGCAAATCCATATAAGGCGCGAATTCCGATCACTACAACACACGATTTCCTATCACTAGTGAAAAACTATTTTTATTCGCGTCTGTATTTGGTTTGAGCGCCGTTCACAGTAGGGGACCAATGTATGTGGCGTATTTATAGATCTGAATTGAAATTATTTGTGGTGTATGTACCTTGGGACTGACAGAAAGGACTCAGCTGCTAGGCTTGGTAGGCTGCGAGTGCTCGACCTGGGCCTCTGCCGAACGTTTTATAAGACCGCGCGCCCCCCATACGGCGCACCGGCTCGCCCCATGTATGGAGCGAGCCGGTACACACACACAACCGCCGTGCAGCTGGAGCGCGTTCAGACGTTCATTGAGCCGCGCAAGCGTACTGGCGGCGCCCAAAAAAGGCAGCCGCGACGCCTGCAAAGCGTCCCGACGCTCGCTCTTACTTAATATCAACGTACCGTGCACATAATCGTTTTGTCACGTAATTCGCTTAACGGTTAGTCGGTTTGTGGTGTGTCATGTCGCGTTTAGGGCCATCTTGGGAGCTTAGTAGTGGCAATCCCACTCTCTGGGAGGTTCCCTAGTGCCGTAATTACATTGTACAATATCGTGTGCACCGAGAGCAGATATGACCATAAATGGTGTGGCCTATTCGTTCGACACTGGATTGAACACATTTCAATCTTCCATTGTACTTTCTGAAAGAGGAATGTATGCAGCTTGATAATCGTGAAATTTATTAATAAACGAGAAACTCTTCAAATAACTAGATTGTTATGTTTAAATTTCTCCACATTAATATTCGTACGTTAAATTAGGCTGGCATTCATTTTATGAAATAATTACTTCAATTAATTAAAGCATTAAAGTTATTTTTAACAATAAATGTTTACATAAAAGCTAGATTTATTTCCGATTTTTAATCCAACATCATTTAACAAATTATAAAAATATAAAGAAAAAGATCTCGTTCATTCGTTAAATTAAGTGTGAAGGTAATTTGAATTTTCTAAAGATAATATATCGATAATTTAAAAATAAATCTAGAAATACTTTCATTTGTAAAATAGTATTTCTAGAATAAGTTCAACTTGCCGCTAACGTTTCTAAAAATAGTGTAAATGAGTGAAATACCATTTGGGATTGCTGAAAATACCTAAAAAAAATTGACGAAAATGATGTATTTGTTTTTTATAATTTAGATTTTGATGGATTTGTTGAAAATTTGCAAGTAAAAATATCAGAATTATTGGCGGTTCTCTTGCTAGATTTTTGTAACCATACAAGGCAATGTTTACGATCCGAAAACTCTTGTATAACTCTTGTTTAGTCTAAACAATGACTAAATTGAGTTAAAATAATTACCGATAAAATTTTCAAGCGGTTTTTCAAAGCTAAAGTATTTTTGAGAATTAGATTACTCATTAAAACACACATCGATGATTATGTAGAGTAGTTTTAAATTGAATCGGAATATCAAATCAAATTAATATTGAATATTAATGTGTGAAAATATCGATTTATTAAAAAAAAAACAGATTAGATTTTTGATATCATTATTTAGTTAATAAATTTTGACAATGAACGATTCTTAAATATACACGCTGATTAAAAAATAACGAATACATATATTTAAACAAGTGATAATGAATTTTAATATTGCATTAATATTTGCTGACCAGATTCTAGTTCGATTTAAAATGCATCTGAACAAATGCGATTCTTAAATTTAAATATTGAAAATGTTCCGAGATTTCTTTCACTTTCGTTTTAGTGTCTGTAAAATTGACGACGCGACGTAGCTGCGAAATGAAGATTATTTTAGAGTTAGTTCGAATCGCGATGTAAGCGGGTCGAGTGGCAACGGAATTTTCGGTTTCGTTCGAAAACACGTGAGTAGCGCTGCTTTGGATGACCATAAAAAGGTATCCGAGTTTGGGGCCTTAAATTCTAAATAAAAATCGCAATAACATTTACAATATAAGTAATAAAAAACAATTCATACAGGAATTAGGATTAAAATTTTTTAAATTAATAAACAAAAATTTGTTAAAAATCCTAGGATATTGTAGGATGATATTGGAAAATTAGTTTGGCATATTAGGAAAATATGTAATAGAATTTATATTAAAAATTAAATTTTCTAAATTTCATAAAACTTAAGCAAATATTGTCTTAAATGCAAAAAAAAGTTAAAAACTACAACAATCTAAAATCTCTTTTAAAAAAATTAAAGAATTTTTTTTACATATTTTGAATGAAAGTATAAATTTCGAGTTTTGTAATTATATAAATTGTGTGATGGTGAAAAAACAATAGATGAAAATACATTTTCCAATTTGAATTGAATTATTAATTGAAATCAAATAGCTGGACTAATAATTTCTGCGAACTTGTTAAATTTTCACAAAAAAGAAATAGGAGTTTCTTTTTGTTTAAGGTGTAATTATAGATAAATATATTCAATCATAAATTTTGTACAATATTCTACAGATAATATATAATATACTATTCCTATTATAATCCAGTAAATTACTTCTACATTGCGATTTTTTGTAAGATCGATCTGCCATAGATATAAGTAAAATAATATCTCTGCTATTATTTATGGAATTTAGATTTTTTTTTAGACGGGTCTCATTTGAATTATATAAAAATATACGATATTAAAATAGTGCAGGATATCTTTTACTACGTACTGACAGAATTCGTGACTAGCTCAATCACATACACTAACTAATATAATCGACTTTCCATGAAAATAATTCGTTTGGCAAAAAAAAAATTATTTAAATGCAGTCTCAACGAATGTTTTTGTTAAATATATTAGTACATTATTAAATGCAATATGTACGCCAAAAATTATTGCCATGAAAGGTAACAATCTGCAATTTATACAACAAAAATAAATAAATAATGTAGTAAGTTACACTAGACTTTGTTGTAAATATTATAATACATAGAAATGTATAAATATTTCTCTTTTTTGTGAGATATATAAAAAAATACACAAAAGATTGTGTATTAAGTACACAAAAGATCTTTTATTACGGTTGTTTTGCAAGTTACGAAATATAAAAATTCTAGGTAACCACTTTTATTTAATTACATTAAATTTATATATATTCACAAAAGAAATATTTACAAATAAAATATAATTTTGTTGTTATGATGTAGAAGCTTATTCACCTAGAGTGATTAAAATACGACAGTTTTAAAACAACGTTTGGAATGTTCTTATTTAGTCAAAAAATAATAATCCGAAATTAAACACGATAAAAAAACAGCTTCGAAATTTGCAAAATATTAGCAACTATAATAATAAATTGCGAGTTTGCCGATTCAGCTCAACAACAAAAAGTAGATCTCTTTTAATAAAGACAATATTATTAAATTCAGGTACGAACAGCTTAGGTCAATTAAATAAAATTTAAATGAGTGGTGCATACTTAGACGACAAATATCAATAAGACTTTTACACTTGTTCTTCTTAATTATTAATGCAATAAATATTTGTTGCAAAAGCGGTAGATTAACATCAATAATAACATCGACTTTAATTATTATTAATAATGATTAAATGTGAATGGTAAAAACTGTTTTTTTTTAAATATATTCGTTCATTTTCATTTAAAATAAGAACATGTACGTAACTCTTCGAGTACATATTATCATTTAGTGACAGTAATACTTGTTTGTATATATGTTTATATAGGATTTTTTTAATCAAAATTATCTAAAAATTTGATTTCGGATAGTTTTGAAAAAAAAATCCATTAAGGGAGAATTGAAGTAAACATTGTATTAATAGATATAATGATGAGTATTTTAGTGCTTATGAACTAAATTGGTAAGATATGCATCCCAGAGATGAAATTCAAACCGCTGATACCTGCGTTTCGTCATCATCTGTTAACATTAACATAGTGATTTTTTAAAAATAGTGTTAATTCCTTAAAGCGTTAAAGGCTACTTTAGAAAAATTACGAATATGGCAAGAAGTACTATATTAAAATAGTTCGTTATAGTCTTGTAGGGCATTAAAAAAAAAAGCTGAATTGTCAAAATGTTGCCATATTTGTCGTCAAAAGAAAAGTCAAACATTAATTTGAGCTTGAAGTTTTATTTCAACTGTGTGGTTTGTACTATCGTATATGTGCTTCGTTCTTGTCATTTTTATAGAATGTGTCAAACGTCATATTCACGTCACGTCAAACCATTACGATCACAGAATCGTAGTCCGTTGTCGATCCGTATACGTCACCTTAACATAAAACAGATTTTATGGTCATATTTTTAATTGTATATTTAAAAATAGAAATGATCTTACAGGCTGATAGTAAACCTGTGGGAAATGTTCGATATTTTTGTTTAGTAAATTATAAGTCCAGTCGTACTTTAGTAGGGGTAAAAAGGGAAGATTCGAAATGATAAATTTAATAAAATTTATCGGAATGTTAAATAGAAATGAAAATAAAAGTATGGTAGTCCGTTAGTAGATTTATGAAGTAGTTAGAAAATGTTTAATGGAAAATTAAAATATAAATGTGTGTGATTAATAAAAATGTAAGATAGGAGAGAAGTTAATAAATAGTATTTATTATATTGTAAAAAATACTAAAAAAAAACAAAGAATATACATACATTGTAATAAATTAATCGAACATTATAATTACAAGAACTTTTTTTAGAAATTAGTTTTAAACACTATGAAAGTTCTGGTAAAAAAATCGTGTAACAAATCGAAAAAAAGGCTTTAGCCGACATTTTTATTTTGTTCACGTAGGCTAGGAAAATGATAGAGACCTACCATGATCTGTTTCTGGATTTGTTGTATAATGGTAGCCCTGCGTGACGCCCTCGTGTGAATGGGCGCGCCCTAATCGATGTAATCGTGCCATTTGGGCGGCCACACTATACTGGGGAGGCTGTCTCCTAGACGGAGCGCCTAAATACACCCAAAATGGAAGTGGTAAATTTACAATAACAGATATAAATTGAACTTTAATACCTTAAAAATATATTGAATTTTTTTCTCAAACAAAAACTGTTTAATAGAAATATTTTCTCGTAAGATTTTGTTGTAAATGATTAACATTTTTTGCTTTGTTAGTGGTTAATTTATTGGATTTTTTTTAGGTAGTGTAATGCCCTTAGAAGCGAAGCGGCGCTAATTTTAGTGTGAATTCAAGCGGCATATGCGTAAATTAAAAATTAAACAGCGTATTGGAAACAATTTGCCAACGAGTAGATATTCATAAATTTGAACAAGCATTTATATTATAAATTTCATAGGTATATATCACCTTTGTGTCACTTCTTGAAATAAATTTATTTTATTAAATAGGGACGGATGGATATAAAAAAAACCATGCTCATTTATAATAGGAAAAAATGGCGAAATTTTAGATAGTAAAGTTTTTTACAATCATACAATTTATTTTAATATTTGTAAGCTTTAGCTTAATTGCAGATTAAAATTATCTTTTTTATAATCACAGAAATTCTTAAACATGCAATAAATGTATGTGTAACATGATGATGGAGAGGAAGTAGGTAAAAATGCAGTCAGTTGAGATGAGCAAGATAACTTACCATTCCGATAAGCGTGGGGTAAAGGGGGTAGGACGGCGACCGCAGCGGGGCATGGGGAGCATGGTGGTTGCATGGCGGCGATGGTAGAATTAGGGCGCGCACACAGTGGTGTAATGGGTACAATAGGGGACACACACCACCCACCTAACATATACCACAATTCCGTCCGTTACCATCGAAATGAACAACTTCTACGTGTCTTAAATACGAATGTACTGGCATCTTGTAGTTGTTCATAATTTAGTTAAAATGTTTGTTTAAAAGCATTCAATGAATACAGTACACGCTTATCTAAAAGAATTTCTGAATTGTCTTCAGTTTAAAAAAAGGTAAATGATATAAATTTGATTTTTTTTATCACTACGCGTGAATACTTATTCAAAAGGAATAGAATGCGTGTGCAAATATAAATTATGAAATCGGAAGTAGAAAGTATTGACAAAAGCAAGTTTCAAGTTTTAATCCCATGGTGTAGTGAAATGAAATGAAAAACGATGACGACATCTTAAGAGCAGACATAAATTTTAATTCATAAAAAAAATATTTTTTTAAGAAATGTGAAAAAATAACTTTTTGAAGAAAAAATGTGATGATGGAAAAATTGACCAAAGCGTAAGCACAAAAAACACACATCAATAAACGAAAATTTTAATAATGATTGTCAACACAAAATGCTATTAGTTTTGTTTTAAATAAAAATGCAATTGATTAATATAAACAAATAAAAAAACGTTTTAAAAGTTAAATAAAGTATTCTTTTGATTATTTTTTGAGCATTGAGTTTTTGGATTGAGCTTGTTTTAAAATTTCAATGTGATAAAAGTACAGTACGGACCAAAAGTCAATCGCAGGTAAATTAATGTTCTTAGATATTTTGATTTTTTTAGATTATTTTCCAAATGATGAAGTTTTAACAATTAAAACGCCAAAATTGGATTATTTCACTTTCTATTCGACTTTTATTCCATACTATAGAATATTCTATATTCAATGATTTCACGAGTATAAACATCAACTTTTCTGCGACATTCATACCACATTACCTGTCCCAATGGTTTGCCTATCGCCTATCCGACCGACGCTAGGCGGACTAGCGCATCTGGGCGGGGGCATATGGGGCGACCCCATGTAAACCCCCGCACCGCTATGGGCGGTCATGATCGGCGGCTGTTGGGACGGTAGCGGAGACGACAGGATCTGATGCTGGTGGGGCAGTTGTACCGATAGCGGGGGCAAAGTGCCGTTGGCCCCTGCCCCGCATACCGCCCCGCCTGCACCGTTCCCAACGCCCCCAACCACCCCGTCCCCCGACCCGCTATTCGTACTGTGACCCGAATCCGACGATGCTACCGAACCTAATTTATCAACGGGAAATAGGCGCGTCACGACAAACAGTATTTCCATGCGATGAACTAATAGTAAGGGTTTTAATTCAATTTATTATACAAATAATAAGTTTGGGCATACTTCAACGTGATGAAAAAATATACTGCTTGATCTATTACAGAAACGGTCGCTAAATATTAAACTACGCTAATGTCTCCTAATAATAATAATTTGTAGGGTAATATTCTGTAGGGTAACGATATTTTAAAATATTGAATTAATTTAATGATTGGTGGTTGCTTACCGGACGTGAGTGTTTTACGAAGTGGGAGGTTGCTCAATGACGTGACACTACTACTTTCTGCTGAAAGGGTGACAGAGGGCAGTGGTGTAGGAGTGTCTGAGTGGGAGCGTTCGTGCATTGCCCGCCCACCGGCGCCGCAACTGTTCGAACTGTGTGAACCGTAACTCGAATAACTCCCTGTTAAGTTAAGTGGAAATAAAACAAGCCCCACATTGTGATATGAACTTCCGATTTGTAATATTATAAAATTTGTAGCAGCTGAGAAACATATTATTTTAATAATAAATTGTCCGATACGAAGATTACAATCGAAATATAATTAATTGAAAATCTTAATGATGATATCACTGAATATGCAGTAACAATAAAAAATAAAGAACTTGTAATTAAGAAAAAATAAGAAGTTCTCTTCTTCTTCCACTTAACTAAATTTATTGTAACTTTAATTAGAATAGCAAAATAATTACCTGTAGCACTTGGCGCCCTTCGAACTACAGGGCTTTGCTGCGAATTTATCGTAATTCCAATATGCGGAGGTTGTTGTCTAGGTTGATGTGGTCTGGTTTTATTCGACTCAGCCAAAGATAGTAACTTTCGTACGGCTTGTGGCGATGCAGAACCTAATAAAATTATAAATTAATCCCGACTGACATTAATGGATTATTTGTGATGTTTATATCTTAGAAATATGCATCTAGACAACAATAAATGCCTCAAATAACAATTGGGTGACATTTTATTACATTAAAATCTTCTCCTTACCGAACTTAGCAATGGGTTTTCTATCTCCACCGCCCGCACTTCCGCCAATGCTACCAGTATCTCCGCCCGCTGAGCTACTACTCGTTGTACTAGGAGCGGGTGACGCGTGTCTTCTACTCCGCTGGCTATTTCCACTACCCGGGGCGCCTATGCTCCCACTTCCCCCACCACCACCACTAGTCCCACCCTGCTCGCAGTCCAGCGACATCTCATGCAAACGCATCTCATCCGTTACAACCTATTTACATTGCGACAATTATAAAGATCACTTTATTTTAAGAGACCTAAACAACGTTCTAACAACCTCTTAAAAACGCTTTTTACCTGCAGATTGTTTAAATACGCTTTCACCCTTCGAACCATTTGAGATTCTTCAAACATCTTCTTTGGATTCGGCGCTGCCGCCGACTTTTTGCGTCTTTTAACTGTTGTTTGACCTAAATATAAACAATTTAATAAAAGCTATACCATAAGCAAAGATAACTCCTAATTTAAAAAATATGTATATTCTAAATTGTTTCTTCACCCTGAGGATGATGGTGACTTGGTTGTGTGGTGAGTTGGTTTAGCGTAACCATTGCCGTACTAGCGGGTTGCCCGCCTAATTCTAACATTGTTAGTAAGTCGTATGGACTACTACACATGTTGCTTAAACCACGCACTTCTTTGGCTATCATTCGCAGCTTCTCGAAATTGATCAGACCCTCAACTTTACTATCATTACCGAGATGTATAAAGGTCAGATCTTTCTTCACAACTGGGTAAAAAGGAATCTAGCAAATGAAAAAGATGGAATCTTGAATGAGTGACTACTGCAATGGATAATTGTGTAAAATTAAGTCAAAGATGGGGAGTAGGACGTCGTAACTGTGCGTTTAAATTTTAATAATTTAAATTGCGATTTTGGGATATATATATATTTTTTCAAGTGGAAAACGTATACGATAAGTGATAAATCAATCATATATAAAATTTAAAAAATATCTGTTAATACAGAATATTCAGGATCAAGATCACTCTATACGCTAACATAAAAAAAAAATTAAAGACGCTGTGAGCCAAAAATCACTTCTTAAATTTTATAAATATAAAAAATTGTATAAATGAATAAAGTTTATATGATGATTATTTTCTGTTAATATTTTAACAAACTAGTGGCTAAAAGAATTTCATTTCGACACAAATTAAATAGTCTTGCTTTTCAAAACGTTTCTATAAATAAATATATCAACATAACAATTTGTACTTACAATAGGTGGTTGACTTTGTTCAGCGCTTACGAGTTGTCTGTATTTGCTCATATTCCTCGAAGGATCCATAAGTTGCTGTAATTCGCAAAAAACACGCTGATATTTTCCCGGCAGTTTGTCCCAACTTAACCTTAATCGGGATACGGCCCCGTGTCCTAATCCACTAATTATTGCGAACATTGAATTGAAATTTTTGCACTCCTTACATTGCCCTATAATAAAAAAAAAATGTCAAAATTTTGTAAGAAAACATTTGTTTCAATAAAATGTAGTGTTTGTTGGATTTTTTTGGAACGTACTTGCGACTTTAACGAATTGTTTGATAATTTTCATGCGCCTAACTGGATTTTGTTCGCTGCATACTTCCGTAACGACCCAAAACATCTCTTTATTGACTAAAGCGGCGAATTGGTCCAACATTGGCACACCATAACGCGATTGCAAATCAAAAAGATCATCTATGTACTCTGTTGGCTCAATTTGCCTGAATATACTGAAATCCTACAATTTAATATACCAAAAATTATTATTTTTAAAATATGCTTCACAATAAATATCATTCCTAGCAAATTTTTATATAAAAATTCTATTTTACCATCACAAATTACACAATTCTTTCACAACTTACTTGCAACGTTAACTGTATAGCGACTTCAACAGCATTTAGCTGCAGAAAATGCACAGCACTTTCCCGCACTAGTTCCGGCGCTAATTCATCGGGCACCAACGTTTCAGTTATTCCATTCGTCTTCAGGTAATACCTACTACTCAGCCCGATCCTCTCCGCTAAATTCTGCAGCTGATCTGGCAAACGGCGTTGCTTAATAGTTTGCGTGTCGGTTACGGACACTTCACACAGGCTGAAGGATGATGATGGCTCGGTCATACCGAACTCTTGAAGGGTTAACATTACAACCTGCACAGTGAGGAGCAAATAGATTGGTCGAAATTTAATGGGCATTTCATAGAGCACAAATTAAAGCATCTTTTTCAAATTAAAGCATTCTTTTTAAAAAATATGGGGCTTTTTTAAAGGAGAAAAAATGATGAACAGACACGTTACCTTTGTGTCTGTTCATCATTTTATAAAGAGAGATACATCGCTAGTATACAAGCAACGTTTTTTGAATTCGCGAAAAATCGGAATAACTGGAAGAATAATCGGAACTCCGCAACAAAGCGCGGCAAGTTGAAGATTTTAAAGATTTATCGTAAAAATCAATCGGTTCGGTGTTTATAAGTAAACTTTTAAACACCAAACTGAAAATGTGTAATAACGAAACTATCGTCGTCTAATAAATAAATGTTATATCGTGATATAAAACTTTTATTTGCTATACTATAATTTGTAAATAAAATAAAATAGATTTGAAAAATATAAATGAGTTATCTTACCTCATGCGCGGTAGTTTCTTTGTGAACGAGAAGATATTTGTAGCTTTGATCGGGTCTGTAGACTTTCAGAACGTGCTCTGGATAATCAGCTGCAGCTGAAATGCGCAGATCGTCATAGCAAATGGACATTAAGTCCGGATTACTTTGGGAAGAGTAAAGATTCGCTGCTAGGGAGCCAGAACCGGCTGAAGGGGTATGCGCGAGATTGTCTACTTGGTCCGTACCCATACTAAATAATCAACGATATATCAGATTTTTTTCAGAATAGAAGTAGAAAAATCATTTACCATTAATTCAACATGAGTGCAGTAAAAATTGTAAATTAAAGTAAAACTATATAAAACAAAGGAATGCTTAGTGATTTTATGCCTAAAAAATATTAATGAAATTTACTTTATGATATTTTTTGGCAACAAATTCATTTTCATCATCATCTTTTGAAAGCGTCGTTTCGGGGCGAGCGTCATAAAGCTTTGTTTCTTGGTTTCTTTTTGTGGGCTGCCAATGGTCACTGGCTGTGAACTGGGTGAATCTTGACTTAAAATTATATGCCCGTCTACGCTACTGAGTCTTGCTCGGGGATCGGGCTGCAGTTTGGCTATTTCTGAGGGTTTACGACCTACAAACATTAAACGAAAATAAATTAATATATAATTACGATACATTGTAGCTTAATAATTGAAATAAACATATTTGTTTAGTCTAAGATTAAGAATGAAAAATAACTAAGAAAATTGAGATTACCTCTTGGTCTGGGAGAATTATCTGGAGTATTTAACATTTCTTTAAAATGTAGTAAATTCGATTTTACAGTAATACTTAAATGCGTCGTTCCACGTAATATCTCTAGAGCTCTAGAATGAGCGACATGTTCGAAACTTTGGCCGTTCACTTCGAGGATTTGATCGCCTCGTTTCAGACCAACGTCTTCGGCTTTCGATTTTCTATCCACTTTCGATATGAAAATGCCGAAATTTCTCTCGTAACCACCTAAAATACAAAAATACGATTTGTTTGGATAATTTAAGTATTAATGTTTTTTTTTTTAAATTTACCTAATATTTGGAAGTTTAGCGGTTCATCCCGACTGGGCCTCGCCAACACCACATTTCTTATCCTAGCTTTGGCTGCGCAAGCAATATTTAACAATCGAAGTTGTCCCGTCATTTCTTCTTGCTCTAAGCCCATTTCAAACGTTTCCAAAAATTCTATCATATCAGGATCGGTCTCAAAATCAGTAAAATGATTATTGACCCAAAGCAATACCACTCTAAAAGACAATAAAACAGTCTTACATTACTAAGATACATCGCTAAAAAAATGACAATTTTTTTACCTAGTAACTCGGTCTCGTATATTCGCATCGCTAAACCAATCGAGTAATTGCCTTGCAACGTGCAATGGGCTGGCAATAAACGTTCTGTGCGTTAACAAGAAATCCTCAACGTATGTAGGATCTGTCAACGTATTTTCTTCAACTAACTGTTGCATTAATTTATCTGTCGTAGCGCGAATAACAACGTGGCCACGTCGATTACTATTCGGATCTGTAGAACCTCGAAGTTCAGTAACCTACAAGAAACATTCGTATCCTAACGACTGCGCCAACTACTATTTTCTGCACTAACCATGTACAATTGTCCGTTATCCTCGTGCCTTCTAGTATTTTCCTCACCCTGATGCAGTATTCTATAATAATCACCCTGTGTAACGCAAACAAACTGGCAATCATCGCATCTAGTTCGCATTAAACCGCGATGTTGCATCTTTTCCATGGTTGCCGTAATGCCAAAGTCATCGCCCATGCCCAAGATACGGGGCGGGTCGGATTCTTCGCCGGGGATAGTGATTTCCACTGTACCGTTCACGAGAACGGACCATGAATCCAGTTCTTCGCCGTCGTTCATCACAATGGTGTTGGCTTTCTCTACCACAGCGAACACCTGAGAAAGAATGAATGGCAGAAAAAGATATTCAGAGAAGAAATAATTGATATTAATGATGTTTATTTTTTATTTTTAAGGATTAAGTGGTAGAACAGCGGTTTTATATATATTATTTAAAGGAAACGACTGAACTTATTCTTTTACGTCTCTCTTTTTTATTGCTATTTATTATGATGTTATATGTACTTGAGGCGAAATACAGACTATTAATAATAATTTAACAGAAAAATGGTAAATGGGAAATAATTTCTAAAATTCTGTAGAAGAGTTTTGCAATTTATTTTATTTATTATAATTGTTTGATTAAATTTCGATAGAATAAAGTTTTTCAACAATAAATCAATCTTCTTTTCATAAATACAAGTTCCGTATAAAGTTTGATGTGCTAATAAAATTGATTGTTCTTACTCAAGAACAAGTTCCACAAAAGCATTTTGTGTTAACAATGTTTCGAGTTGGAATATAATTTAATAATGTAATAAGTTTTTGGCTGGGGAACTCGTACTTACCATAACGGAGCATAGAGCTTTCCGAACAGCCAGCGTGATATTAGTGAAAGCTTTCAAGTGCTGGGTAAACTCCAGCAAAGTTTCAATGTCATCTTCAGTACGGTCGGAAGGGTCTTTCTCTAAACAGTCCCTTACACGATCCCGAACAGTCAAACTCTGCAAAAAAAATTAAATATGCTCTTTTTAAAAAGGTTTTCTTTTAAATACTGCCTAGAAATTTTTTTTTTTTTAGAAAATTGTTTATTTACATCCATGCTTTCAGCTAGGTCGTCATCTTCATCGCTATCTACGATGCTTTCAACGAGGCCCGTGAGGTCGAGCTCGTCACCCTCGGAATGTGTGGATGCCATCGTATCGGAACCGGAATATGCGGAACTCGTATCGGAACTATGCGAACCTCGGCTACATTTCAAATATAAACCAGATCTACAAAAGGAAACATGAACTTTAAACGTAGATAATAAACGATAGACATATCAGCTTTCAATTAAAGATAAACTATTAATTACTTTTTTTTTTCTTAAAAGGGTGATAAAATAAAATGATGTACATATTGATATAATTAATATATTTGTACAGTAATTTTTAAAAGTACCGCACTTTTTGTTATTTCAATAAGAATTGATATGATGAAGACATAATAATTTTTAATATTATTAATTGATTTTTTAATTATAAACTTGTTAATACGACCGTAGAAATCGAATATGCATTTGGTAATAACATGAACATGAATTACTGTTTTGTTAGATGTATTAATTCGAAACAGAATGCTGATTACAGCTTCTATTATAATTATTCCAACTGTACTTATATATGCTTCACGTTTTATGATTATCAGGACCGTACTTTATATTTAATCAAGCTTAAATTTTGGAAATATACTTAAATCAAACATTTGGAAAATTATGAAATGCAAATAGGAAAAATTTAATTAAACTATGTAACAAATGAATGTATATAATAAATATGTATTAAAAAAATATTATATTTAAACGTCATGTAACTCCAAATTAAACTAGGCCAAAATTTTAGCAGACAATAAAAACAATTTGAACAAATATAAATTTAAAAAATCACAAATAACAACACAATTCTATTTATATTAATTTGAAAAACTTCGTTTTTTACAAATGTTATTTTGCTTTTAAAAAAAATCATAAATACGTCCCTATTATGTACAATGATGCACACGAGTACATCAATATGAGAGTAATTATTTGCTTTTTGCAATTATTCACGAATTTATTAATATTTAGAAAGCTTTTTATATATTAAAGGAAAAAATGGAATAAATTTAGTTGGCTTTATGTTTGTGAATTCATCCAGATATTTAATTATTTGTACGTAATAATTATTTTAGACATACGATTGCTTTAGAAAAAGTTCTTTTTACAATTATCAAGTTAATAAACATATAACTAATTTTTATTTTTAAATAGTTTGTATTTAAAAGTTACATTTGGCGTTATCTACGTTTTAAAGTAAATATTGAAATTGCTAAAATAAAAATTCACACTGCTATTTATTTAGTTGTTTAAAAAAGGTTGATCAAATATTTTGGAAGGTTTGTCAGGTGAAAGGCGAAAAAACACGTGATGTTTTTTAACAATCATAAAACGCACTCAACAACAAAACCTTCGTCTAATTTAAAAAATCGTTGCAAAAAATCCGACCCGAGCATCTCAAAACGTCAAATTGACCGACCTATGTTGACCCGGTCCAGTGACATGATTCGACCCGACCACCCCATGGTGTCCACCAACCACCCCACTGCTCTGCCCGCCAATTCCCGTTGTCACTGTGACAGTTCCCCCACCGGGCGCCGTCATAACGGTCGTCGTGCCGTTACCACCGCCCCCCACCACCGTGGCACTGTTGATACTGCTGGCATTGCTGCTGGCACTGCCCGGGGCCGCCGAAACGTACCCAGGATCCTCGAGCATATTGTTGTGGATGTTAATCGGGCGATGGGTACCGTGGGGGCCGTGATTTGTTGGGTCCATGTTGGCTGTTGTACGAGCGGGTGGCTTTGGGGGGTGGGATGATGTTGGGGTTGTGTTTGTGATCGTATTCGGGTGGCCGTCTAAGTCGGGGTAGTCGATCTGGAAGATAAATTAAAGAAAATGTCGTTAATTTGTTGCTGGAAAATAATAGCGACACATTTTTTATATGACATTTTAAAATAAGACTTTTTTAAATGTAAATTCAAAAAAGTCAACGGCTAAAATTTCTTTCAAAATTATAAATAATAATAATAACAATAAACAAAATATATAATATTTATTATCGCACTGGGCGAAGTTCATCAGAATATCAAAAAATAACGTAATTGGTAACTTATAACAAAAAAAAAAAACCCGTGCTGTTCTTCCACTTATAAATATGTAGATGTAAAATTCAATTTAAATTTAAATTAATTTGCAAGGTGAGAATTGATCGATGTTAATGATCATAGTGTTTTCTTACAATGCACTTGATTCAATTGAAGGGAAAGGTCAGAGCTTGTTGAATGCCAGAACTTTTCTGGGTTAATGCAGAAAATTTTGCAGAATATTCACTCCCGTCGATTTCGCATGAAAACCACCCACATTACGTATATGATGAATATTTTAAGGGAGGCAAAGCATGTTGGAAATAAATCTAACGAGTTGTTCAATTTTTTACAAAAAGTTTGTTTAAATTGTACGTGAAGAGCTAAACGCTCTTCTGTTTTTTTTGAATTTTTTTTTCTAAAAAAATCAGTTTTTTAAACAATTTTTGCAATGATTATTAATCTGCAAATGATTTCGATGGGGAATATTTGAAAAGATACAATTTTTTGAAGTGAGCAATTAGAAACATTTTATATGGACGTTAAAATTTACATTTTTTATTTTTTTTTCATGAAAAAAATACTCAATGGGACATTTTCTATTGATCTGAGGATTTTAAATCTGCAACTTGTTTTGCTGTTTTGTAGAAAAAATATCGTCAAAAAACTGAAAATTGAAAACGAGAAGAATTTCTTTGGTAAAAATTTTCTGGTTGATATTTTTTTTTATACAGTATGATCCCGAGATTTATAATCTGAATATATATTTTTTTTATAAACAAGGTTTATCGAAGTATAGATTTCTAACAAGTTTATAAGGACTTTCCATTTAATTGTATACATTTAATTGTACACAATTGTATAAATTTTCAACGTCAGAATGCAATGATTAAATATTTGCGGGTTTTTTTTTGCAATTACACATAATATGGTACAAACACGTAATAATTTATTATTGGCCAAACTAAATTATAACGAAGAAATAAATTTGAGAAATCACAATGGAAAAAAATGCATTTCTACACGTATTTTAGTCAAACATACAAAAATTTAAACAATTCTTAATAATTTTGAAAAAAAATCATATTTTACCTCCGACCAAGATATGGACGATCTCATTTTCGACCTGCCACGTTTCACTCTTAATTCAACCGCACCATCAGTGCAATCACGCGTATCATACGAACTGGCAACACTGTAAGGCCGATGTTGCCTTATATCACCCAAAGTACTTCTGCGTACCACCGTATGAGGTCGCTTTAGATCCATCACAGTTCTCACAGCGTGTTTCAACATATTTTGATAATTTTTATATTTGATTCGTAAAGAAAATCAATGATTTTTGTACAATTTTTTTTAGGATTAGTAACTCTTACTATTAAAGCGTTTTTATTAATCGAAATATTCAAAATTCTGCAAAATAAAAATTGAATATTCATTGCAGATTTGTCCATGAAATATACTCAGAAATTAAGAAAATTTGTTTGGTTTAAATAATTTGCTGGATATATGGCTAATTGTGAAGAAAGGGGGCAGAATTCAGAAATATTATTAAATGGTTTGTTACAGCTCATTTCTTTTTTAATTGGCGGAGAAATTTGGTAGTCGTCTGCGCATAGGGTTGTGCTTATCGAGGTTATACAGTACCAGTGGTGCCAGACAACAAAAAAATACTCTAGGTCTAAGAATTGAAATTCGTCACTATTTTATAGCTATCGTACAAATTAATTATGACATAAATATGATACTATAATAAGTATTTATCTACATTTCTTAAATTCTAGTATAACTTTTCTGCATTTTGTATTAATTTCGAACAATTCATTCTAATTCCATAAAATGGTTATAACTGTGCGTGGTGATTTGTCAACATTGCATTTCTTAGGACGCACTAGACACACCTACTTATTCTTTGGAGAAGACAGAAGCGTAGCGTTTTTTTTTTATATTATACATTTTGTAGAAATAATGACAATTAGTAATAGATTATTGTTAATTATGAAATAAATTCCAAATAAAGAACAATAGAAGTAAATACAATATAAAGTGAAAGGTATTTTTTGAATAAAATTCTGACAAGCATCATTTTGGCAATACCAGATTCAATTAATGTCTTGACTCTTTCCTGTCGGCGGTTTTTAAATTATAAAACAATATTTTATATTTTTACAACCTTGTCAGCTATACTACATTGCTTTAAGAATTTATTTTGTAAGTTCTTCGGCTGTACAATTAGATAATTGAAAAATACTATTTCGGGGCCGGTATATAATAAAATTGGCAATTACTAATAGTAATTAATCGTTATTTTATTGCTGTAAACTATATAGAGATGTGTGCAGTTGCTATTTATAGCTTAATAGAAAAAAATCTTAAGGCTAAAATAGTACAAATGATGCGTTTAAAAAAAAAATAAGATTTCGGGGATTTTTTACAAGATCTAAAAGTTTTGTTTTGATATTTCATCATGAATAGTTTTTTTAAACAATGTTCTAAATTTCGGCAAAAATTGCACTTTCATTATCTTTACAATGCATAAATAAATAATTACGTTCGATGCGCAATATTGTGTTTTTTAAACAAATTATAGTATCGTCAAAATGATGTACAAATATGAACGAATGTGGAATTTTGTGCTATTTGTTAATATTTTAACAATGTAGAACGTGCTAGCTTATCGTTTCATAAGGAAGGAAGTTGCAATACCATAGAAAATTATTACGGATAAATTTAGCTTAGAAATAGGGTGACCACCTTTGCTTCGCAGTTTTATTTAAAAAAAAATTATACGGCGTGAGAGCCGGTTTTAAAATCCCATCGACAAATAATCAGTTTAATATGAATTAATTGTAAAAAAAAAAATTTCTCGTTCGAAAAAATCTTAAAAACTAAAGAAAAAGTAGTCACCCTGCGAGACATAAATATTTGCACAAAATTTGACTGAAAGCTAGAATAGTTGTCTATGTAAATATACTTTATCCATAATATGAACGCAAAATTTGAACGTTTTCAATTTTTTTTTAATATTTTGCACCTTTCTCCTCCTATTTCATTGTGGATATTAATACGTATCGTATGTAGAATTTTTTTTTCGATTTACTTAATTTTTATTTTCTATTAAAAAAAAAACATACGGCTGAAAGCCGGTTTGAAAATTCAATCAATCCGTTTAATATCATTAAAAAAACAAGAAATCCCCGTTCCAAAATTCTTAAAATCAGAAAAAAGTAGTCACCCTTTAATATTTTAAAATATTTATGATTTTTATTCCAGTAAAATATTTTTTCCGATTTAATTTTTATTGCCCGATTTTTTCTTTTTTAATTTTTCCATCAAATTTCCTGGTTAATAAAACGACAACTGTGTTTTTATCGTGGAAGCGGTATAAATAGATAAGGCCATATTTTTTCTTGCTTGACTAATACGTTCGAAGTTTCAAATAGAAGAAGGTTTCCCTACAAATGTAAACAATATTTGGTAAATAGGGGTTAAAACGTTAATTAGGACTTCCGAAACGAGCTTATGTAAATAAGTGCAGATGTTGAGGGCTAAGAAAACATCTGAATACCGAAGGTTAAGTTTGTGAAGATTGCAGGCGTATTTGAAGTACGCTGAAATATTGAAAAAGAACAAGTACGGTGAATTATTTTTTTTAGTAAAATAACAAATTTTGGTTGTGATATTTTGAATTAAGGGGGCGATTTAATAAAATATTTTTGTGCGTGTTTTATTATATTTGAACGTAGCTCCATCTATAATTCGACTGCTCAATTATCAATTTACGATTTCTATCGATTTTGGGCAAATATTTTATTAATATATGTTAAAAAAAAAACATTTTTAGCTTCAAAAGTATTTTTAAGTCGAGAATTTTTGCCATGGTGTAAATTTGATATTCAGCCGTTCCAAAAATTCCAACATAAGACAACTTAAGGCAATTTTTTTCGAATGGTTTATTAATTTTTGTCAGAATCTCAAAGTACAAAAAAAAAAAAAAATGAGAAAACAGACTATTTTGAAATTTAAAAAAAAAAGTAACTATACCATCAGAAACTATCATTACCTAACCTTTCTTAAGGTGTGTTAAAAATAATTCTTCCTTACGATTTTTCTGTAAAAAAAATTGTTCGCTCAAAACATACGGATAAAAAAACTTAAATTATAATCCAATTGGGTTTAAATTTATTTTTAATTGGCAAGGTAATTAATAATCAATCATGCACTTTTTCACAATAAATTAGGTCAGGTCAGGTCACAGTTGATTTAAAAAAAAACAAAATGATACCACAAAGCACTTTATTAGACGAGAAAAAAGTCGATATTTTTTATCCAAATTATATTTTTAAATTAATTTTTGCATCGATGGTTAATAAACTGAAATTAAAGTATTTTTTGTTGAGTTTCAGTTTCGCGTTTTGCTTTTTGTTTCGTTTCGAACCGTTTTGTAGCGTTAATTAAATCGTACTAGCTGAATGAATGTTGAACGAGTTCAGCCAGTGGTTAAGACAGACTTTACGCATTAGTTAAACCACAAACGAATATATCTACTGGGAAGTATAAATGTAATAAATACACATATGAATATACGGGGTGAACTATTTAAAACAACACCGAGGTAATTGCACCATCTTTAATGTAAAATAAAACTGGTAGCTAGAATTCATCGAAATAACGTTTATTAAGAAATTTAATAATTTTAACATAGGCAATTTGCATAACATTTGACCCACTGTCAATTTCCCGATGATGACGCAGGTAGTAGTTAAATGTCTGATATGTGTGCGCATGTGTCATATAGCAAAATATGACACATGCGCATGTGTCATATAGAAAAAGTCGCATTCAGCGTTGCCATATTGGATCTAAATACTGCTGTTAAAATGAAAGTTTTTAAACTAAATTTCATTAAGTGGATTTTTGAACCTACACGACAAAAAAAAATCTTGCAAACGCCCAAAACAAACGAGAAAAAGAAATCTGATTTTTTTTTTTGACATTATCAACGCAAAAAAAAAACAGTACGCGCGATCCTTTGTTACAAACAACTTTCAAAAAAGAAAATACTTTTAAAAGCCAATTCGAAATTCAAAAATGAATTCGTCTTCTATTTCTCGTGACATTTGGTCTTTAAATGTCGTAATATACGTCATATCGTTATATTGAATGTGTAAATTGAATAAAAACTGCCATTTCCAAGTATATCACCACATATGACGGGAAGTTGCCTTTTCCTGCTCCGAATCGGAGCCAAAGATATATTTACGTAAGGTATATACAGGGTGCGCTATTAAAATATGCTATAAATAAAAGTACATGTGAATATACGACACTCTGTGGAGAAAAAATATTTTTTTTTTAAATACTTTAATTTTTTTAATATGAAAATTTACAGAGTGCTATTTATATTATAAATTATTTTTAGTACAGTGTAGTGTTTAATATACGCGGAATTAGAACATTCAGTATATTTATACAAATATTCTATCCATATAATATTATTTCAAGAACAAATTGACGTCCCTGGCGTCCCACAGGAACTTTGGTTTCATCTTACCAAGTTAAGTGACTCTTCCAATACATTTCATTCAATTTCATTGCAAAGCATTTTCGTATAATAAAGAAAAGTTGAAAGGCACTCCACATTTTAATCTACCAAGCTTTTTCTATGGCTGTCAAGTGTCAAATACACTCCAGTGACGTCCATAGACATTGGCAGATTGAGCAATTGTTTGTGGGAAACTCGTTGGAGTCAATTAAATCGATTGTGCAGCGAAACCTGCATATTTTTTGTATGTTTGGTTGCGGAGTGAATAAAAATTCGTTTTGTAAATAATATCGTTACAATTGAATATAACGCGTAAAAATTGTAAGACATCCGAATAGTTTTTTAAAACTAATTTAAAGTATAAGGGGTGTTACATTTTAAAATTTCAATTTTTTCACAATTAAAAGCGTCCAAATATCAACTGTATTATTTATTGTGTTGTAAATTATATTTTACGATTTCATGTAATTATAATAATCCCTTTTGCTGTTATGGTTGTTACTCTTGTATTTTTGTAAAATAAATTATTTATAAACGAAACGTATACACCCGAAGTAATATATTCTTGAAAAGCTAAATCGACCCAGAATAAAATGGATAGAAAAATTAAATCATTTAAAATTGAAATAGTTGAGTCGCATATATAAAAAAAAAATGCAACAACCTGTATATGTCAACATATTTTATGTCGTACAATTTTAAGCAGACTTTATTAAATCTATCTCTATTCGTTTTTGCTGAAAATTAGGTGGTGTCTTAGATGGACTACCCTGTATATTGAATTGCAGACCTGACCTGACCTGGCCCAGAATAAAATAAAATTAAAATAGTTGAGTCGCATATATATAAAAAAAAAATGGAACAACCTGTATATGTGAACATATTTTATGTCGTACAATTTTAAGCAACTTTATAAATTCTATCTCTATTAGTTTTTGCTAAAAATTTCTGGTGTCTTAGATGGACTACCCTGTATATTGAATTTCAGACGAGACTAAAAGATTCATTTTACACTTCGCTAAAAACAGATTTGAAAAACTAAGAGAAAAACAATATAATGAGCTCAGAGCGGGGATTTTGCGATTTTTTAAAAGTTTAAAAGTTAAGGTAAAAATGAAAATCGTTAAAAAGGCCTTTACGATGTCAAAGTTTTTGTCATCTGGAAATTATTTTACTATATTTTATATCCTTCATCTGATTTAAACGAGATATGACAACATAAGTACCATTACAATGAGAACGTCATTATTATTCTCCCATAATATATGTTCCAGTAGAATAGAAAATACAACTAATTACAATCAAAGACAATAGTAATGCGCCAATATAGGAGTTCCGTGTGCAGTGTATATGGCAAAGATAGTTGTGAAGTATCGAGTGCATTTGAACTACTGTTCTTCTGCACAAACGCATTTCTTTTGCAGATTAATGTACAATTGTAGTTCCGTGACCAGTTATACAAACAACAATGCTGTGTCATATTATTTCTAATTTAAAAACGGCAATGTTTATTTATTTTATATAACTACCTATGCAGAAACTAAACAGTAAAAAATTCTAAATATAAAACGAACTAGATTGGTTTTTTTTTTTTATAAATTTATATATATGGAAAATTACAGTAAACTTTGTTCAATTAATTAAATGATTTGGAAAACAAAAAATTAGGAAAATTCTAAATATAAAACGAACTAGATTGGTTTTTTTTGTTTTTTATAAATTTATATATATGGAAAATTACAGTAAACTTTGTTCAATTAATTAAATGATTTGGAAAACAAAAAATTAGGTTAGGAAACTTGTGAAAATTTCAGGTTGTAATTTCAATTGTAAAGTACGCCATACGTTGTGATAATGCACAAGAACTACTGACTTAACTAATGACATTATTCTGCAAAGTAACATTACACGATAAGTAGGTCATAAGTTGTTAACAACCCATACGAACTACTGACTTATTAACATTACGTGTCCGTACATTTCTCGATAAATTATTAAAATAAACACCGATTTAACTAACAAATATTGACGAAACTATATCGAAATAATATTTGAACTACTTTAGAGTAGTTTTCTCGATATAATCGAGAAATGCACACTAACGTTACGTGTCAAATGCAGCGATTATTTGATTAAAATTGCAGCTGATGAGTTAAGTTAAAATGCCTACTTTGGCGAAAATTTTAAGGTTAAGTATGGTATCCCATTAAATGCATGGCAAATAGAGGATTGGTCCATAATATAATCTATATATGCATTAAAGAAAAATAAATTTAAAAAATCCATGTATTTATTTAGCTATATTTTTATTATATGTTACGAGCTTGCTAATTATTAAATGTCGAAATATCGTCCCCCAAATATATTCGGCATCCACACACGTAATTAGTTATACCTGGTGTAATATTATGGTGTAGCGATTGTGATACTTGAAAACGTCATTGATTTAAAATTTATGTTCAAATCGCCGCACTATAATATTTAACGGGTATATAGCTAACACAGAGTGTTCCACAAATTATACTTAATTTCCGTTTACAATGAGATTTGCACATAACATATTCATTGGGAAATACACGAACTCGTCACTATTTGAACAATTCTTAATGTATAAAAAAAAAATTACGACAAAAAACAATTAATTAATATAAATTTTTGTACATTCATGATATATTCCTTTTAATAATAAAAAAAACATTTAAAAATTTCTGTCAAGTATCTTCATGATATTGAAAACAATTATTATATTTTTCAAAAAATTTAGTAGAATATATTTATTTATTATTACGAATATTAAATGCCAACTGAACTATATAAATATAATAACTTATGCAAGTGTTTTTTTCTTTCGTTTCTAACATCATTTACATTCGATATGGCAACGGTGTATAGTAGCGATGTGTAGTTCACTCGCGAATCACAACGACTCGTAAACGATGCAGTATAGTATACAGTACATATACAGTACTAACATTTATTTATTGATGAACGGAACGAAATTATATTTCCTTATATATATGTTTTGTATAAATTATAAACATTGTTGTTTTTTCTTGCTCATTCTTAATTCAAAATAAGTATTGAAATATATCAATTTATTTATTTTTTACCATTTAATATTTTTATATCGAGAAAGAGATAATTTTCAGTATGTGCATGTATTTCATATAGGTCGTGTACTAGTTCATTTAAAAAAGATGTTAGTAGTTCACGACCTATAGTTTGTGAACGGTACATTGAAATGAACTAGGTCCTCAAAATGACCTACAGTTTGCCATCGCTGGTGGATAGGACTTTTGCTGTATGACACATGCGCTCTATATATCAGACTTTTAAATACCAGCTACGTCATCATGGGGAAATTTACATCGGGTCAAATTTTATCGGGTAAATTACCTAAATGAAAAATATGTAATTTCTTTTTTTTTTCGCTTTGTAAACATGAATAGATCCGATTAAATCTCGTCAATCTTAGAATAGAGTTGCCATAGTGCACGGAATCTGCCTCAAAATACAACATTCGCAGATATTTATTACACCGTGTGCGGGCAGCTTTATAAAATCACATAAACAATTATTAGGTTAAAAGAACCATTTTAGATGCGAATTTTATAATGTTTAATGAATGACGAATTCGTGAGCAATTCACATATGTTATTTTAGCATATCAATTGCATTGGACATGATTAACAAAGTAGAGCGGTTGGAATAGTGGATGGATGGATAGATGAAGAAGAATGGATCTCGGCGTGGCGAAGCGATGGATGGATCAGGAGAACATGTAGCATCTGTCTATGGGAGCCCAGACGAATCGAAATTGCCCAAACAACAATTCTCAACGCTCATATGTGACGATTTATGCGAACAATCTGTTCATACAATGAAGTATCGTTTGTCTGGAGGTATTAAGAAGTTTCGGGGGGAATTTGTTAAATGCGAAATAAGTGCAAAAAAATCATATTATACAAAATTGGTTTATTCAAAAATTTGTTAATAGACTTGTCAATTTAATACTTCAACCCACTATATTTCTACCTCAATAATACTTAATAATAAAAGCCTACTATCACATGCATCGAAGATATTGTTAAAGATTATTTATAGGAGATTAGAAAATAAAGTAGAGGAAAGGCTAGGAGAAGATCAGTTTGGTTTTAGGAAAAACAGAGGGACGAGAGAGGCGATTTTAGCACTAAGAACGGTAGTAGAAAAAAGAAAGAGGGTAGGAAAGGTAACTTGCATAGCTTTTGTAGATTTAGAAAAGGCATTTGATAATGTAGATTGGGACATAATGTTTAGAATTTTAAAAGAAACGGGTATAGATTATAAGGATAGGAGAATAATTTTTAATTTATATAAACACCAAACTGCCTTAGTTAGAATTGAGGGGGAAGAAGAGGTAGCAAAAATAGGGAAGGGAGTTCGGCAGGGATGTACACTCTCACCGTTATTATTTAATCTATATATAGAAGATGGAATAAACAAAGTAAAAGAAGAGTATAGTGTAGGTGTGAATGTACAGGGAGAGAATATATATATGTTGAGATTCGCCGACGATATAGCTATATTGGAAGAAAGCGAAAAGAATTTAGAAAGGGTATTGAATGGTATGCAGGCAGTATTGACTAGGGATTTTAACATGAAAATAAATATAGGTAAAACTAAAGTGATGAGGTGTGACAAAAAGGAATGCAGTAGAAAAATGAGGATCACAATAGGAGATAATAGAATCGAAGAAGTGTCAGATTTTTGTTATTTAGGCAGTAGAATCACAAAAGATAATCGAAGCAAGGTAGATATAAAGTGTAGGATAGCACAGGGTAGGAAGGCATTCGTAGAAAAAGAACAGATTTTAAGATCAAATATTGACTTGGGTATTAGAAAAAGATTACTGAAGGTATATGTTTGGAGTGTAGCACTGTACGGGTGTGAGGCGTGGACTATAGGAAAGGAAGAGAAGCGTAGATTAGAAGCACTTGAAATGTGGTGTTATAGGAGGATGATGAGGATTAGTTGGGAAGATAAAGTAACAAATGAAGCTGTACTAGAGTTAGTAGGGGAGAAGAGAAGTATTTGGAGAGTGTTACAGCGTAGGAGAGACAGATTAGTAGGGCATATCCTTAGGCATGGGGGGATTATGCAATTGATCATAGAAGGTAGAGTGGAGGGAAAGAGAGGGGTAGGTAGGCCTAAATTGGAGTATGTGAGTCAGATAGTTGAAGACGTTGAGATGAATAGCTATAGGGAGATGAAGGGATTAGCTCAGGATAGATCGGCATGGCGTGCTGTTTCCAACCAATCTTTAGGATTGCGGACTCTTTAACTAACTAATAATACTTTTTCAACGATTGCTATATATTTTTGTAATTTCGTACCATGTATTTAAAAATTCTGTACATAATTGGTATAAAAGTTATTCTAGTGTATTTTCGATGGTGCTTCAGTTGGGAAAAGAAACACTTTCTTAAATAGATTTGCCAAGAGTGGAGTTCCGCAAGGCTTCAAATAGCCGGCGCATTTTATACTTAAAAGAATAATATCGTAAATTGCGTAGAGAAATGAAATTTGTTGATTTGCTGTTTGTTTTCGTATCTTGTAAAGAGTTTTGTATAGATTAAATCAGGATAATTTACTTTTAGCAATTTGCAGTAATAAAATTTAATCCAATAAGCCGATATTTGGAAGATGCAATTCTGTAATTATGTATATAAAAAAAAATCAAAATTTATAATGTTAAAGTTTCTGAAAAAAATGATATAAATTCGATAGAATTAAACATGATGTTAAATTTTTACAAATGCAACCGCTTTGGATTTAATGCTGCACTGTTGCCAAATCAGTAGATTTTCTACTAGATCTATAGAATTAAACTACTCATCTAAAGGGAAGAACTTAAAGCTCGTAAATAATCTGGAAGATATATTAAGTATTTTATTTATTTCATGAAATTCAGTGTGTAGAATTGTCAATATATTCAATATTATTATTTTGCTGCTAATATTTACGTATATTACTTGCGCCATCTATGGTTTATATCGTCTAATTAAATTTTCTACGAAGAATTGTCAAAAAAATTAAATTATAGGTTTCATGTTTGTTTCAATTCTATGCCTACACTTTACAAAAAAAAAAACCAAATAATATGAAAATACAAACTAATTATAACGAAAAGTCATATTTTTAGAATTAGAAACGACCAAACTTAATAATATCAAAATCTAACTTTAAGTACTAAGTTCAATTTTGAAAATTTCGTAAATTGTAGATTACAAATGATGATGAACGAAATATTTTCGATTTACACATAAAGTGTGCAATTAATATTTTTAAAAAATGCGTGAGACTTTCGCGCGGTAGAAGTGAAACTTCTTAGCTCCTAGAAAAAGTGGATTTTATACATTGCTTTTTTTCCATTTGTTAACGATTTTTTTTATTCGATATTCGATCACATTGTACCTAGCGGATTATTGAAAAATTGTTTATCAAATTCGCAACGAGCAGGTTGAAAGAATGTAATTTTGTGTATGATGCACTAGTGGGTGCATTTCTATTTGTCGATGGCTCGCTCAGCTGTATCAGATTAGTTAAAATTGCAAGTGGTTTATAAACCAATTGGCTCAGATTCGCTTTATATTGGGTAATAACTCTTTGAAAATAAAAATATTTGAAATTTGTATAAAATATTGAGACATCCACACTTCTCGCATTTATTAAAGTCTAAATACATTCTGAAATGTCACCAAGTTGGCAACAATAATCTAAAAAAAAAATGCATTTTTTAAGAATGCTTATATAATATATTTCTTTTTCCATTACACTTCGTATTTTTCATTCTGAAACTAAACACCTACCTATATAATATCATTACGATGACCAAACGTCAACGAATAAAGCGATATTTTACATCGATGGTATGTAATGAATTGTTATTAACAAAACAACAATAAAATAGACCATTGGAATTTCTATTGTTTAATATAGACACGCACCTGATCTATTAATAAAAAATAATTCGTTTTGGAAGACTGAATAAATATAATATAATACAATGGATTTGTTAAAATTTATTGACACGCAAAAAATAGTTATATACAAACATCCGAAATTAAAAAGTATCTTTTAAAGAAAATTAATTCAACTATTGATTTTATTTAAATTATTCAACTATTTCAGCGTAGTAGAATAGTAACAATGCCGAAGAAAATAGGAGCTAAATTGTGTGAGAACTATAGGACCATTAGCCTACTATCACATGCATCGAAGATATTGTTAAAGATTATTTATAGGAGATTAGAAAATAAAGTAGAGGAAAGGCTAGGAGAAGATCAGTTTGGTTTTAGGAAAAACAGAGGGACGAGAGAGGCGATTCTAGCACTAAGAACGGTAGTAAAAAAAAGAAATAGGGTAGGAAAGGTAACTTGCATAGCTTTTGTAGATTTAGAAAAGGCATTTGATAATGTAGATTGGGACATAATGTTTAGAATTTTAAAAGAAACGGGTATAGATTATAAGGATAGGAGAATAATTTTTAATTTATATAAACACCAAACTGCCTTAGTTAGAATTGAGGGGGAAGAAGAGGTAGCAAAAATAGGGAAGGGAGTTCGGCAGGGATGTACACTCTCACCGTTATTATTTAATCTATATATAGAAGATGCAATAAACAAAGTAAAAGAAGAGTATAGTGTAGGTGTGAATGTACAGGGAGAGAAAATATATATGTTGAGATTCGCCGACGATATAGCTATATTAGAAGAAAGCGAAAAGAATTTAGAAAGGGTATTGAATGGTATGCAGGCAGTATTGACTAGGGATTTTAACATGAAAATAAATATAGGTAAAACTAAAGTGATGAGGTGTGACAAAAAGGAATGCAGTAGAAAAATGAAGATCTCAATAGGAGATAATAGAATCGAAGAAGTGTCAGATTTTTGTTATTTAGGCAGTAGAATCACAAAAGATAATCGAAGCAAAGTAGATATAAAGTGTAGGATAGCACAGGGTAGGAAGGCATTCGTAGAAAAAGAACAGATTTTAAGATCAAATATTGACTTGGGTATTAGAAAAAGATTACTGAAGGTATATGTTTGGAGTGTAGCACTGTACGGGTGTGAGGCGTGGACTATAGGAAAGGAAGAGAAGCGTAGATTACAAGCATTAGAAATGTGGTGTTATAGGAGGATGATGAGGATTGGTTGGGAAGATAAAGTAACAAATGAAGCTGTACTAGAGTTAGTAGGGGAGAAGAGAAGTATCTGGAGAGTGTTACAGCGTAGGAGAGACAGATTAGTAGGGCATATTCTTAGGCATGGGGGGATTATGCAATTGATCATAGAAGGTAGAGTGGAGGGAAAGAGAGGGGTAGGTAGGCCTAGATTGGAGTATGTGAGTCAGATAGCTGAAGACGTTGAGATGAATAGCTATAGAGAGATGAATGGATTAGCTCAGGATAGATCGGCATGGCGTGCTGTTTCCAACCAATCTTTAGGATTGCGGACTGTTTAACGATTGATTTTATAATAGATTTTATTTTTATTTTGCCATTTACTGAAATAAGTCGTACTTTTTTAATTAAAAAATAATAATACGGCACTGCATCGCGGTAAATTAGTTTATTATCTATTAATTAAGAAACGTTTAATAATAAAAAAAGATGCTTTAGTAAAGATTTTTTAGATAATTTTATTGACAACATTTTTGTACATTCTGCAAATGGTCATCCAAGTCATCATTTTGATGCTTTCACTTATTGTAATATTCCGCGTTTGGGATGACGTAGTTATTTAAAATTTTAATTAATTAACCCAGTTTTGATTGAGGTATATCGGAACCCATATTTTTTAATTTATATGGATGATTTTGTTTTGAATAACAAAAAAGAAGCAGAAAATCAGCAAAAAAAATTTTTTTTTTTTTAGATAAATATGTTAGTGTTGGTTGAAAATGTTGGGAAACTGCATGGCGGTGTGGTCGCCACACGGCTTTCATTTTTTGCATAATTAAATTGAATATATATGGACTCGTATCGATTATTTGTCGTAAGAAAACAAAAAATATATTTTGCAAATTTGTGACTTATTTTTTACATAAATTTATTTAAATTTTCTGTTCTAATAACATGATAAAGTGAAATTATTGGTGGGGTTGTCTTTTTTTTTTTAGAAAAATATTTTATTAGTTCACAAATTGTTTCTAAACACAAGTTAAAAATTATTTTGTCATAAATAAAATTTAAAATCAATTTGCAAACTATTATATATATATATTTGAACAAAAATATGGAAGAAATTTCAAAAAAAAAAAATTTCCAATTTTCTTAAGACATTTAAACATATTCTACATTCTTGCTGAATTATTTGATCCGTTGTTTAATCCGTGCGGATTAAATTACGTGTATGTTCGTTGCGCATGCGTATTGTCATGTATGTAAAATCATGGAAGCCTTTTGGCATTCTTAACATTTTTATCGCTTCTGTCCTTGTGGTCACTTTGACATTTTGGAATTTTCTAACATTCGTGGCATTTAAAAAAAATGTTGTTTGTCGATTTTTCTACAACTCGTTATTTCTTTAGCAAATAATTATTAATCACGTGACGTATATGAAGAAATGTCATATTGTATAAATTCACATTCACATGACAGTAGAGGCTCAAAATAAAAGTTTGGTTTGCTTAAAATATAAACGTTGATATATATATATATTTTTTTAATTGTTTTAATTTATTATTATTAATTAATTTACTTACGACAATCATTTCTGAAGGCTCCAAAACGAAGCATTCGTTGTGCCTCCTGGCACTGCCACCTGTTCGTTTTCCAAAACTGAAAATAAAAATAAAATCAATGAAAATTAATTAAATCAAACAAAAGTTCCGAATTCATTATATCTGTTGCTCTAATAAAAAAATTTTTTTTTACACATTTGGCATTTATTTCTTTAAATAATCAGAGCAATGTCTTGTGATTATATTAAAATAATAATTTATTTATCTGGACTTGTAATTAATGCGTTGGTATACTTTTCTGACGTAACTGCTTATTTCATGATTAATAATTAATTGTTATGTGACAAGATGATAATGAGTAATTAGTCATGTGAATCAACTAGAAACCAAAAATAATTTTAGATAAATTATTTACAGCAAAACATGATAATACAAACATATGTCATGAAGATTTACAATACATTTGATTTCATTAATTTATTTCGATTTTATTTGATTGTAAAAAGTGCTAAATGGAAAACACACTGTATAACTAAGCGATTAAAAAAAATATTTTTTAATCGTGATGTAGGGTAAATTGATTTTTTTTTCTTTTTTTGTTCTATTGAATGAAATTACCAACAAAAACTAACCGGATGTTTTAAAGTTACGTTTTCTATAGAAAGGTAAGGCACAATATATTCGCTGCTATTCGGAAATGAATCGTTACGGTGTTTCGGAAGCGACCCACAAAAAAATTTAATAAAAAAAAAAACACGTGACCAAGCACCGTTTCAGTAATGATCGTGAAAACAATGAAATAATATAAGGGCACTACATATATCCTAGTTATGGTGGTTTTGATTTTTCAACGCCGATTTGCAGCTCGAAATAGACGAGTATATGGAACCCAACATACACTGCCGATGAAATGTACACGCATTGGTGAACAGGACGGTACTTGGGATATTAAAAAAAATCCTGAATGATGGCATTATTAACGAGGAACCAAAGGAATATTATAAAATTTAAGACAAACAAAATAATATAGGATGATTGAGCGCATTTTACATAGTTGCAATTATTTGAGTGTTTAAAAAGTTCTTCAATTTTGATTTTTTTTAAGAATATACCTTCAGCTTAGCTAATCTTTTTTTTCAAACGTATTAAGTACGGTCCTGTCCAGACTTACAATTAATTGCAACATACAGGATAAAAAAGATTCGAATTTGTATTTTATTAAATTAAATGTTGGTATGTCCATGGAAATTAAATAAATTATTAGATATATTATATTAATTATTTACTTTAATTTAAACTGGTTGTCTTATTGTAATATATTGTCTGATAAATTTAAATATATAAATTTTTATAAAATAAAATAGAAATTTTCTAAAATACCTCCCATTATATTTTTAGTTTTATTAAAAGCAATAAATAGTGCCTTCTAAATATTTTTAATAATATATTCTAACATTTTATAAAAATAGAAATTAGAATTTTGTCTATCCTGTATATTGTCGGTTGCAACAATTCTATACATGTATAATTTATTTTAAAAACCAAAACCAAAAAGACTAGAACATACTATCTTAAACGGACAAAATATCTGATTGTAGAAAGAAAAAAAATCAAAATTGAGATAAAATCGATTTTGTATTAATTTAGGGGAAAAAGAAAGATAATATTTGATTGTAGTGTCATACGCAATAGAATGATTTAGTGCTGTGTTAATTTTCACAGGTCTAGTGTATGAGTTCGACAGTAAAACTATACCCCGTTAAGATTGCCATCATATGTGTTTCTTAGATGTGTGGTATCCCCTTAATAATTTTTTTTGTTGCTAAAATTACAAAAAAAAAACAAATGCCAGTTCTTTGGACATTTCAGATGTTAGTATTTAATGTTGCTGTGTTGCCAAATCAGTCGACTTCCCACTAAATATAGAGAATTTAATTACCCATCTAATGGCAAGAATTTAGATTGTTAAACACTTATTTTCGTACCCTTAAAGTCAAAACCAAAAGGACTAGGACTTACTATCTTAAAGGGACAAAGTTGAGTATAAAATGATTTTTAGATTTAAATTATAGTAGGGGTACTACAAATAGTAGTGTGTGTATATCGGTTCTGGGCCCTCCTCATTACACGATGACGTCTCCCTCAATGAGGAGGGCCCAGAACCGGCATAGACCGACACTACTTACAATAAATATCAACCAACGAGCAATAAATATAAAACGTAGTGTATATTTAACATAACATTCAAGAACTAAATTGCCAACGAAGTTATAATTGTCATCAATTGATTGATGGACGGAAATGCTAAGTTGCCTATATAGAAAATATAGTACCTATCGTTTTGCGAGATCCTATGTTGATCCGGTTGCTGAATTATTTAATTTGCGCGAATTAAATTTGGTTTTCTTCAACTTCTGACAACTCTCTTAAATTCATGACAATCTGTCAAAAAAAATAGATATTCGATGCGGATTAAATACCGGATCCCGAGATAATGACGAGCCTCCAGTTGTTCAAGCAGGTTTATTATAACAAGTCCAAAAAGGTTATTTCGAATATCTAGGTGAAGAATTCTAGCTGTCATGTCCGATGCTAGTTAGTAGAAAACGGGTTTATGTAAGAACTGTAAAAGTGTCGGGAGGATTATGTTGAAAAGACGATGTGGAGATAACGGTTACGTTGCACGTCTTTTTTTGCAGAAGTAGAGTGATTATAATTTAACCTAGTGGTATATTTGTGTCAATTAGCGGTTTGTATTTGTAATTTGCAACAATGTACAATAGACAATTTTTTATAAATATATTTAATCAAGTAGATAATATTATTGTTACAATAAAATGTAAAACAGGAAGACGATGTTTTAAAATTTACTTTATGATGTTTTTCGGATGTTTTTTTTTGTAACTTGTTATTGATTTTTGATAGCATTTTAAGAACATGACCCAGAGAAATTTTTATTTTGCAATAAATTTGTTATTATACAGCAGCACTGTGCAAATAAAGGATCGAGGGCCGCATATAAAGATTTTTTATTATAAGCGAAGAAAATCAAGTTTTTTATATATAAAAAAAATTATATTTAATATTTTTAAGGGGTATTCTTAGGGATATTTTAATGGATGTAATATAATAATAAAATAATCAATTCTCTTGAAAAAAAATTATTAAAATATTAATAGTAAAATGTATGCAGTCAAAAATTATGAATTTTTCAAATTATTTTTATATTCGGAATTATATACTCGTAAATGCGGGCTCGATTTTTTAAAATATAAAATACAGAAAATTGCTTGATTAAAAAAAAAATGTCCAACAATTACGGCAAAAATTATATTTAGTAATCATTTAATGAAGTTACGAAAAATGATACTGTCTAATTATTAAAAAGAAAAATTGTGCATTTAGAGATTTCTGTCGGTATCAATTTTTTTTTATTAAAAAAAAATTATAATAAAATATTAATAGTAAAATTTATGCGGTTTAAAATTGTGAAATTTTCAAATAATTTTTATATTCGGAAGTACATATATATGCGGGCTCGATTTTTTTTAAATATAAAATACAGAAAACTGCTTGATGAAAAAAAAATTGCCCAACAATTACAGCAAAAATAATATTTAATAAATTTAAGAAAAAATATACTGGCTAATTATTTGAAAAATAATAATTTGTGCATTTGGGATTTTTGTTGGTATCAATTTTTTTTTATATAAAAAACTATTTTCTCGATAGATATGACACTTCAATTACCAAAAACATATTTTATCTACTTTTGACCTACAAAATTGTACGAGAAAAAATGGCCAGCAGTCTTTCAAATAAAAGTTGCACAGCGCTGGAATATACAGGATACTTTAACCCGTACAAAATAATCCCAGAATATATTTCAATTCTAAAATAAAATAAACGAAAAAAGAACGCTCCAATTTTCGCGATTCAAAAGCAATTCCTCTTGTTCTTCATCTACATTCCTATGCAGTGTAACAAACAGCAGATAAAACGTACCATGTCGAATTACATCATCCACGGTAGGTGATTAGATATAAGGCCGCCAAAGAGCCAATCCAAAGACACCAAACACAACAAAACTGAGCAGCCTCATTTATAATGAACATTCGTATTATGTTTCCGATTATTTCTGATCAAAGTCTCGGCTAAATAACACCGGCAGGCTCGAGAGCGATCATTCCAAGTCATTTGTTATAATTACGAGATTTACAACAACGGCGAGTCTAATTTTTGTATTTTTTTTTTTAAATGAATAATTGCCATTTGGCCGATCTTTGTCTGTCCGTAGTTTTTTTTTTTTGCATTAACAATTGCGTACAAAGTTAAAATTTTAATTATTTCAGTAAAAGGAAAAAAATTAAGAATTTTTAAGAGGAACCTGTCATAGACAGGCTTCCAACTAGTTTATAGATATAGCGTAGAAATTGTGATTAAACTTTAAAAAAATAATAATAATAACAATATTTAAAATATATGTTGATTAAAGTGAAATAATTTTTTTTAAAGTTAATTATGTACAAATTGTTTTGCAAAAACGATCCATTAAAAATTTTGATTTGTTGTTTCAATAGAAAAAAAAATTGGTATATATAAAACATACAGGGTTTCATCAAACAATATAAATTCGAAAATATCAAATGATGTGATGAAATCGCTTGAAATGCAGTTTTATTTGCATAAATGGGAGAGATCAAATAAAAATAATGTAATAAAAGTGAGGGTTACGCAATTCATTAAATTTACAATGCAAATATTATCCACCGACGGATTGGAAACTTTAAAACTTAGTATTAGAATGATTTATAGCTGGTAAAAATTAACTGCATGTCCTTTCAAGGAGATCAACTAACAACTTGCACGATTTTACATAAATAGTTTGTTTTAAACTTAGTTTAGATATACGTTTCAATTCAATTAACACTTTCTCAGATCTTATATCCATTAGAGACGTGGCGCAATCTCGTGTGTAAACTAATATACGTAGAAATTTGGATTTACAACGAAAAAAAATTGAGCTCTTTATTATAAATCAATTTTTCTATAGTGTAAAAATAATTTTTTATATTGAGAATATTTTTAATATATTTTTCTCATTCAATTAACCACCACATATTATTTCGAAGTAGCTTTACATTGATGCATCGTACAGGATATTTGAAAATGAAACACCCTATATAGTTAAAAATATTTTTAGAATATCGATCTCGAAGATTTATTTGTAAATCTGAATTTTCAATTTTTTATCTATATTCGTTGAAAAATTTGCCGCATCACCCTGTATAAAATTGAAACTCGTTTGAAATGTGAAATGACAGCTTTATCTGAGATTAGGCGATGGTTCAATTACTTCCGTATATAAAAAATTATAATTTAATTATCCAAATTTGAAAAGTTCATCACAAAAAAATTAGTCGTTTTTGTAATTTGTTATACAAGGCAAAAGAAGAAGGAAAGACATATTCAGATTACGGTACATAATCTGAAATAGACGATTTTTTTATATTAATTAGAAATTTTGCAATTTCAACAAAATGGAAAGCGATATTATAAAATATAGTCGTGGATTTCTTTGTTTGCTAGAAATTCAATACAAACTATTGGACGATTGTCTTACCGATGGCGAACTAATTTGACGTAACCAGGGATTCTCAATAGGATCAATATGGACCATATGCGAGCCAGTGGCATTTTTTTATAGAGTCAATCGAAGAGAGATATTTTTCAGCTAGTTTTACTATTTTTTAGATATTTTCGAATGTTTGAAAAAAAATTTGTTGGACTAAATAGGAAATTATTTTTAGATACATGAAATTTTTTTAATTGATATATTATACAAAATCTTATGAAGCAAAAACAAAACATCAAAATCATAGATCGTCGTTTTCATGAATATTATTTTAAAGAGAATCGATGCAAAAAAAATGTTGAGAACCTCTGATATATACCTAGTCTCTTCCACTTTCTTCGGCATATATGAATCCAAAAAATTAATAAATTACAGCCGAACAAACGGCACAATGTAATTGGAGCACATACGAATTAGCGATGTGTAGTTCACTCGCGAACCGTTCAATCAAATGACGGGCGTACTGTGACGATGTTTTGCAACGACCTATAGGTTAGTTCGTGAACTATAAACTAGATGGTGCACGGTGTACGTATTGATGTACTTGTACTAGGTCCGCAACCCGTCGTGTACTAAACCATTCATGAATCACAACGACTCGTAAACGATGCAGTATAGTATACATTACATATACAGGACTAACATTTATTTAGTGATAAAGTGTGTTGGTAAACAGAACGAAATAGGAAACTCGATGCAATATTTATGTTGGTATCATATTTCATTTGGAATAATATAATTAATATATTCGCAAGACCAAAACAGGTCAGAGTAGATGTCGATAGGTTAAAATTAGCTGATGTATGTGAAAAGTACAAGCAGAAAGTAGAAATCATGGCTAATGGAACATCTAGGAGCGACATAGATTGCGAATGGAGGGAAATCAGAAATGGGTTAACTACAGCAGCAAATGAAGTATTAGGCACAAAGAAAAGGGCACGTAGGAGGGAATGGATCACGGAAGAAATAGTTGAAATGATAGAAGCAAGAAGGAAAATTAAAATTGGAAACACAGAAGCAGGACAGAAAAAATATAAGGAACTAAGGAACTTAATTAATAGGAAATGCAAGCTAGCAAAAGAAGAGTGGATAAAAGGAAATTGTGAGGATATTGAGGAGGATATGAGAAGAGGTAAAGTAGATTTGGGCTACAGGAAAATTAAGTCACATTTTTCTAAAGGAAAACCAAAGGGTAACATTATATGTGATAAGCAGGGTAAGGAACTCACAGAAAATAAGGAAAAAGCTAGAAGATGGAAGGAGTATCTTGAAGATTTATATAAAGGTAGGCAGGACATGGAGGAGCTAGAAAATGTGGAACAGATAGATGAGGATGACTTAGGTCCTAGCATACTTAGGTCAGAGTTTCATAGAGCATTAAATGATTTACGGAATAACAAAGCAGCGGGGATTGATATGATACCAGCCGAATTAATAAAACACGCAGGGGAAAAAATGCAGGAGCGATTATACAGGTTAGTTTGTAAAATATATGAGAAGGGAGAAGTACCACAGGATTTTCAGCGTAGTAGAATAGTAACAATGCCGAAGAAAATAGGAGCTAATTTGTGTGAGAACTATAGGACCATTAGCCTACTATCACATGCATCGAAGATATTGTTAAAGATTATTTATAGGAGATTAGAAAATAAAGTAGAGGAAAGGCTAGGAGAAGATCAGTTTGAATTTAGGAAAAACAGAGGGACGAGAGAGGCGATTCTAGCACTAAGAACGGTAGTAGAAAAAAGAAAGAGGGTAGGAAAGGTAACTTGCATAGCTTTTGTAGATTTAGAAAAGGCATTTGATAATGTAGATTGGGACATAATGTTTAGAATTTTAAAAGAAACGGGTATAGATTATAAGGATAGGAGAATAATTTTTAATTTATATAAACACCAAACTGCCTTAGTTAGAATTGAGGGGGAAGAAGAGGTAGCAAAAATAGGGAAGGGAGTTCGGCAGGGATGTACACTCTCACCGTTATTATTTAATCTATATATAGAAGATGCAATAAACAAAGTAAAAGAAGAGTATAGTGTAGGTGTGAATGTACAGGGAGAGAAAATATATATGCTGAGATTCGCCGACGATACAGCTATATTGGAAGAAAGCGAAAAGAATTTAGAAAGGGTATTGAATGGTATGCAGGCAGTATTGACTAGGGATTTTAACATGAAAATAAATTCTAGGTAAAACTAAAGTGATGAGGTGTGACAAAAAGGAATGCAGTAGAAAAATGAGGATCACAATAGGAGATAATAGAATCGAAGAAGTGTCAGATTTTTGTTATTTAGGCAGTAGAATCACAAAAGATAATCGAAGCAAGGTAGATATAAAGTGTAGGATAGCACAGGGTAGGAAGGCATTCGTAGAAAAAGAACAGATTTTAAGATCAAATATTGACTTGGGTATTAGAAAAAGATTACTGAAGGTATATGTTTGGAGTGTAGCACTGTACGGGTGTGAGGCGTGGACTATAGGAAAGGAAGAGAAGCGTAGATTAGAAGCACTTGAAATGTGGTGTTATAGGAGGATGATGAGGATTGGTTGGGAAGATAAAGTAACAAATGAAGCTGTACTAGAGTTAGTAGGGGAGAAGAGAAGTATCTGGAGAGTGTTACAGCATAGGAGAGACAGATTAGTAGGGCATATTCTTAGGCATGGGGGGATTATGCAATTGATCATAGAAGGTAGAGTGGAGGGAAAGAGAGGGGTAGGTAGGCCTAGATTGGAGTATGTGAGTCAGATAGTTGAAGACGTTGAGATGAATAGCTATAGGGAGATGAAGGGATTAGCTCAGGATAGATCGGCATGGCGTGCTGTTTCCAACCAATCTTTAGGATTGCGGACTCTTTAACTAACTATTCGCAAGATTAAATATGTTCTTAAATATGTCATGCCATTGCAAATTTGTGCAATAATGCAGAAATAAACATCTAAATCTTATAATTTTTCTATTTCATACTGAGTGCAATGATGCAATCACTTAATATCAAATCAAAGCTGTGAAGTTTGAACAGCGAAGATTCGGAATAGAAAATATAAATTATAACGCCTAATAAAACGATTCTATCTAGTTCATTTTATTATAGTTTGTACATTTAATTTTCAAGTGTTACTAAAGTAGTAAACATTTTCATCAGTAACTATGAATAAGTATTTTAGAACTTCATACAAATAATCGTGAGTACCTAGAGAAGAGCTTTATATATATATATGTATTGTTCATGTAACCGTTCATGAATCACAACGGCTCATAAACGATGCAGTATAGTATACATTACATATACAGTGCCAATAGCAGTACTAACATTAATGTGATAAAGTGTGTTGCGGAACGGAACGAAATTATATTTCCTTATATATGTGTTTTGTATAAATTATTAACATTGTTGTCTTTTCTTCCTCATTCTTAATTCAAAATAAGTATCGTAATATTTCAATTTATTTATTTTTTACTATTTAATATTTTTATATCGAGAAAAAGAGATTATTTTCAGTATGTGCATGTATTTGGTCATATAGGTCGTGAACTAGTTCATTTTAAAAAGATGTAATAGTTCACGACCTACAGTTCGTGAACGGTACATTGAAATGAACTACGAACTAGGTCCTCAAAGTGACCTACAGTTTGCCATCGCTAATACGAATGAATACAATATCAACGGCCATTAATAATACCACCATCTTGAAATAGACAGTATATCATCATTATTTATGGATTTTGCTTAAAAAAGTGTTACAAAAACGACGTAATTTCAATTTTTTGCATGGTTGCGATCAAATTTCGTTTGCACCTTTTCGTTTTTTTAAAGGAATTTTGTATCGAAATTAATAATTTTGCATGTAATCCATTTGCAGCTTTCCAGGTATTTAGTTCTCGTAAGGAAATATTTGCAAATTACATATAATGACATAGCAATCAACATACCTTACAGTTACCTGTTGTGAAACCTCCTACTGATCTTCAAGGTTAACCACTTACTTCAAACAACTATCCACTTGTTCGATAGGATGCATAAAATACATTCCTAAACTATATATGCTCGTATATAACGATAATTTCAAATTAAATCCTCATTTTTTTTCAATTCTCCCAAATGTAGAATGGAACATAATCTTAAAAGAAACGGTAATTGATTATAAGGACAGGGAAATTATTTTCAATCTATACAAACATCAAATGGCTTTAGTTAGAATTGAGAGGGGAGAAGAGGTAGCGAGAATAGGAACGGGAGTCAGGCAGGGATGTACACTGTCGCCATTGTTATTTAACCTGTATATAGATGATGCAATAAACACGGTAAAATAAGAGTATAGTGTAGGTGTGAATATTCGGGGATAGGAAATATATATGTTGAGGTTCGCCGACGATATAAAGGAAGCAGAATTTAGAACAGGTCTTAAATGGTATGCAGGCAGTAATGACTAGGGATTATAATATGAAAATAAATATAGGCAAGACCAAACTGATGAGGTGTGACAAGGAATGCAATAAAAAAATGAGAATTAGAATAGATGATAGAATAGAAGAATTGTCAGACTTATCTTGTTTGGATTAAAAATATAACTGATGTAAGGTAGATATAAAATGTAGGATAGTACAGGGTAGGAAGGCATTCGTAGAAAAGGAGCAGATTTTAAGATCAAATATTGACTTTGGTAGTAGAAAACGATTAGTGAAGGCATGTGTGTGGAGTGTAGCATTGTACGGGTGTGAGGCGTGGACTATAAAGAAGAGAAACGTAGAATAGAAGCATTTGAAATATAGTGGTATTGCAGGATGATGAGGATCGGTTGGGAAGATAAATTAACAACTTAACAAAGCGTAGAAGAGTATGTCATATTTTTAGACATAGGGGTATGATGCAATTGGTTATAGAAGGTAGGGTAGAGGGGAAGCAAGGGATAGGTGGGCCTAGTCTAAATTTCACAAAAAAATTCATCATCAAACATAAAAACCTAATTTTCTATACTTTTTTCTTCTATACATTATTTTTGGTTCGATATCTTGCTTACTAAAACTACAAATAAATGCGAGCCATTTTATGCATCGCTTCTAATTCTACGAAAATCGAGTCCACACCATCAAACATCAAAGATAATCTTAAACGCAAATAGTCGTTTGTGAATACATAAAAGTCATTCAAAATGTATACATCATTATTGCTAGTTGTATATATAATGAGGGGCGTACAATTTAAACCTCGAATTGGATATTGTGCTCAGGCGACAAGATTAAGCTGTATTAGATGGTAAATTGTACCGAGAGTTAACCATTTGTGCGGGCTTAATTTAGACATATTGTCTGTCATGGCGGAAGGCCATTTGCGGTTATCACACTCAATTAAGGATCGAAATTGGTGTAAAGAAGGTTGCATAAAAATTATCTAAAAATATTTTTTGATTAACCAACTATGTGAATGAAATGTTTTTGGCGGGAGTGTTAAATTTGTGCGACGATTTTGGCTTTTCTGGACATTGTTGCCAAAAATTTCTTATTAGTTCAAAAATAAATATATATCAGATGCAGTAGGTTTTTTTTTTAGAAATATTTTCATTAAAACGAATATTAAATAAAAATTTGTAACCATAAAACGTATAAAAGGCAATTAAAAAATGTTTCTTTAAACATCAGCATTTAGATTCGACATGGCAATGGTGGATGGGACATTTGCTGTATGACGCGTGCGCACCGTGCATATCAGATATTTAAATACCATCTACGTCATCGTAGGGAAATTTACATTGGGTCAAATGTTACGCAAATTGCCTACCTTAAAACATTTATTTTTATATTTATAAATATATATCAATGCGACATATTTCTTTAATGGAATACCGATTTTAATGTATTCTAGAATTGTATATACCCTATCGCTATGGAACATTGTGTAACACCCTGTATAGAAGGCAATATAATGAAGCTATATAACGACAGATTTATTCAATTAAATGGCTATTTAAGAACCGTTTGTGATTGTATTGAACGATCTTCTCAGTGACGTTCGGTTTTTGACACCCACATTTTTGACAAAGTGTCATTCAAAAATTTTCAGGATAATTTTAAGATATTAGAATTACTATAAATAAAAACCTGTTTATTTTACCGCGTTCGTCGGAATATCGATTCTCTTAATTATTTATTTTTAATGAATAAAATAAGTACGTTTGTATTGTGTCAATGGAAATATGTTGTTATTCAAAATTGTGGATTTTTTGTACAAAAAACAAACAAACATTTGGGTAATAACAACAAGAATTTACAAAAAACGTTTCCTTAAACATGAGCATTTAGATTCGATATGGCAACGGTGGATGGGACTTTTTTCTGTGTTGCACGTGCGCACCATACATATCATACATTTAAATTATATCTACGTCGTTATAAGGAAACTTACATTGGGTCAAATGTTATACAAGTTGCCTACCTTAAAACGGTGGATGGGACTTTTTTATGTGTTGCACATGCGCACCATACATATCAGACATTTAAATACTATCTACGTCATCATAAGGAAACTGAGATAGGGTCAAATGTTATACAAGTTGCCTACCTTATTTTAATTACACACACACAGACATATTTTTTTGATGAAATACTCATTTTAATGTATACTAGAATCGTATAAAAAAATTCTAATGTAAATCAAGTTTTGTTTAAAATTCTCGCATCGAAATTGAAATTAAATAATATTAATTGAACGATATCTTAAATATATTGGTGATATAAAAATATTGTCTAATAAAATTATAAATAAAATATTGAACTTAAATATTTTTTTAATTTTTTTTTTGAAGTTCAACGTCCATTAAGAACAAGTAATAATGGACTTTTCAAATACAGATAATAAAAAAATTACTTACGTGACGATTTGTCACAAATATCTGTGTATAGAATGAAAAACTTAAATTTGAACGTAACTATTTTGCGAATTATTTACGTGGTTGCTGTTTTTACTTTGTCTAAGCGGTCAACCGAGTTCAATGTTACGTGCAAAAATAGTTGCGAAAAATGTAAATAAAATTTTCTGTTCGATCGTGGAGTCCAATAAACCCAATGAATAAATAAATAAATAAATAGTAGTCAAGTTCGAATAACTGCATTAGTATTAATACCATCGGGTTTTCAAAAAATATATATAATTTGAACATAAATATTCTAAGGTTATAAATTATGGAATTAACAATGGAAATTAAAAATTAAAAATATAATATTAGTTTTTAATGGGCATTGTACTCCAAAATATTTAATTTTAATATTATTTTACAATACAATTTATTGCTATATCACAAAATATTTTTCGATTATTTATTTTTTAATCTAATTTTACAACAAATCTTGAAATGAATTTCAATGGGTTTATAAAAAAAAAAAGCATTCATATAAGAAATTTGTTTGAAATCATTCAAATGATTTTTTTAAATATTTTTTCGTGTTTACAAAAAAAATATTATCATAAATTTAAATTGATCGTATATACCAGATGTTTGTTAAATTTAAAAATATATTTATATTTAAAAAAAATCTCTGAACATTTAGCATTTAGATTTTTATTTAGAGCATTTAGATTCGCTAAGGCAACGGTGGATGGGACTTTTGCCGTATTTCTCTGAAGAAATAAACAGGCAAATAATCTTATATTACTGTAAATAAAATATGTCTATAAATAAAAATACGTTCATTTTTTAGAGCGAAAGAAAAATTGCTCATTCTTTAGATAAAGTAGATGTAACAGTTAGTTAAAGAGTCCGCAATCCTAAAGATTGGTTGGAAACAGCACGCCATGCCGATCTATCCTGAGCTAATCCCTTCATCTCCCTATAGCTATTCATCTCAACGTCTTCAACTATCTGACTCACATACTCCAATCTAGGCCTACCTACCCCTCTCTTTCCCTCCACTCTACCTTCTATGATCAATTGCATAATCCCCCCATGCCTAAGAATATGCCCTACTAATCTGTCTCTCCTACGCTGTAACACTCTCCAAATACTTCTCTTCTCCCCTACTAACTCTAGTACAGCTTCATTTGATACTTTATCTTCCCAACTAATCCTCATCATCCTCCTATAACACCACATTTCGAATGCTTGTAATCTACGCTTCTCTTCCTTTCCTATAGTCCACGCCTCACACCCGTACAGTGCTACACTCCAAACATATACCTTCAGTAATTTTTTTCTAATACCCAAGTCAATATTTGATCTTAAAATCTGTTCCTTTTCTACGAATGCCTTCCTACCCTGTGCTATCCTACACTTTATATCTACCTTGCTTCGATTATCTTTTGTGATTCTACTGCCTAAATAACAAAAATCTGACACTTCTTCGATTCTATTATCTCCTATTGTGATCCTCATTTTTCTACTGCATTCCTGTTTGTCACACCTCATCACTTTAGTTTTACCTATATTTATTTTCATGTTAAAATCCCTAGTCAATACTGCCTGCGTACCATTCAATACCTCAACATATCTCAACATATATATTTTCTCTCCCTGTACATTCCTGCCGAACTCCCTTCCCTATTTTTGCTACCTCTTCTTCCCCCTCAATTCTAACTAAGGCAGTTTGGTGTTTATATAAATTAAAAATTATTCTCCTATCCTTATAATCTATACCCGTTTCTTTTAAAATTCTAAACATTATGTCCCAATCTACATTATCAAATGCCTTTTCTAAATCTACAAAAGCTATGCAAGTTACCTTTCCTACCCTCATTCTTTTTTCTACTACTGTTCTTAGTGCTAAAATCGCCTCCCTCGTCCCTCTGTTTTTCCTAAAACCAAACTGATCTTCTCCTAGCCTTTCCTCTACTTTATTTTCTAATCTCCTATAAATAATCTTTAGCAATATCTTCGATGCATGTGATAGTAGACTAATGGTCCTATAGTTCTCACACAAATTAGCTCCTATTTTCTTCGCCATTGTTACTATTCTACTACGCTGAAAATCCTGTGGTACTTCTCCCTTCTCATATATTTTACAAACTAGCCTGTATAATCGCTCCTGCATTTTTTCCCCTGCGTGTTTTATTAATTCGGCTGGTATCATATCAATCCCCGCGGCTTTGTTATTCCGTAAATCATTTAATGCTCTATGAAACTCTGACCTAAGTATGCTAGGACCTAAGTCATCTTCATCTATCTGTTCCACATTTTCTAGCTCCTCCATGTCCTGCCTACCTTTATATAAATCTTCAAGATACTCCTTCCATCTTCTAGTTTTTTCCTTATTTTCTGTGAGTTCCTTACCCTGCTTATCACATATAATGTTACCCTTTAGTTTTACTTTAGAAAAATGTGACTTAATTTTCCTGTAGCCCAAATCTACTTTACCTCTTCTCATATCCTCCTCAATATCCTCACAATTTCCTTTTATCCACTCTTCTTTCGCTAGCTTGCATTTCCTATTAATTAAGTTCCTTAGTTCCTTATATTTTTTCTGTCCTGCTTCTGTGTTTCCTATTTTAATTTTCCTTCTTGCTTCAATCATTTCCACTATTTCTTCCGTGATCCATTCCCTCCTACCTGCCCTTTTCTTTGTGCCTAATACTTCATTTGCTGCTGTAGTTAACCCATTTCTGATTTCCCTCCATTCGCAATCTATGTCGTTCCTAGATGTTCCATTAGCCATGATTTCTACTTTCTGCTTGTACTTTTCACATACATCAGCTAATTTTAACCTATCGACATCTACTCTGACCTGTTTGGACTTCTGTAATTTCTTGAATTTGACCTCTGAGTCCAGGACTACTAAATTATGGTCACTATCAATATCTGCTCCAGGGTAACTCTTACAATTCTTAATCTGGTTCCTAAACCTCTCTTTAACCAGTATGTAATCTATCTGATACCTCCTTATATCTCCTGGCATTTTCAATAATAAATAATACAAAATTTAATAGGATTGCGTTATTAATGGCTATAAAATGGATATTTCCATGACGGTCTTCCATAGATCATGCACATACACATGCATCTATAGATTGTAAATAGTCTTGCGCTACTTTCCATAGTCATAAGCAAAAGCCTTACTTAATTAACTACATCATTTTAGTCACAAATTATGTTTATAACAATAATTATATGCACCTGCAATCTGCAATGAAATATTAACTTGCGAAACATATGCTTTCTAAATAACTTTTTTAAAGCCTAGAATTTGTAACAAAATTTATTTATTTTTTAACAACGTAAATATAACTTTACGTTAACACAAAATTCGATAGAGGAATATATTTAAAAAAAAATTATTTGTTATAAATTGAGCAAAAAAACGTCGTTTCTTTGGCAGCGTATTGAAGCGATAAAAAATTGCTCAAATCGATGGAAATATTGGAAAAATATATATAATTAAATTAGCCATTGCTATGGGCTCGAGCAAGCATTGATTTGAATATTTTTAGACGTGCAGAGTTTGCATACTTAAAAGAATTGAAAAATAGAAGAGTGAAAAATTGCAAAAAAAAAAATGGTACTTCAAAGCTAAAAAAATCCTTTTGGAAAAGGCATTCTGCGTTATTATATAAAAAAATAAATGCGGGTTAAAAAATCGGCATGAAAATTTCTTCACTTGGTTGAGCATTTTTTTTTAAGGTTTGTATATTTATGTGAAAAATTGAAAATTTGCAAAAAAAAAGTTGGCTACAAAGCAAAAAATCTATTGAAAAGGACAGCTTTAATTATTAACTTAAAATATTATATAATTTTAAAAAACTAGATACATTTTTTTTATATGGTTTAATAACATCGTATTTATTTATTTTACATTTACAGAGTTTATATATTTCAAAAACTATAGAAAAGCAAAAATTGCGTAAAAAAACGCCTTTGATAAGGAAATTCCGTTATTTAACAAAAAAATAGTTTGCAGTCCTTAGAAAAATCTAGTTCAAAATTCTTCACTTGGATGGTTACAAAAACCTTTTTTTCAGTCAGAGAATCCAATATTTATGTGAAATATTTTCATATAAATTAAATTTTACATATTATTTTCAATAAAAGTATTTTTACGCTTAATAAAGGGATTCTTTTTATTAAAAAAAAAAACAGAACAATGAAAATGTAGAAAAAATTACCTTCCGATTTATTTTTTAAGTCAGCTTCTGCCATTAATTATAAAACATTTTCTACAATTCGAAAAATCTAAATATTTTGTACCTAAATCAAAAACTAAATTTAAGTAAATCCAAAATTTTACAAAACAATTAATTGAAAAAAACACCTTACTCCATCATTGCTGTAAACTTCTTTGACCCCTTTTTCATCTAAACTTCTTCGTTCTAAATTCCTCTACACTACAACAATTACATAGAATTACAAAAAGTGCCAAAACCATTACAAGAATAAACCTCGCGCTCATAACACATTTGCAAACCTTTTACAGTTAGATCTAGAATAATTCGCATCTTAGATTTGATTGATATATGACTACAGTTGCATGTACACTCAAAGACAATAGTAATGTGCCCGTGCAAGAGTTCTGTGTGCAGTGTATATGGCAAATGAGCACAAACTGCTGCTGCGCTGCTCTAGATTGACGCATTACTATTGTCTTTGAGTGTACATAAAAAAAACCAAACTAGTTTTGTACAATGATGTAATGCTAAAGTAAATATTTAGTAAAGGGGGTCACCATTATTCCGTGATTATTATTTGACTAAATAATGTTCAAATATGCTAAACTATTATGAGGTGTGTTAGGTGTCATTTTAAACAACGTAAGAAAATTTTGTTAAGAATTTAAATAATTTTTTTTTTCGATCAATAGTGTAAATAGAACTTTATAAATCGTACCACCAAACTAAGATAAAATCTAGTTAATAAATTTTTAATTTTCTAAAGTTGCCCCCACACATATTTAGAGATAAATTCTATTTAATTCGCCTAATGGCTAATCAAATAGAACTATCTTTTATTTGATGACACCAAATTAAACTATATTTTATTTGGTGGCACCAAATTAAACTAAAATTCCAATCAAATTTTACACTTCTTTTGCAGTAAATTTGCATATTCAGATATATTACGTACTGCAAAATTATTTGAACGAATATGTATACATATACAGGGTGAAATGGAAAAACGATAAATACGAGGGTGAGTAAACAATCGAGTTTTTATATTTCAATATTAAGTTTCTTTTTGTCAAAAAAATTTTCTACTTGGAAAACATTTGCTAAACCCCCTTAATACCATAATTGGAATATTTAGAACAGCTGTGTGTTAAATTTACATCACTGCACAAAAAAATTCTTCACCGCAGAAATTACATTAGACTTTTGAAAATAGAAATTTTACATTTTTGACACATTGGCATATACAAGCTATATGCGCATTTTGACGACTAAACCTTCATCTTCAGTAGCCCACAAATTTCATCAAATTTTTATTCCCGCGGGAATTTCATCAAATATTTGACCAAAAGTTGATAGAAATCGTACATTTATAATTGAGCAATTGAAATATAGATGGAGCTGGATGAAAAATATTGGTGGAGCTGGATGAAAAATATAGATGGAGCCGGGTGAAAAATATAGAATATTACTATTAAGCGCTACCAACCGATATCTACAAATATAAAAAATATATATCGAGGAAAAAATCATATATTCGCTTCAAATGTTTGTGTTTAAGAGCCCAAAAAAATAAAAAATAAATTACAATTCTTAGTTTTGAAAATTTTCAACACTTTCTATATTAAAAGATATTAATCTATAGGAAGAGGGGGTAGAGGAGGGGGAAGATGGGGTGGAGGGGGTAGAAGAAGAAAAGTTGTGGAGTTTTCAATTGATATTTGATTGTTTGACACATTGATAATTTGACATATTATATAGAAAAGGGCAGTCAATCTCGATCTAAACTCATACAAGTGCAAGAATGGATATAGATATAATGAAGATCGTATATATAGATATATTGGCATAGGTATTAAGGTTCGGTCGGTCATAATCAATATGATATGGGAGGGGCCATGCTGTCTGGCTCGGTTGGAATTTTCCTTTTCCAGTATATACTGAAGAATGTGGCCATACCATCGGGTATGGGTTAATAAGTGGAAAATCACCAAAGTGTTGTTAAACAGTCGTTCTAATTGAAAATGGACGAAGCGGAAATAATGTCGGAATTAAAAGAGTTGAGAAATTATATTTTTTTCAATGATATGTGAAATGAAAAATTTGAGCAAATTTTTCAATGAAAAAACTGAAAAATGTTTATAAAAAAAATTAAGGGCACCTTCGAAAATAGGCTCATTTGGATCTCGAGGAGATTAAAAAATTGTAATGTTGTTATTTAATTTAAAGATTTTAAAATTAAAAAATTATTAGTTTAAAATCGACTTGACAAATTATAAACTAAAAACATTTTAAAACAATTTTTTTTTTCTTAAAAATTTCAAACTGTTTTTGTTTTTTTTCATTTGCAAACTTTGTAATTTTTAATTTTCTATATCTATCCTAAATATATTACAGCTGTATTTAATTTATACTCTAAACTCAATGTAATTTATGTTGCGGAAACATCCAAATTGAAAAATATATATAATTCAAAAACTAAAAAAAAATCTCGCCATTAACATGTCTTTATCATTAATATATTTTTTTTCATTGAAAAATAAAATTTCATTATTTAAAGAAATAAATTTTTCATTAACAAATAAAATTTCCATTGTTAGAAGCAGAACAAAACATAGTTTTTTTTTTTTTTTTTATAAAAAGATTTTATTCTAATTTACTTAAAAACCAGTGATAAATCTTTACGAAATGTAATAATTTTTCATTATTTTCTGATATTTAATAAATATAAACTTAAAATTTGTACACTGAAAATTTATTATATATAATAATAAAATAAATTTGTCAAAAAAGAATTACACAAGTCATAAACTTAAAAAAAAAAAAGATACTGACCTGTACTAGCGAAAATTTCCGCATGGTATTACTTTTTGTTTATTGAGAATGATTTTCATTTTTGCAGCTTTTTTAAACATTAAAATGAACGAAACCTTACGAAACAACAAAATTAATTTAAAAAAATCTCGCTAAAGAAATTTGTTCTGAAATAAAATTTAACAGCTTTTTTATTATTTTTGTTACGCCACTGTTCTTCACAAGAACTGCCCATATACATATACTCAGAACTTACTTTAAAAGAACTTTCCCTTCAATTTCAAAGAACGTTTACTTTACAATATCGCATATGTGTCGACAAATTCCAAAGAGCTATGTTAAAGAGATAAGTGCCGACAAAAATGCGCACGATTTATGACCTCTTCGTTTTCTTTAATGAATCAAGACCTCGATTTGCCGTACCTCGATTTTCCAACTCTCTCATATTGGGCTGAATGTATGAAGATATATCGAGAAAGTAAATAGGCGAGGTCGTTAAATTTTCACCTCGTCTTTTATGGTAGAGATTCTTTCGCTAATTAGTTAATTTTTAATTTCTTCGACTTTTATGGTCAATGGATATTTGTACTTAAATTTTCCAAAAAAAAAAAAAAAAAACGGTTGGGCGTTTTATTGCACAATTCATTTTTTTAAAGTCAAAAATAAAATTTGAAAAATAAACACGACATTTTGTTTAGTTAAAATACGCTTCAAGAAACAAATCATGTGAAGTTCTCTATTTATAATTGCAATTCTTAAGATTTTTCCCATAGGAAATGTTTGTTTCGGCTTTCACATACAATTATCTGTCCAATTTTAGTGGCCATAGATTCAACTAAACCTAGAATTAGTAACGATTCAAAATAGAAGGTACGTATTTATGGAATGACCAAAAGAAACATACTTTCAAAACGTATGGAAGAAAACCAAAGCATAAGTAGAAGTAGTAAATAGGAGGTCAAGAGCAAATTTAATCTAAAGGATCTGGAAAAAAATCCTCAAAATTCACCTAAACCGATTTTTTTCGTGTGTTTACATAAATCATTCAAAAATTCTGATAAGGCCACATGGTTCGCCGAAAAAAAAAAATGCGTGAGACTCTCGCGCGGTAGAAGTGAAACTTCTCAGCTCTTAGGAAAAGTTGATTTTATGCATTGCTTTTTTCCCATTTGTTAACGTTTTTTTTTTTTTTTTTCATATTTTCAGCTTAGCGAGCCATCGACAAATAGAAATGCATCCACTAGTGCATCATACAGAAAATTTATATTCTTTCAACCTGCTCATCGCGAATTTGATAAACAAATTGTTAGCTAAAAGATTGAGCTGCGTTTGTGTAATATATAATAAAATGCGCAAGTGTCTACTGGTTGCCTTATGCTACGTTTACACGCAATACACACGGCGCATGCGCGTTGCGTGTTTCACTTTTCGTGACGTTCAGGCCAATTTGCGCTGCCGCGCCTATAGAATTTTCACTTCAAAAAAGTGCAACTCTAAATCATCCTAATCTAGACCTTAAAGTACTCGAATTGTAGCAAATGAATTATTATTTCATTTCTTGATAATGCTTAATAAGCAATTTTAGTATGTTTTAGTATATTAGTTACAGCTAAGTGAGCCATTGACTAATAGAAATGCACCCACTAGTGCATCATACAGAAAATTTATATTCTTTCAACCTGCTCATCGCGAATTTGATAAACAAATTGTTAGCTAAATGCAGGAGCGATTATACAGGTTAGTTTGTAAAATATATGAGAAGGGAGAAGTACCACAGGATTTTCAGCGTAGTAGAATAGTAACAATGCCGAAGAAAATAGGAGCTAATTTGTGTGAGAACTATAGGACCATTAGCCTACTATCACATGCATCGAAGATATTGTTAAAGATTATTTATAGGAGATTAGAAAATAAAGTAGAGGAAAGGCTAGGAGAAGATCAGTTTGGTTTTAGGAAAAACAGAGGGACGAGGGAGACGATTCTAGCACTAAGAACGGTAGTAGAAAAAAGAAATAGGGTAGGAAAGGTAACTTGCATAGCTTTTGTAGACTTAGAAAAGGCATTTGACAATGTAGATTGGGACATAATGTTTAGAATTTTAAAAGAAACGGGTATAGATTATAAGGATAGGAGAATAATTTTTAATTTATATAAACACCAAACTGCCTTAGTTAGAATTGAGGGGGAAGAAGAGGTAGCAAAAATAGGGAAGGGAGTTCGGCAGGGATGTACACTCTCACCGTTATTATTTAATCTATATATAGAAGATGCAATAAACAAAGTAAAAGAAGAGTATAGTGTAGGTGTGAATGTACAGGGAGAGAAAATATATATGCTGAGATTCGCCGACGATATAGCTATATTGGAAGAAAGCGAAAAGAAATTAGAAAGGGTATTGAATGGTATGCAGGCAGTATTGACTAGGGATTTTAACATGAAAATAAATATAGGTAAAACTAAAGTGATGAGGTGTGACAAAAAGGAATGCAGTAGAAAAATGAGGATCACAATAGGAGATAATAGAATCGAAGAAGTGTCAGATTTTTGTTATTTAGGCAGTAGAATCACAAAAGATAATCGAAGCAAGGTAGATATAAAGTGTAGGATAGCACAGGGTAGGAAGGCATTCGTAGAAAAAGAACAGATTTTAAGATCAAATATTGACTTGGGTATTAGAAAAAGATTACTGAAGGTATATGTTTGGAGTGTAGCACTGTACGGGTGTGAGGCGTGGACTATAGGAAAGGAAGAGAAGCGTAGATTACAAGCACTTGAAATGTGGTGTTATAGGAGGATGATGAGGATTGGTTGGGAAGATAAAGTAACAAATGAAGCTGTACTAGAGTTAGTAGGGGAGAAGAGAAGTATTTGGAGAGTGTTACAGCGTAGGAGAGACAGATTAGTAGGGCATATTCTTAGGCATGGGGGGATTATGCAATTGATCATAGAAGGTAGAGTGGAGGGAAAGAGAGGGGTAGGTAGGCCTAGATTGGAGTATGTGAGTCAGATAGTTGAAGACGTTGAGATGAATAGCTATAGGGAGATGAAGGGATTAGCTCAGGATAGATCGGCATGGCGTGCTGTTTCCAACCAATCTTTAGGATTGCGGACTCTTTAACTAACTAGCTAAAAGATTGAGCTGTGATTGTGTAATATATAATAAAATACGCAAGCGTCTACTGGTTGCCTTATACTACGAATACGCACAGTACACGGGGCGCATGCGCGTAGCGTGTTTCACTTTTCGTGACGTTCAGGCCAATTTGCCCTACCGCGCCTATAGAAGTTTCACTTCAAAAAGGTTCGGGTTCGATTCCCCGATAGCACTTAAATTTGCTTAATAATAAGAAAAGTATTTATACAGAATTTATAAAAAAAAAACGATTTTTTTCCCATTAATATTTCTAGTAATGCTTTATTACAATCGCGTATTGTATCTTTTTGATGATGTTCAATATCAGAGTCTATTTGTTTGTTGGTTATATTACGTTGTCTTCTGTTCTGTATTTCTTAAGCAACTGTGGCGCGTAACAGCCATCAACCAAGCGGACAACAACCTTTGAGGATGTAAGCATATCTCTAAACATGTATTGTAAAACGTTGGTCAAAACTTCTTTCTGCAAACGCCAAGGTACTTTACAATGAATTGCATAATAAACACATTAATGCTAGTGGTAAGTATATTAAATATAAAGCATGTATAGCATCGGGCCTAGTATAAATACTTGTGGAATGCTTTTCGAAGTACACGAATTGTATCTAATTTTTTTCAATAATTTCATTTGGTATTCTTAATTGTTTGTAAAATCATGACAAATAGCAGTGCAAGAACCGACCCTTGCGGCACTCTCCTTATAGAACTCAAAGTTTTATCTAAAATTTTCAATACTTTTATTTTGTAGTCTTAAAGTCAGTTTGCAAAATTGTATAAATCATGAAAAACAGTGGTGCTGATTGAACCTGTGGCACTCTATAGATAAATACTTATATGTATGCAATTAGAAGAGGTCTATATAAATTACATACGATTACAATCACATATATAAAATATCGTTAAAATAAAGAATGTATAGCATTGATCTTGTTATAAATCCTTGCAGTATACTTCTTGAAGTAATCAATTTTTATCTAAAATTTTCAATAAATTTATTTAGCAGTCGTTTTAATTATATTATTTGCAAAATTGTATAAATCATGACAAATAGCGGTGCAAGAACCGACCCTTGCGGCACCCTGTGTTTATACAAATGCCTATCTGCAATTAGAAGAATTCTTCATAAATTACATAATTACCTTTTACAGCGTAACATTAATTTTATATGTATGAAATTTAATAAAGCAGAGCGGTCCCACTTAGGTACCTTGCGGGACGTCATAAACATCAACTCAATTTCTGAACTCTAAAAAACAACGACATTTGTTTATTTTATGCGGAGTTATATTTCTACATGTCGCAAAACATTGTTATTACAATTACCTGTACAGAGTGAGGTTAAATTAACCGTTAAATTTTCAGGTGCATGAGAATATTTCTATATTCAATAAAGATGCGTTGCAGCTGTATTAAATTGATAATCAAATGGAATGTCCTTCCTCATTTCACTTGTAAAACGCGGAATGTGTTAAGAACATGTCTTGTACAGTTGATGTGAAGGAAGTTAAGAATGTGATTTATAAAAATCTGCATTTTTTGCAAGTTCAGTTTATTCGGAATTTTTTTTGTGTTGCAGAAAACACTGTACAGTTGGTGTAAATTAAATTTAGCACATTATTTAAATAGAAACTGCGTAAATTATTATTTTTAATCGATCGTGGTGCAGAAAATAGTAAAAAGGAAATGTACAAGAATCTTCAAAAAAATCAATCAATTTGAAAAATTGGATGATCAAGCAAAAGAACTAAGAAAAAAACAAAACTGTATTATACTGTTGGTATAAATTAAGTGAAGATGATTTATAAAAATCTGCAAAATATTTCTTTCAGTAATATTTGCGTAATTATATATTTTTTAAATTCTTTAGAAGTGCAGAAAATATTGTAATGGAAATTAAGTTTCTTAGGAAAATCCTTGGTAAAAAAAGAGACATTTAAAATATCTTAAACAAGTGATGTAAATTAATTTAAGATAAAAAATCTTTTTCAATTATTTGCGTTAACGGATTTTTTTTTTTTACAAAACTATGGTACAGAAAAAGAAATTGTACTGTACAGTGGTGAAAAATAAAGTAAGATCAATACAAGAATTTGTAAAAAAAAAATCAATAATTTTAGTAAATTGAGTTTTTTTTGGAAAAAATTGACTCATCTAGAAAAAGGTCAAAAACGAAATTGCATTGTACAATTGGTTTAAATTAAATTGAGAGGATTCATAGGAATCTACAAATTTTTAAATAGTTTGAACAAATTAATTTTATTTTGTTAGGTCTTGGATAATTAAAAAAAACAGCAAAAGCGATAACGAAAATAAATTGCACAGTTGGTCTAAATTAAAATAAAAAGATGATTTACAAAAATTTGTAAAAAAAATTAAGTAAAAGTTAAGTAGATTGATTTGTTTGTAGCGAAAAATAAAGCAAAGGCAATTATTTAACAAATATCTATTCATTTGTTACGTACACAGGTTTTAATTAAATGTGTACTTTCATTCTATTTCGTGTGTTAAACTCGCGTACTATTTGGCAACGCTGACACGATTGAAAGTTGAAAGTAAGTCTTTCGTAATAACTTCGGCTAAATTTTATAACCAGTATATAAATATATTCTATACAACCCTTCTGATTTACAACAACATTCAAACATTACATACACGAGAATTCCTCAATATAGACCAGACCATGGCGAAGAGAAATGTATACTACAATTTTCTAGAGGAGAACTAGCTTCGATGTCCAAATAATGTAAAAATATTAATAAAAAAGTGTTTCATTGATTTTTTTTTATAATTAAATCTTTTATGAACTATTTTCACCTGTTTTTGGAGCTCAGTATCATTTCGATTATATAATTAATGAACGATTAGAGTTTGATTTGGTTCAAATGTGACGCGAAATCAATTTATTTTAATATTTGAAAATATCGTAAATTCAATTTATACGTGCGGATTAATTTAAGAGTTTGCTAAAACTGCCTAGATAAATTTATGTAACACCAATTATACTAATTTGTTGATAATTTACAGATTTCTATATTAAAACAAGCCGTCGTAATGATACGTAATACGTAAAATCATAATAAATTTAATTATTAATTATTATTCTGTCAGAGAATAATAATTAATAATTAAATAGATTAAATAGAGCGACATAGATTGCGAATGGAGGGAAATCAGAAATGGGTTAACTACAGCAGCAAATGAAGTATTAGGCACAAAGAAAAGGGCAGGTAGGAGGGAATGGATCACGGAAGAAATAGTTGAAATGATAGAAGCAAGAAGGAAAATTAAAATAGGAAACACAGAAGCAGGACAGAAAAAATATAAGGAACTAAGGAACTTAATTAATAGGAAATGCAAGCTAGCGAAAGAAGAGTGGATAAAAGGAAACTGTGAGGATATTGAGGAGGATATGAGAAGAGGTAAAGTAGATTTGGGCTACAGGAAAATTAAGTCACATTTTTCTAAAGTAAAACCAAAGGGTAACATTATATGTGATAAACAGGGTAAGGAACTCACAGAAAATAAGGAAAAAGCTAGAAGATGGAAGGAGTATCTTGAAGATTTATATAAAGGTAGGCAGGACATGGAGTAGCTAGAAAGTGTGGAACAGATAGATGAGGATGACTTAGGTCCTAGCATACTTAGGTCAGAGTTTCATAGAGCATTAAATGATTTACGGAATAACAAAGCAGCGGGGATTGATATGATACCAGCCGAATTAATAAAACACGCAGGGGAAAAAATGCAGGAGCGATTATACAGGTTAGTTTGTAAAATATATGAGAAGGGAGAAGTACCACAGGATTTTCAGCGTAGTAGAATAGTAACAATGCCGAAGAAAATAGGAGCTAATTTGTGTGAGAACTATAGGACCATTAGCCTACTATCACATGCATCGAAGATATTGTTAAAGATTATTTATAGGAGATTAGAAAATAAAGTAGAGGAAAGGCTAGGAGAAGATCAGTTTGGTTTTAGGAAAAACAGAGGGACGAGAGAGGCGATTCTAGCACTAAGAACGGTAGTAGAAAAAAGAAAGAGGGTAGGAAAGGTAACTTGCATAGCTTTTGTAGATTTAGAAAAGGCATTTGATAATGTAGATTGGGACATAATGTTTAGAATTTTAAAAGAAACGGGTATAGATTATAAGGATAGGAGAATAATTTTTAATTTATATAAACACCAAACTGCCTTAGTTAGAATTGAGGGGGAAGAAGAGGTAGCAAAAATAGGGAAGGGAGTTCGGCAGGGATGTACACTCTCACCGTTATTATTTAATCTATATATAGAAGATGCAATAAACAAAGTAAAAGAAGAGTATAGTGTAGGTGTGAATGTACAGGGAGAGAAAATATATATGCTGAGATTCGCCGACGATATAGCTATACTGGAAGAAAGCGAAAAGAATTTAGAAAGGGTATTGAATGGTATGCAGGCAGTATTGACTAGGGATTTTAACATGAAAATAAATATAGGTAAAACTAAAGTGATGAGGTGTGACAAAAAGGAATGCAGTAGAAAAATGAGGATCACAATAGGAGATAATAGAATCGAAGAAGTGTCAGATTTTTGTTATTTAGGCAGTAGAATCACAAAAGATAATTGAAGCAAGGTAGATATAAAATGTAGGATAGCACAGGGTAGGAAGGCATTCGTAGAAAAAGAACAGATTTTAAGATCAAATATTGACTTGGGTATTAGAAAAAGATTACTGAAGGTATATGTTTGGAGTGTAGCACTGTACGGGTGTGAGGCGTGGACTATAGGAAAGGAAGAGAAGCGTAGATTAGAAGCACTTGAAATGTGGTGTTATAGGAGGATGATGAGGATTGGTTGGGAAGATAAAGTAACAAATAAAGCTGTACTAGAGTTAGTAGGGGAGAAGAGAAGTATCTGGAGAGTGTTACAGCGTAGGAGAGACAGATTAGTAGGGCATATTCTTAGGCATGGGGGGATTATGCAATTGATCATAGAAGGTAGAGTGGAGGGAAGGAGAGGGGTAGGTAGGCCTAGATTGGAGTATGTGAGTCAGATAGTTGAAGACGTTGAGATGAATAGCTATAGGGAGATGAAGGGATTAGCTCAGGATAGATCGGCATGGCGTGCTGTTTCCAACCAATCTTTAGGATTGCGGACTCTTTAACCATTCTGTCAGCTATTTTAACTGAAGTATAATATCAAGTTTTATTTATTTTAATTATCACATAAAGTTAATATCCCGTGTGAATAATGTTCATAATAATAAGGAAGAGGTTTGGATTTATAAATAATTATAAAATTAACAAGAAATTACAAATGTATCGTCAGAAACGTAGTAATCTGAATACCACAAGTTACTCATGTCCTCTTACAGATTATTTCATATTCGCAATTAACCACGAATTTTAAACAAACAAAAAAAGTATGATTAGTAAATTGTAAATATTCTAAAAATAGATACTCAAGTGTGCTTTAAATAATATACAAATACCATGTGAATTATGTATATACTGTGTGGCAAGCTTTAGAAATTCAAAATGTTGGCAGTCTCTAATGTAAGAAAACAGATTTAACAGGTTGAAATCCCATCGATTTTTTACAACAGAAATAATTGCCAAAAAAAATTATATTGGCTGGGATTCGAACTCGCAACTGACATATTACAAATCACAGCGTTAACTCGCTATAGTAAGCCCAAAACAAAAAGTTGAACAAATCGCAGTATAAAAACAATAAATCAACATTTTCGCCAGCCTTTTGTTCTCCATAATAATTCGCAACACGACAGCAACAAAAAATTATTAATCAAATGCGCCGGCTGTATCAGTCTGCAGATACGAATATATAGGATACAGTAAGAATGACTTGGCAAACAAGAACAGTTAATAACACGCTTCTTAGGAATCGTCTTTTTTTACGATGCGATTATTTGCAGAGCGTAATTGCATTCCTTCTCTACATTCGACCAATACATTATATTTATCAGATACGGTACTAATGAATTAGTGCTACGATAACTGTCCTCCCTATCGATTTCTACACGCGGAAATCCATATACTATAAATATTTCGTCGAAAATCATAGGTATATCAAAGTGACAAATATGCCAAAAGTGACCAGTGTGTCTATAAATACCATATGTGTCAAAAGTGACAGATATGACAAAAGCGACCAGTGTGTCTAAGAATGACAGATAGGTTAAAGGTGACAGGTATGTCAAAAATGACAGTTATGTCAAAAATGACAGATATGTCAAAGGTAGCAGTTGACAGATAGGTTAAAAGTGACAGGTATGTCCAAGAATTACAGATATGTTAAAAGTGACAGGTATGTCAAAGGTGGCAGTTGACAGATAGGTTATAAGTGACAGGTATGTCAAAGAATGACAGATATGTTAAGTGACAGGTATGTCCAGGAATTGCAGATATGTTAAAAGTGACAGATAGGTTAAAAGTGACAGGTATGTCAAAAGTGACAGATGTTATATAAAACTGATTTTTTATCAATTTTTTCGAAGTGCCAAAAAATAAAAATCGTATGGCACGAAGAAGGGGATCCAAGAAGATCTGTTCATAAACACGATTTTGTGTCTTTTTTCGTGTTATGAATAGTTTTTAATGTCATTTGTCAAATATAATTTCGATTTGACCGTGAATTTCGAAGAGACATTGCATTTTTTAACGAAATATACAGACTTTGTGATTAAATCCGTACAAAGCAGCACGTAGCGCACATTACACGTAGTTATGTGTATACAAAGGTTAAAAGTGACAGGTATATCCAAGAATTACAGATATGTTAAAAGTGACAGGTATGTCAAAAGTGACAGGTATGTCAAAAATGACAGATATGTCCAAGGTTGCAATTGACAGATAGGTTATAAGCGACAGGTATGTTAAAAGTGACAAGATAGTACATAAAAGTGATTTTTTATCGATTTTTTCGAAGTGCCAAAAAATAATAATCGTATGATACGAAAAATGATCCAAGAATATCTGTTCATATAACACGATTATGTGTCTTTTTCCATGTTATGAATAGTTTTAAATGTCATTTGTCGAATATAATTTCGTGAATTTCAAAGAGACGTTGAATTTTTGAAGGAAATATACCGACTTTGTACAGATTAAATCCATACAAAGCAGCACGTAGCGCACATTGCACGTATTTATGTGTATACAAAGGCTGTGTTTAGTGATTTGAAAAAGTTATTCGATAGTTTCGGTTCTACGATTCAGCCGAGTTAAGAAATGGGCCATCCAATTATGTATAGTGTTTGTATATAGCAATTATAATATCATTCTTTTGTCTGCGTTTGCATTGAATTTAATCTTAGTGAATTAGAAATTCGTTTGATAATAATGATTTGTTGCATTTCGAATATGCAAACGTTTTCATCTGAGGAGCTTAGAATTAAATATTTTTAATCTTTAGCCTTATTTCGTTGTAGTATGCTTACGAGTATTCTGGATCACCCTCAATGAAGGGGCTCAGAATCTGCATACCCATACTACTTATGTGGTATTTCTGGGCACTGTTGCCAATATCTTCTTCGTATGTTAAAAAATACAAATATACATCAGATTACTAATATTTAGCATTTTCATCGAAGCAAAACAATTACCAATCATAAACATGCGAGTAATAACTTTTGATAGTATTTTTTTTTTATATATTTCGTTTAACATCAGCATTTAGATTTGATGTGGCAACGGTGTATGGGAATTTTGCTATATGACATATGCGCACTGTGCATATCAGACATTTAAATACTACCTGCATCATCATAGAATTTATATTGTGTCAAATATTATGCGAGTTGCCTACCTTAAAAATGTTTTATGTATTTATTTTCAAAAAATAAACGCCATACAGTTATGATGATTCCGAATATTTTTGAAATAAAGTGTGTAAAATTGAACAGCCTGTACACAAATATATACAGAATTTCAAGATTTTAAGTTCGCTTTTACATCTCGTGGACATTATAATATTTCACCAGTAATAAATTTGTTTAGCAACTAGGTTAGTTTTATATTGTATCTGCTTAAAGTAGCGTCTTGTTTCTTGATTTCTGTCTTGCAGCGCCTTCACTTTCACAATTTGCGGTGAGGCCCAGGTGAAAGCCGCTATTATCTTACATTAGATATCAATAGATTAGAATACTAGCTTATTGTTACTTATATTATATTGAACACTTCAATTTTTGCCAACAGAACGATATAAATTTACAAAAATCAATTGAAAGATGAGTAAATAAATAAAAATATATATTTTTTGTTTTTATTATTTTACGATCAGTTTTGAAAATGTTATTTTCGCTAAAGGAGGACAGGGTAGTATCAAGTCCAATTTAATTTTTGTTAGAAAAAAAAAATTCATTTTAATCATTATATGATATATTATCCGACCCAATGCAAATTTTACATTTTTTTTTTTAAATGACTGAAAGTGAACCATTCTTCAGCCAACTTTCGTACTATACAAATACAGATACGTTTCCAAAACATTGATTTTATCATATAATTCAATCGCCAATATATCTTGATTGCAATTATAATTACCGATTATAATTTCTAATATTTATGTGCAATTTGCAAAGTTGATTTTAACGATCTCTTATAGAGTGATCAAATATTTCCATTTGCTCGATTTCTTTCAATGAAATGTGGGTTAATAGTGCTCTTAAATGTCTCATTTATTAATTAATAACACGGAAAATTGATACGATTTTATAAATCGCAAGCTATCTATAAATATATCGTGCAATCTAAGATTAAGATCAGTACAAAAAATCCATTTTTTTCCACTCTTTTTTTATAAACAAAATCATAGAATTTTTTATTTACACACAATTACAGGAATTACAGGAAAATTAAGTCACATTTTTCTAAAGTAAAACTAAAGGGTAACATTATATGTGACAAGCAGGGTAAGGAACTCACAGAAAATAAGGAAAAAGCTAGAATATGGAAGGAGTATCTTGAAGATTTATATAAAGGTAGGCAGGACATGGAGGAGCTAGAAAGTGTGGAACAGATAGATGAGGATGACTTAGGTCCTAGCATACTTAGGTCAGAGTTTCATAGAGCATTAAATGATTTACGGAATAACAAAGCAGCGGGGATTGATATGATACCAGCCGAATTAATAAAACACGCAGGGGAAAAAAATGCAGGAGCGATTATACAGGTTAGTTTGTAAAATATATGAGAAGGGAGAAGTACCACAGGATTTTCAGCGTAGTAGAATAGTAACAATGCCGAAGAAAATAGGAGCTAATTTGTGTGAGAACTATAGGACCATTAGCCTACTATCACATGCATCGAAGATATTGTTAAAGATTATTTATAGGAGATTAGAAAATAAAGTAGAGGAAAGGCTAGGAGAAGATCAGTTTGGTTTTAGGAAAAACAGAGGGACGAGAGAGGCGATTCTAGCACTAAGAACGGTAGTAGAAAAAAGAAAGAGGGTAGGAAAGGTAACTTGCATAGCTTTTGTAGACTTAGAAAAGGCATTTGATAATGTAGATTGGGACATAATGTTTAGAATTTTAAAAGAAACGGGTATAGATTATAAGGATAGGAGAATAATTTTTAATTTATATAAACACCAAACTGCCTTAGTTAGAATTGAGGGGGAAGAAGAGGTAGCAAAAATAGGGAAGGGAGTTCAGCAGGGATGTACACTCTCACCGTTATTATTTAATCTATATATAGAAGATGCAATAAACAAAGTAAAAGAAGAGTATAGTGTAGGTGTGAATGTACAGGGAGAGAAAATATATATGTTGAGATTCGCCGACGATATAGCTATATTGGAAGAAAGCGAAAAGAATTTAGAAAGGGTATTGAAAGGTATGCAGGCAGTATTGACTAGGGATTTTAACATGAAAATAAATATAGGTAAAACTAAAGTGATGAGGTGTGACAAAAAGGAATGCAGTAGAAAAATGAGGATCTCAATAGGAGATAATAGAATCGAAGAAGTGTCAGATTTTTGTTATTTAGGCAGTAGAATCACAAAAGATAATCGAAGCAAGGTAGATATAAAGTGTAGGATAGCACAGGGTAGGAAGGCATTCGTAGAAAAAGAACAGATTTTAAGATCAAATATTGACTTGGGTATTAGAAAAAGATTACTGAAGGTATATGTTTGGAGTGTAGCACTGTACGGGTGTGAAGCGTGGACTATAGGAAAGGAAGAGAAGCGTAGATTACAAGCATTCGAAATGTGGTGTTATAGGAGGATGATGAGGATTGGTTGGGAAGATAAAGTAACAAATGAAGCTGTACTAGAGTTAGTAGGGGAGAAGAGAAGTATTTGGAGAGTGTTACAGCGTAGGAGAGACAGATTAGTAGGGCATATTCTTAGGCATGGGGGGATTATGCAATTGATCATAGAAGGTAGAGTGGAGGGAAAGAGAGGGGTAGGTAGGCCTAGATTGGAGTATGTGAGTCAGATAGTTGAAGACGTTGAGATGAATAGCTATAGGGAGATGAAGGGATAAGCTCAGGATAGATCGGCATGGCGTGCTGTTTCCAACCAATCTTTAGGATTGCGGACTCTTTAACTAACACAATATACCTATTGATAATTATTTAGAAAAACTCATTCCGTAAACCTATATTTTGAATTTACAATAAAAAAAAAAAAATTAAAATGATGCTGATGATAATAATAATAAAATTCTATTATTGCTGAAAATTTTACAGAATTTTTATTAGTAATATTTGAAATTCCATTTAAAAATTCTAAATTGGTATTTTCAGAAATAAAATGTCGGCCATTTAATATTCTGTGCTATCAAAGTCCATTTTTACATTTAAAAAAAAATCTAATTTTCCTGTAAATAAAAAATTTAAACTTTCAGATAAAATAGGTTGTATATTAAAAAATATATATATATTAAAGGCGTTACTGCAAATTCTACAAACATAAAATTTATATTATTTTTTGATCGAAAAGGCAAAGAAAATGATTTATATTCATTTTTCTTGAATTGTTTTTTGGTACTTCCTGTATATATGATATATTTATAATGTGATTTTGGTAAATGAAATTTATCAAATTTCGCAAACTTTGTTTCTGTAAAACCCGGACCAATTACCATAAAATATGGCACTCAGTCCATAGGTGTCACAATTTATTTTTAGACGCATTATAAACCGTATATAAGAAGACTAATGAGTTAACTTACATTTCTGATTTTAAATTAGCTTCATATAAAAATTTTAATTTTTTTTTCAATAACGATTTGGACATTATCTAATAAAAAATGATCTCAGAATTAATTGTAAGAAAATCTGCAAATATTACAAAAAAAAATTAAATGTTTGAACAAACAATGTAATTTAATATGAAGGTTATGTGTACAAGAAATTAAATATACTTTATAATGTGGTTTTTTTTAAGTATGGGGTATTTTAATCTATAAAATAACTCAAAATCTACCTGTAAGCTAAAGAATGCGTGTAATGTACTATTTTAATATGGTAAGTGGTCATTTGCATCTGAATAAGAGCTTCGGGCGAAGTAATGTATTTTTCAAATTACTTTTAGCGTAGGTACACTGCTAAAAAAGTGTCGGATGTCATAAATTAATGAAAAAAAAATTAAAATTTACCAAAAACATGTATATAACTAATTTTAAAACAATTGTTTTTAAAATTAATTAATGTATGAAAATACGTGCAAAAAAAAAGAAAATTGTCATTTTTAACGTGCGCAAAAATATTTTATTAAGTATTAACGACGAGTTTTGTTTATATTCTAAAAAAAAATCTAAAATATCTTTAATTTACACTACGGATTTCCAATTTATCAACACTTTGTGCGATATGCAAAACGAGGGTCCACTCTGCATTATTTAGACCTGTGGCATTTGCGCAAGATAAGTATCTTTCTGCGAGTTTGAAGAGAAAATAGAGTCGATTTACCTCCCAAGGATGCTACACCGCCTATACCACCTATCTACACACAAGTAACGTTCGCCTTTAAAGTTAACACTGGCATCTGCTGCGTTGCCAAATCACCCAATTAGAAAAATAATAATCGCGATTTATTGACCGCCCAATTAAATTATATAATTTAATCGGACGGCTTAATTTATTATAACATATATCGCAGAGGGATCCACAGAATTCGTATACATAATTTACAATTGTATTTTTATTACAGGTGTCAGATTAGGGTCAGGGCTTGTATTACAGTACAGGGTGTCAGGAAGAGCCCTATATCTTATAAAGCTTATTATTTGATGGTATTCATTTTGTGGCTGTACGTTTCAAATTTTTTCATATGCTAATAATTGCATTTATTATTATTATATTATTTTGTATTATTTACTGTTTTATACCAAATATATACTCGTACCTGTAAATGCGAGTTTAAATGTAAACTGTCCCATCAATAGATAGAAATGAACTTTATCTGTCTATTTATCCATCTAATACTTCAATTTGATGGTTGAAATTATGTTGCTATTAAATTACGAGCCAAGAAGTTCAGAACTGTATGCGATTGGCTGGGATTACGTAACGAGGAATATTATTTGTGCACAGAATTTTGCTGCAAATATTCACACGTTGGCAACAGTGAATTTTAGATTCGGTATGCGAGTATTCGAGACAACAAAAAGTGTATTGCCAGATTGCAAAAATTGTACTTTAAACTGTCTATTTATCTATCTAATACTTCAATTTGATGGTTGAAATTATATTGCTATTAAATTACGCGCCATAAAGTTCAGAACTACATGTGATTGGCTGGGATTTATAATATATTACGTCACGAGGAATATTATTTGTTGACAAAATTTTGCTGCAAATATTCACACGTTGGCAACAGTGAATTCTATATTCGGTATGCGAGTATTCGAGATAAAAAAAAAACTGTATTGCAAGGTTGCAAAAATTGAACTTTATCTGTCTATTTATCTATCTAATACTTCAATTTGATGCTTGAAATTATGTTGCTAATAAATTACGCGCCAGAAGTTCAGGACTGCATGCGATTGGCTGGGATTACGTCACGAGGAATATTATTTGTGCACAGAATTTTGCTGCAAATATTCACACGTTGGCAACAGTGAATTCTAGATTCGGTATTCGAGTATTCAAGATAAATTAAAAAAACTGTATTGCAAGATTGCAAAAATTGAACTTTATCTGTCTATTTATCTATCTAATACTTCAATTTGATTGTTGAAATTATATTGCTATTAAATTACGCACCAAGAAGTTCAGAACTGCATGCGATTGGCTGGGATTTATAATATATTACGTCACGAGGAATATTATTTCTTGACAGAATTTTGCTACAAATATTCACACGTTGGCAACAGTGAATGCTACATTCGGTATGCGAGTATTCGAGACAACAAAAAGTGTATTGCAAGATTGCAAAAATGGAACTTTATCTGTCTATTTATCTATCTAAATATTTCAATTTGATGGTTGAAATTATATTGCTATTAAATTACGCGCCATAAAGTTCAGAACTGCATGCGATTGGCTGGGATTTATAATATATTACGTCACGAGGAATATTATTTCTTGACAGAATTTTGCTGCAAATATTCACACGTTGGCAACAGTGAATTCTATATTCGGTATGCGAGTATTCGAGATAAAAAAACGTGTATTGCAAGATTGCAAAAATTGAACTTTATCTGTCTATTTATCTATCTAAATACTTCAATTTGATTGTTGAAATTACGTTGCAATTAAATTACGCGCCAAGAAGTTCAGAACTGCATGCGATTGGCTGGGATTTATAATATATTACGTCACGAGGAATATTATTTCTTGACAGAATTTTGCTGCAAATATTCACACGTTGGCAACAGTGAATGCTATATTCGGTATGCGAGTATTCGAGACAACAAAAAGTGTATTGCAAGATTGCAAAAATGGAACTTTATCTGTCTATTTATCTATCTAAATATTTCAATTTGATGGTTGAAATTATATTGCTATTAAATTACGCGCCAGAAGTTCAGGACTGCATGCGATTGGCTGGGATTACGTCACGAGGAATATTATTTGTGCACAGAATTTTGCTGCAAATATTCACACGTTGGCAACAGTGTATTCTAGATTCGGTATGCGAGTATTCGAGATATTAAAAAAGTGTATTGCAAGATTGCAAAAATTGAACTTTATCTGTCTATTTATCTATCTAATACTTCAATTTGATTGTTGAAATTACGTTGCAATTAAATTACGCGCCAAGAAGTTCAGAACTGCATGCGATTGGCTGGGATTTATAATATATTACGTCACGAGGAATATTATTTCTTGACAGAATTTTGCTGCAAATATTCACACGTTGGCAACAGTGAATTCTATATTCGGTATGCGAGTATTCGAGATAAAAAAACGTGTATTGCAAGATTGCAAAAATTGAACTTTATCTGTCTATTTATCTATCTAAATACTTCAATTTGATTGTTGAAATTACGTTGCAATTAAATTACGCGCCAAGAAGTTCAGAACTGCATGCGATTGGCTGGGATTTATAATATATTACGTCACGAGGAATATTATTTCTTGACAGAATTTTGCTGCAAATATTCACACGTTGGCAACAGTGAATTCTATATTCGGTATTCGAGTATTCAAGATAAATTAAAAAAACTGTATTGCAAGATTGCAAAAATTGAACTTTATCTGTCTATTTATCTATCTAATACTTCAATTTGATTGTTGAAATTACGTTGCTATTAAATTACGCGCCAAGAAGTTCAGAACTGCATGCGATTGGCTGGGATTTATAATATATTACGTCACGAGTAATATTATTTGTTGACAGAATTTTGCTGCAAATATTCACACGTTGGCAACAGTGAATGCTACATTCGGTATGCGAGTATTCGAGACAACAAAAAGTGTATTGCAAGATTGCAAAAATGGAACTTTATCTGTCTATTTATCTATCTAAATATTTCAATTTGATTGTTGAAATTATATTGCTATTAAATTACGCGCCAAAAAGTTCAGAACTACATGCGATTGGCTGGGATTTATAATATATTACGTCACGAGGAATATTATTTCTTGACAGAATTTTGCTGCAAATATTCACACGTTGGCAACAGTGAATTCTATATTCGGTATGCGAGTATTCGAGATAAAAAAACGTGTATTGCAAGATTGCAAAAATTGAACTTTATCTGTCTATTTATCTATCTAAATACTTCAATTTGATTGTTGAAATTACGTTGCAATTAAATTACTCGCCAAGAAGTTCAGAACTGCGTGCGATTGGCTGGGATTTATAATATATTACGTCACGAGGAATATTATTTCTTGACAGAATTTTGCTACAAATATTCACACGTTGGCAACAGTGAATGCTACATTCGGTATGCGAGTATTCGAGATAAAAAAACGTGTATTGCAAGATTGCAAAAATTGAACTTTATCTGTCTATTTATCTATCTAAATACTTCAATTTGATTGTTGAAATTACGTTGCTATTAAATTACTCGCCAAGAAGTTCAGAACTGCGTGCGATTGGCTGGGATTTATAATATATTACGTCACGAGGAATATTATTTCTTGACAGAATTTTGCTACAAATATTCACACGTTGGCAACAGTGAATGCTACATTCGGTATGCGAGTATTCGAGATAAAAAAACGTGTATTGCAAGATTGCAACTTGGAAAATCCCATAAATAATCACAAATACACAAATAAATATTTACCCATATTGGTGGACTCGTTGATCCAAAAAAAAAAAATGCGTCGAATATTCCAATATTTAATTGTATATAAAATCGCCGAAATATTCTACAAACCGCGAATGAGTCACGCAAAAATCATTTCACACAAGCACAATATAATCGTGAGAAGCGAATTCGGAGGCAACTTCCACACGGTATAGTTTGCACAAACAGGTAAATGTAATCCACTACTGGTTACGAAGAAGAAAGTACCTTTACGGCCTATCTAAACAACACACTGACACAATTCCTTACAACATAAGAACATCACAGTACATCGAAATCATCAAAAAACACAGGACTGAACGTTACTTTCGCAACAATCTGTTGGAACGGATTCCATGACTATCCTTATTTATCATGTACCGTCCGAAGCACATACTTCTTCATCAACAATTCCATGGCGTGTTAGCACTTAGCACGGATGCTGTACAATAGAAATGCACGCGCACGTCGCGCTTAATAAATGGGATAACGGAGATGAGTTGTAGTTTGTTAATCGCGCGAACGGTATCGAATGTTTATCAACAACAACGCCATGAAGAACATACCGAAGGTATGGATCGTATTCTATCTACCCGACAAAATACGGCACCGTGTCTTTTACCGCAAGCAACAGACCGCGACAAAACCGTGCTGTTGTTGATGGCCAAACGCAACGAAGATATATGAGAGGTTGGTACGGTTTGTTGCGAAACGAGCGAGATGACCGTGCAGTGTGCGCCGAACACATGTGCACAACAAGGAGGAAATATGTGCTGGGATGGTGGCGCGGCTATCGAACTATGTGCGGAACTAAATGCACAGGGGCTGATTGAAAATATTTTATGGATAAATGTCAAATCTGGATTATATTAAGGGCCACTTGTATAACGCCAGTTTAAATTTAAACTACGTTTAAAAAATGATTTGCATTGAATAAATCGTAGTTACCGCTTATTTATCTAAAACTAAAACTTAATCGGTCGCCATGGATCGTTTATGGAATAACCAGGCAGTTTTGACATTATATATTTAAAAAACTAAATAAAAATTATATATACTTTCTTTGATTCGAATAAAATAAAATGATGAGTTGTATATATAATTATAATATATACTATATTGTTTACTATATCGGTTTTTAGGCGCTCTATAATATATATTTTTTTGCCCACTAACTCCAGCAGAAACGTGTTTTTTTGACGCGAAAAATTTGGGGCCCATTTTCTATTGCTGTTCATCCGCTTAAAACAATATTATTTTAAAGAAATTGTAATTTAGCAAAAGCAGTTCCACTGTTGTAGTTCGTACTTACATAGTTCGAATTATATTGCCAAATTTACCTTCGACAAGAATTCTATCACAATGCACACATTACTTACTTTACGTAAAATATTATTTTAACGTTAACGTCACTATTTGTTGATTTAATTGTTTTGTCACCAGACGTAGGAATTTTCTTGTTGCCTACATCTCGTAACTATGGTTTAAGTACCCAATTGTTAACTGAAGTTTATACAATCTAGTTTGCGGTTAAACGACAGTTAAAAATTAAACAAAGTTTAACTAACTGATTGTTATACAGGCAGCCCTAAGTGGTTTATTTGTTTGATAAACATTTTGATTGCAGCTATGGATTCGAAGCATTATTAAAAGCAATTCGTTCAATATCTCTTGTTATTATTCGTTAAACTTACCTTGATCGTGGTAAGAACATTGAGCCGTCGATAAATACGGACCCAGAGAGAAGAATGTACCAACATTTTGACAATTCTCCAGTACTATAAATAATTAAAATAAATTGCTATAATAAAACATATATATTGAATTAAAAAGCTACAACTGCACATAAACTTTTTATTAATCTGAACCGTTATTTTTGTAAATTAAAATGTAAAACAAAGAAATTAATTAATTTTGACGGGTTCCCTTTTTTTTACTATAGGTTCTTCAATTTAAATTGTTTTTAAAAAAATTAGCGTAGTTTAATAAATCTTGTTAGTTAGTTAAAGAGTCCGCAATCCTAAAGATTGGTTGGAAACAGCACGCCATGCCGATCTATCCTGAGCTAATCCCTTCATCTCCCTATAGCTATTCATCTCAACGTCTTCAACTATCTGACTCACATACTCCAATCTAGGCCTACCTACCCCTCTCTTTCCCTCCACTCTACCTTCTATGATCAATTGCATAATCCCCCCATGCCTAAGAATATGCCCTACTAATCTGTCTCTCCTACGCTGTAACACTCTCCAAATACTTCTCTTCTCCCCTACTAACTCTAGTACAGCTTCATTTGTTACTTTATCTTCCCAACCAATCCTCATCATCCTCCTATAACACCACATTTCAAGTGCTTCTAATCTACGCTTCTCTTCCTTTCCTATAGTCCACGCCTCACACCCGTACAGTGCTACACTCCAAACATATACCTTCAGTAATCTTTTTCTAATACCCAAGTCAATATTTGATCTTAAAATCTGTTCTTTTTCTACGAATGCCTTCCTACCCTGTGCTATCCTACACTTTATATCTACCTTGCTTCGATTATCTTTTGTGATTCTACTGCCTAAATAACAAAAATCTGACACTTCTTCGATTCTATTATCTCCTATTGTGATCCTCATTTTTCTACTGCATTCCTTTTTGTCACACCTCATCACTTTAGTTTTACCTATATTTATTTTCATGTTAAAATCCCTAGTCAATACTGCCTGCATACCATTCAATACCCTTTCTAAATTCTTTTCGCTTTCTTCCAATATAGCTATATCGTCGGCGAATCTCAACATATATATTTTCTCTCCCTGTACATTCACACCTACACTATACTCTTCTTTTACTTTGTTTATTGCATCTTCTATATATAGATTAAATAATAACGGTGAGAGTGTACATCCCTGCCGAACTCCCTTCCCTATTTTTGCTACCTCTTCTTCCCCCTCAATTCTAACTAAGGCAGTTTGGTGTTTATATAAATTAAAAATTATTCTCCTATCCTTATAATCTATACCCGTTTCTTTTAAAATTCTAAACATTATGTTCCAATCTACATTGTCAAATGCCTTTTCTAAGTCTGCAAAAGCTATGCAAGTTACCTTTCCTACCCTCTTTCTTTTTTCTACTACTTTTCTTGTAATAACAAGATTTTCAATTTAATCGAATTTTCAAAATAATTCATCATTTACAAAATATTATATAATACCCTTCTGTATGCAGCGACAATGTAATGGCTGACTTACTAGTATAGTACATCATTCGCCCGGTGCGCTTCGAAACGCGCCACCTTACACAGCGCTCGCAACTGTTGGTCGCGGACCAATTGCAGCGCCTCCAAGCTACTAAGCCCGTAATAGATCACCTGCAGTTCGTGTAGAGAGCGCGCTGTCGGCGGCTGACCGAGAGCGCGCACGAACATGCGGTGCCAGTCGTCATCGCTATATGGCGCCATAGTCTGCAGCGTCGTCGCTCGTTAGAATTCCCGAACATGATATATGTTGGTGTGGGAATTTACCACAAGGTGGCGCTCGTGGTACACGTGCCTCCGCATGAGGGTTGTGAGGTTATGCTCAAATTTAGGCGCTCATTTTGAGGAGGGATCAGTAAATTGGACATTGTGGTTAGGCAATTTCGACCTAAAGAAAATAGAAGAAGGCATATTGTTAAATTAAATTTATAATTGTTCAATTTATTTCGAATAGTGATTTTCAATGTGATTTTTTCTGTTCATTTGTCAGTAGAAATATTTCACGTTTCAAATGATTATAGTTGTAGTCTCTTAAATTTTTTTAAATTAAAATATACTACGGTTTCAGTTTTTCACACTCAAATAAAAGCTATTTTTTTTATTTAAGCAAAATTTTAAAAATAAATACATCTATAAATATTGACATAAATGCATCTATGCAATTTTTTCTTTGCTTCATTTTGTAACTATTTCGAATACAGTCTGAGTGCTTTGCGATGTTTTATTTATATTTAATGTAAATTCAATCGCGTCGGATATCCTCCCTTAATTGCAACGGTGACAATTGACACGTCTAAATGACGTTACGAATGCATTTGTTTCGCAGCTCCAGAGATCTGAATGCAGCTATTAAAATCATGATGTTAAATTTGCATTTGGAAATCTATGACCTAATTTTCTTACAGGTTGTTTTAAAAGATGGTTAAAAAAATATCTCGAAGGAATTTTTTTTTGATTTTGGTCATTATAAAATTTATAAAAAATCACAAAGTTATTTCGCTTAAAATAGTTAAATAATATGCAAAAATAATGTTTTGTGACCTTGTCCTCAAATACAAAGTACCGTATTTTAATATGTAGGTTTCTCATTAAGTTGATAAGCTTATAAGAGATATCTATACGAAAATTATAAAGGTATTATTGGTACTATACATAAATAGTAGATAAATATTGTTTGCAAAGGAATATAATTGTAGAAACGGTAAAAAAAAATTTCCTATGTTTTTCAACATGGTTATTGACGTATAATCTGTCATTCATTTTTCTCAAATTGTATTTTTTGAATTAGATCTTCAATTTGCATGATTGGCGATTTTGAAGTATGTTATTTCCACAATTTATATGTCACCCAACATAGACATTAATGAATTTAATATAATTTATAAAGCAAAATGAAGTAGTGTTTTTTTTTTATTCTGCTAATGCTTACTCGAATATATGTTTTTTTAAGGTGCGTGACCAAACGTACACGACATATAGTAGATTAGTCTATAGATTACGCAATGTTAAAAGTAAAGTGTACGAAATTTATTGTGGATTATATTGTGTCTTGAATAAAAGTACTTCACGATTGACCTATTTTGACGAAAAAAAATATATAAGTACGGTCAAGCAAGTTTTATTCTCATTATTTTATCTGCAGGTTTTTTTTTTTAATGTATGTGTTAGGTTAGCAAATTGTGCATGACTATTCAGCGATATCCTAAAGAAGGATGAAGTATTATTATAATCCAATATTTGGAAGCTTTTTGAGATACTCAGGCAACAAAAATATAATTCTTGCAAAAAAATTAGTACGAAATTAATTTGAAACTATTTGCTTTGACCGAATTATCCACGCCAATTAAATGAGCAGTGCCATCTATTCTTTAATAGCTAAATCTATTTCCAAAAAATGCAACTCGACAGATGATAATAAAATAAAATAAATAAATAAATAAATAGATGACTTAATAAAATAAAATCAAATGACGTCCATTCGCTTCTTGAACTGGCAAGTTGTATTGACTAAATGTTTATTATTCACTATATTCCTGCGCGACTAATACAAATTTTAAGAGACATAGTGACTTCTCGTTGAAGATGACCTCTTGGAGAATGCAAGCGTGATAGGCCTTTACGAAAAAATAAACATCATAGCATAAAGTAACGAATAAAAATCTGCATGAACGATTCAAATAAATATATGTCGCAACGTAAATGGCGAATTAAATACTTAGAATTTTTTCTACAAGGATGTAAATATTTTTGCTTATATAAGGAAATGTTATATAAATAAACGATGCTTTTTTAGCACAACTACAAATGATTTAAAATAAGTAAAGGAAATGATAATTTATTTTACTTATAATAGAGTGGTTTTTAATTATTGTTTGTTTTAATGTTTGAATTTGAAAGTTGTCAATTTTTGAATATTTTTATAACACTGAAAGCAGCTGCCCTGATTTTTTTTTTACAACAAATCACTAATTAGAAACAATTTGGAGTATTAAAATGTGAATACAAAAATCCTTGTTGCGTTTTTGTAGCTTTTGTAGTTTTCTGTATAATTGAAAAATAATTTGGCCAAAATTAAGCGCTATTGTAGAAAAACTAAACGCTTAATTTAATAATTGTCAATAACATTTGTGCCTTGAATTTAAAATAATAATAAAAAAAATTTACAAAATTTAATAATAAAATAATTGCTATTTGCAAGTACAAGAGTTGACCACGCCTGTTTTAGAGACTAGTATGTTAAGTAGTTTTACAGGTATAAATATTCAACCGTACGAATTCATTTAGAATTGTCATTTATTAATTAAGAAAAAGTATAAATTTCACGATATAATTCGTCTATTTTATAAATCAATAAAAAAAATCGTAAAGCGGGGAAAGTTTCAATAAAAACGCAGGATTAATTTTTTTTTCAGAAATATATATCCAAAAATACATAATACTAAAGTAGAGTATCCAAAAAAATAATCTTTATAGATTTTTTTTATCAATTTATGACAGAGGCTTATGAAAAAAAAAATTTTTTAAAGAAGATTTTTAAGAAATCTTTTCTATTTGCAATATAAGTTGCCGTATACTAAAATTAGAGCTTCATAAAGTTTTTATAATTATTTCATGGCGGAGGCCTAAGAAAACAAATTCTTTTAAACAAGATTTTTAAGTAATCCTTTTTATTTGCAACAAATGTTACCTAATAATAAAACTAGAGCTTCAAAAAATTTGTTTCCCAATCAAAAATAGTTTTTATTATTTCATAGCGGAGGTCTTTCATTTTTTTTTAAGACATTTTTTAAGAAAAGTAAAATTAGAGCTTCAATGTTTTTTTTTCTATACACGATACGGCTCTGGGCATCATCAAAATAGACTGTCAACAAAACAATAATTTTGTTCTTGCATTAGTACAAGAATAATATTGTTAGCGAAGATTCTTGTTACTTCTTGTATATAAATTGTGCGATGCTTTCAACTTTTGTTTAAATATTTCTCATAACAGGCGCCAAAGACAATGATTTCTGAAAATTGCAAGTGAGTTTCTTTCGTGAAACAATTGAATTGAATAGAAAATGCAGTATGAGTTATGATGAGCTGTTATACTATATATACAGGATGACAAAATATATTCACGAAAATTTGTTATATCAAAATTCGATTTAATCGAAAAAAGCTAGAAATTTAATTTTAATTAGGTTTCTTTAAGATTTTTTTTTTAAATTTCTAAATATTAATTTTCCGACTTTTTAAATTTACCTTGACAGCAATCGTATAAAGCAAAAAATATATATAAAGCTTTTCTTATGAATTTTAATGCTATATTTCAGTTTTGACGTTGTCACCTGATATATTGTATAATGACACTAACGATCAATTAAAAACTTTGCTATAAACTTTTATATAAAATATTTTTTTATTTATTCATTGATGATATTTTTAATTTTTAATAATATTTTAGAAATTATATAAAAATTCCGGATATTTATACAAGTGTATTATTTTTTCTGATTGTTGTGTAAGTGCGTATGGAAGTTTAGTATTCGAAATGCGCACCTGGCTTCTAAATACTTTGGGTTATGGATTTCTTTTTATTAAAAAAACGGTAGAAAAAAGATTCGACGTAGAATTTTTTTTTTGTCCAAAAAGCTAATTTTTTTATATTTTTTAATAAATAACTCGTACCTCCATAATCTATTATTACCTAACCAAAATCTCCCTTAACGTGTGTTAAAAATATTACGTCTGTACGATTTTTCTTGATTCAAAATATGCCATATTTTTTCATAAAAAAAAAATGTTGATACAAATTTACAAACGACCTAATAATATCTTCAATTTTCAATTAATTTTTACATCTTGCAGTTTTGACCTAAACAAACATTTTTTCAATTACGCTACTCTCGCGACGATTTACCGTTTTCCTATTTCGATCTATCGCTCGTATAAAGATAATAGCCTTCGCAATGTCTACAAGTGCAAAACGTAATTAATTGCATATACAACACAAAGCCAATATCCAATGAAGAATGAAGCATGAAGAAGCGAATAGAAGAGCCTCTCTATTAAACAGAATTCAGAAATTGTAATTGTAAAACGCGATAATTATAGAAAAATCAATATAAAATTCAAAGAGTTTATTAAATGTAATGTAATTGTGGCAAATGCTGACATCTATCGATCAAATAAATTACTCTCCGTTCAGTTCCGTCAATGCACACGCTCGCGCTTGGATCGCGCAATAAATGTGACATTATTATTATAACCTATTTATATTATGTTTTTATCAAATTTTTGATTGTTATTCGATATCATTCGTTGATTTAAATTGTATATATTTTTTAAATTATTCCAGAATATTGATCAATTTTTCAATTGTATAGGAGCCAGTATATATTAAAAGTGGTAGGTATATATAAAACTGTGATAAAAGAATTTATACTAGCTTTAGCTAACACTATCATTCTTTATTTTAGTATTAAGAAATTGCGGATTAATAGAAAGAAGAATATGATGGTAGAAATTGCGATTTTTATATTCGAACATATTCGCCGCTGAAATGTCAAAAGAGTGACATAACCCTAAATTTGATCATAGTTCCGTCAGAAAATTAAAAAAGTGATGCCATTTCATTTCAAAACTTTAAATTGCTTTTCAACAAATTAATATAATAAATGAATTGTTATCTCATTTTAAGCAATTGTATGTTTACTTGCCAATATAGGATTCTAGTATATTGCTTCAGGTGTCATATTTGTGACGTATTTGAGTAGTATAATATAGAGTTTCTGGATCGTCGTCATTGAGGAGTGAGGGAGGATTCAGAATCTGCATAACCTTACTACTTATGTGGTATTTTTGAACACTGTTGCCAATATGTTAAAAAAATGATATAGTTTATTTAATAGAAAAATTAGATATTTTCATTGCGACAAATATTTAAAAAAGATTTTCCGCTTATTAATTAATAAATTGTTACTTTATTTTTAGCATTGTATTAATTTAAGCAGTTATATTTTTACTTCTCAATATCGTTGAATAATAGGAAGTCTTGTATATTGCTTCAGGTGTTAATTTAAGCGTAATTACAACCGATTTTAATTGTAATATTAGACATCTTGAAGAGGTACGAATAAATGTTGTTTCCCTTCTATACGAACGGTCAAATAACGTTTTAATATTGTTACTCGTAATTGTACAATTAACATATCTTTCTTATACAGCAAATTGACAATACCATATTATATTTATGCAAGAATAATTATAATCATATATAACATAATTATTCGAAAAAAAAATCTCACAATATCTAATTTAATTTCTACGATTCTTTTTGTTGTGAAATCAAATAAAGTTTAAATAAAATTCTGTAATATTTTGATGTTATGTTTTATTTTTAGGATGTCATATTGAAAATGAGTCCACAAACAATTTCGCGGCTCCAAGTTTAAATATTGGCAGGAAATTTGTGCTTGTTTTAATTTACAATGATATGACAGATGTTTCGTAATTAATTTAAAGCTGTAAAAAAAGTTTTACAATTTTAGTTGAAGAAACTGTATTTTTTAATCAAATCAAAATTTAATTGGTCAAACTAACATTTGACCCAATGTTAGTTTCCCTATGATGACTTATCAATAGGTAGTACTTAACTATCTGATATGCATGGTGCGCATGTGCCATGAGCAAAAGTCCCATCCACCGTTGCCATATCGAATGTAAATGCTAATTTTAGAAGAATATATTTTTATATAACTATTTATGTTGTTCCGAATCATACAAAAAAAAATCACTGATAGCTATTAAGGTCAGTCCGGCCCTTAAAAATATAACTATTGAAAAAACTATATCATAATTAAATTTAAAAAATTATTTGTCATACGGTATATATAGTCAATAAAAAAATATGTAGAAGAGTAAAGGCAAATTATAATAGCACACCAGCTTCTTGCTAGTTTTAAAATAAGCATTTTCTATTGTTAAAGCTTTCATATCTGTCGTGTATTGTAGACAGGAACTAACTAAGCCGGCGCTGAACAAACATAAACAAAACGGATCTGCAATTCTTATATAAAAAAGTAGACTAAATAATTTAATTGATGCAAAAGAAATGGCAAGGTAATAAAACGTATATAAAAGATAGTATTAAGGTTAGAGTAAAAGTCAGATGTGTAGAAATTAATTTTAATGTGGGAATTTTCTATAATGGCGTCATAAATACTTAAAAAATTGTTATTTACCACTGATTGCGATATATATATATATTTTTTTATATTTTGACTATATTTTTGAGACAAGAATTTTTTTTAAAGAAAAATCGCAAGGATGTATTATTTTTAATACATAGTAAGAAAGGTTTAAATTAAATAATGACAAATTTTTATGGTATTAACTATGTTAGTTACTTAAAAAAAAATTTAATTAGCTTCTTTTTCGTCAAAATTTTCTTCTACTTTGAGATTCTGCCAAAAACTAACATAATATCGAAAAAATTTGCCGAGGCCTTAATATCTTAGTTGAAGATAATTGAAGATTTTTGAAGATAAAAAAAATTTTGTTCTTATTGACATGAAATATTTTACCAAAAATTAATAAAAATCGTTAATTTATAATTCAGTAATCGAACCACAGATGGCGCCAGATGTCTATTTATTGTAAAACACATTTTATTGGCAGATGCTCCTTTCATATATATTTTTAACAAATATTCAGAAAATCATTATTTATATTTTCATCTAAAATGGCTGAGAACAAAAGAATCCATGAACGGTGAAATTATTTATAAAACACCATTTTTTGCTCATACTGTACCATTGTCTATAACAGCGAAACAAATCGCTTAGTTATTTTTTACACCATACTATTTAGTTCAGTAACTACTAAACCGATTATTTAGCAATTACATATGAATCTTTCCACGATCTGAGCATATGTGGTACAAAAAAATCTGTTTTATGGCGAAGAAAATTGAAATACGGTCCATTTTTCCGAGTCATAACACATAATAACCCATTTTCAGTTTTAGTATGGTTTATGATACAAATATCAAACTATGATGAGCTTTAAGATCTAGTGCACTATAAATAATAAATAAATATATCAGATTTGCATTAAATTTTCTTTTAAATATTCATATTGTGTAGTTTATTAGTATGGATATGGAGTTTCTGGATTATGAATGATGACGATCCAGAATTTCCACAACCATACTACTTATGTGGTATTTCAGGACATCGTTGCCAGATTTTAAATAATTCCTTCAAAAGTTAAAAAATAAATATACATCAGACGCTGTAGTTTATTAAGGAACATATTATATATAAAAAAAAAAAATACAACAATGAAGCAATGAAAGATACTGATTTGGCAGTTTGATTTATTGCAATTTTTTCTTGTTGTTATAAAATAAATGTTTAAATGCATTTACAAATCTAATAGATAAATTCATTATTAATGTAATATGCACTTATAATAATCACCTTAGGATCGTATCGAACAAGAAATCTGCCGTGGCAAGTTCAATGACATGCACTCTACAATATATTATCAGACAAACCTAGTTGTTTGCTAACACTAATAGTTAATAACTATTTATGTATGAATTTTTTTTATGTATTTATTTTATTTATTTGTTAAATAAGAGCTATAAAAATTGCAATAATAATTATTAATTGTTGTATATTATAGAGCAGTGTTTCTCAACTTTTTTTTGCTTGTGACTACGTAATATACAAATTTATTGCAATTTTAATATATAAAAATATTTTTGTTACGTATAATAAACATTTACGTCATTTTAGAATTATTTAAACGTCAGTTTGACAACGTTGCTTTAGGACTCGGTAAAATCATGATGGCCACCGAGATACGTTTTGACATGTTTACTATAGCAACCAATGTAAACATTTTTGTTGACGTATTTTGACAAGAGTTTATTTACACAAAAATATGAAACGAAGACTTAAATAAAACGAAAATAAACATTTTTCTAAATATTCAAAAAATTCCACAATAAATATTTGCAACGAAAAAATGGCCCACGATCCGGAAGAAGAAGTTATACAACGCTGTTCTAGTTATTACCACAAATCTAACCATAACCTACAAGTTCATAGCTGTAATATCAGATAATAAAAATATTTCTCTCACTTGCTCACTCGAATGGAAATAAATATACACATCGCGTTCGCGCTAATTTTTCATATTTAATAATATACGGTTATATATAGAAGGCTTTAGGAGATCTCGGTTAGTATCTTTCAGGCTATTTCTTTTTCATTCATGACGAAACTGAAGACCTAAACCAGTGCTGCTGAATCTTTTCTAAGATCTAACTAAGGCTATTTTTTTTTTGTAAACATATTAGAGTTTAAAATGGTATTTTTAACAAGGATAGCGACAGGGGTATTTTATTTCGTATTTATCTTGTGCTACGGATGATGAGGACATAGCCTTCGAAATGCGCATACAGCTTTAAGTGATATTCTATACAATTATTTAACAGCGTAGTGATAATTTTACATTTAAAATTGCACAACATCGAAATGAAGAAAATATAAAATTTTAATTAGTCCGCCACAAATACAAAACAATAATTACAACACATTCCTTCACCGCAGTGACGATATAAACATCCTGAAGACATTTAATTTAGCGCATGATACGTTTACTTTCATTGTATGAACAGGTAGCTTCTTCAGAAGTAGAAATAACGACGATTTAGTTGGAGTTAGTCAGTTGCCAAAAGCAAAACTGTGAAGCAATCGCACGAACGGAACAAAGCTGGAAATAATTACTTTGCAGTATGCAGATGTTGTCTTAAATTTTAAAAAAACATGTTTGGTAATAGCGCGATTACTGAAGAGAAAAATTTGTATTGCAAATTAAGTTAAGCTTTAAAACGTTTGCAATGTTTGACAGTTTTTGGACGTATAGTTATTTTATTTGTTAATCTCAAAATTAAGTTTTTTTTTGGCAATTTTTTTTTCTACTTTGAGACTACCATCGAAATGAACACACCATCGAATCAATTTGCCCTAACCTTGATGTCTAAGTTGGAGTATTTTGAACAGCTGAGTGTCAAATTTACATCACTGCGCCAATGACAATGTATATATAGACATTGCAAGTCCATACAAAATAGGGAATCAGAGGGGAATCACATTTTCATAGGCCAGGAAGTGCTGCACTCTGTTGGTGATATATAAATCATGGTTGTGTTGAAATATTGGATATTTAGGATAACTCCTGCTTGAATGCATCTATTATAATAATCTAGTTGATTCAAAAGCCACAGCGGTACATGCGCTGTTTGCAATTTCTTTCGTTTTTCATCGGTTTAGTTCGCGGAAGAGTTCGGATAATCAATAAAAAAATATTTATATTTCCAGATTATATTCATTTACCGCAACCATCGCATAGTTGTCAAATATAACATGATTTGTATAGATTTGAAAAATTATGATCAATTCATGTTTGCGACTATTATAAATATATTGTCATTGTCAGTGATATCAATGACAATGTATACATAGATGTTGCAAGTTCATATACGAAAACGAATCAACTTTAAGCGGTTGATTTTCATGTGGCGACATCTGTCGATATCTTCCCCACGAGAACTTGGTGAAGATAACTGAAGACTGCGCTAGTATATTGACCAAATACACGGCAACGAAATTTTGACAATTTTCCACTTAGTGTGGCGCCATTGTCTCCCATATAGTAACAGGCTTCCCACCCTTCCCATATATTCCTAATATCGTCTATAACTACACTCTGCAATTGGGATTATATCCTGTTAAGGTAGTTTCCACAAACACAAATAAATAAATAAATGCAAAATGACTATAAATCGTCTTAAAACTCTATTAGAAAAATTATCGCTTTTTGACATATAAATACACGATTTATTTAACCAAGATGTGTTACAGTTTTTGAGTGACGTTTTAGACAATTTAACCAAGAGTCGATAAGTTAGAAATCCTAAATTCGTGATTGATTAATAAAAATACAGATGACGATATATATAATTATATATAGTGCTGTCTTACAGCAATTTCGTTTTACACGTTTATACGATTGTGTCACGGTATTGTGCACCGCTGACGCGTGCGTTTTGTTTTAGTTTCTTCTATTGTTTTCTGTTTGTTTCTTAGGCAAAGCTACGTAAGAATAGACAAATTATGGCGATGCTTGAACATTATTAACCAACTGTAAAAATGCTCTTTTATTACATATTGTATGTAAAATTACAAAATACAACTGGCCGGTATTATTGTTGCAAAAAAAAAATGACAGGAGCAAAATTCATCCTCAGTGACCGGTTAGACGATGGTCTCTAAATTTGCCATTTTCTACTTTGTCTTTTAACTCAATTGGAGATTTAAATAGATTTTAATTAAGATTTATAGTTCATAAAAGATGAAATTTTATTTTCTTACAATGGTAAAAAGATTTTCGACAATGAAACAAGCACAACTTCAATTGTTTATAAGAAACATGTAGATGAAATCTTAAGTAAAAATCATTTGTTTAAACTAAATTATAAGGACATATTTGTTGTTGCGCTGTAAGATAGATATTTTCACCAAATCACCAACCAAGGTTTTCACGTTAAATTTATTTGCAAAAAAAAACAAATGAAGAAATTGTTAAGAAATTGATAGTGGGAATTATATTCATTTGCAATGTAAATTTAAAATTGCATTTGTAAATCTATTTACGATAATCGTCAGTTTATTTATAAATCAATTTTTATTAATATGCAAATATTAGAAAATAAAAACTAATCACTTATTACCATATATATATATATATGGTAATAAGTGATTTTGGTGTGTGTGTGTTTTTTACAGCAGTAGTTCAAATGTTGTTGATAGTGCAAAAGAACTATTGACTTAAATAATGACATTTCTCGCCAAAGTAGGCATATTGCACAAGTAAGCCATATGTCGTCGATATATATATATAGAGTCCATGGAAAATTCTAAATATTAAAAAAATATTATCTCAATTTACTCGGGCAGAATATACCCAAAGGTTGTTTCAGATGAAACCCTTACTTGCATCTCGGAAGAAAATTATAAGCTTCTATCAATATGCATTGTTCCTTCACCAGACAGTACATAAGCGCAGACACAAGTTCTTGTAGTTCTTTATCAACTCTACCATATTCAAACCATAAGTTTACCGTTTACCATTTACGCAGGCAATCGGCTTTCCGAGCCGGTGAATATGATCGCAATATACAAACGGCGTTGGTGGTGGTGAGAGCAACAACCCCTATGTACATCAACATATAGGGGATGATAATGAAAAAGCCCCCCCCAAGACTTGCCAGGGGAGCGGATTTACCAGTTACGTACTTAACCGTTGGGAATGCATGTAATGGACAGATCGGAATTAGGAGTTTGCCTTGCCTTGCCTTGCCATGCCTTGCCATGGCATGCACGAGAGATAATGTTATAGGGAAGAAAACATCTTGAGCCGACAAGAAATCGATACACAATACGATATTGTGGCGAAATGCAAGCGAAATGAGAAATCTGTGCAGAAGCCTAATGGACGAAACAATGTCTAAAAGAATAATTGCAATATTTGGTATTAATTCGTCGATGATTCACGAAAGTATGTTAGAAATATTAATTGCAGTCTTAGAGTGGACAACGGGCAGTTAAAATTCCGATGAGTATATGTAAATTGCAATCCGCAAAAGAGTGTACAACATATATAAAAGCGTCTTCAATTATTTTTGCGGTAACGTTTCAAGGTGAAAAACAGCTTGTGTGCCCGCTGGCGATGACGAAACACCTGCTAATGCTTTCATATAGTTACGTCCAAATAAAGACCCGTGGGCCGCGTAAAGTCGGCTACAGACGACGTGGCGAGTATACACGAACGTTGGCGCCAACGTTTGGCATTCGTGAAGGCTTGCGCATACGATTCCTACACAATATAAATTTTGTGTATGATGCACTAGTGGGTGCATTTCTATTTCTATTTGTCGATGGCTCGCTCAGCTGTATCCGATTTATTTCGTTGATCTCTCACACCGCGTGTATCTTCACGTGTAGACTTCAGTGGCTATCAAATTCTCTATACCACTCACTGTGTTCTCACTTAACAACGGTATCGATTCATCCAGTGTATTTGAGGTCGTTGGAAGGTTATGTTATCCACCGTGTTTCCTTAACGCCCTTTGCCTGGCTCGATACTCTCTACTTCTTTCCAAGGTACTTTTCTTGGCGGTTTATTCGCTTTCGTCCGTTCTCTAAAGGCTCGCACTCTGAGCTGAGCCATCGACAAATAGAAATGCACCCACTAGTGTATCATACACAAAATTTACATTCTTTCAGTCTGCTCATCACGAATTTGATAAACAATTTTTCAATAATGCGCTAGGTACAGTGTGTTCCATATGTGATCGAATATTGAATAAAAAAATATCGTTAACAAATGGAAAAAAAGCAATGCATAAAATCAACTTTTCCTATGAGCTAAGAAGTTTCACTTCTACCGCGCGAGAGTCTCACGCATATATATTTTTTTTATTTGAAACGTACGGTATATTAAATGCAGGTGGTCTTCCACATAAAACCGAAACTATTTTTTAAAGATATATACTACTTTTAAAAGTAATTTTCTAACTCGCCCGTTTGACTTCGATAACATTGGAACGGTATTCCGAGTGAGAGCATTTCGGCATGAATTAATTGCACTCTATCACATCTTCAATGATAATGGCTGGAAACGCAGTATGTAAAAGTTGCTCGTGGTTAGGATCAACAGGTTTCACATCGTTCTTAAACCATATTCGATCACATATTGAACACACTATACCTAGCGGATTATTGAAAAATTGTTTATCAAATTTGCGATAAGCAGGTTGAAACAATGTAAATTTTCTGTATGATGCACTAGTGGGTGCATTTCTATTTGTCGATGGCTCGCTGAGCTGTATCAGATTCATTTCGTTGATCTCTCACACCGCGTGTATCTTCACCTGCCTGGTGGCACTTGTTGGCACTTTTCTTGGCGGTTTATTCGCTTTCTTCCGTTCTCTAAAGGCTCACACTCTGTCTGTACTTGTCATTTTCTCCATTTCACTTTTTACACAATGGAAATTGTGTGAAAAAAAACGTTAACAAATGGAAAAAAGCAATGCATAAAATCAACTTTTCCTAGGAGCTAAGAATTTTCACTTCAACCGCGCGAGAGTCTCACGCATATTTTTTTTTTTTTTAGTAAAAATGAGATTTATTTATAATTTTCCGTATAGACAAAATACTTTTCTGATTTTTGATATATCTTACCATTTCTTTCGAATAAATAAAATATTTATTTACAGGTGGCATGTGTTCGCATTTCAATTACTCATCATATTCTTTTCGTTTTTTGGTGTGCGAAATATTTGCAAAAGAAAATATAGTCTTGAAGGGTTGTACAGCGCTTGTTTAGTATGTTACATTGGTAACGCAAGGTGTCACCACATTAGAAGGATGGTTGTTGAACATGGCACTCATGATAGAACTAATGAAAATTGGCTTTAAACAACTTATATCAATTATTTTCATTGTTAGGTAGAGAAGAACTTTATCACATACTATTATTCGCGTTTCACGAGCTCGTTTGATTCTCTGTTTATTTATAATATTTATTTATTTACATTTCATGAAGCTGTTTTGACTTTGTAAACGTCAGTTTGACACCGTTGCTGTAAAATACAGTAAAATCATTATGGCCGCCGAATTACATTTTTGACATGTTCACTATAGCAACTATTATAAACACCCGCCATTTGCTGTTGACGTATTTCGACACACGAATATATTTAGACATGAATGTCAAACGAACACTTCAATAGAACTAAAAGAAATATTACGGTAAATATTCAGTTATTTCTACAATAAATATCTGCAAATTAATTAATAGCTTAATATAGAATATCACCCAAATTTTAGGGGTTTGTCCAACCTAAAATAACTAAAAATACATTTAAAAATAGTTCTTATTAACTAAATTAAATAGACAAGATAAAATTGGGCCTGAATCTAAGTTCATTTAATTTGATTTAGATTTATGCATATTTATGTATATACTTTCATAAGCATTTAACTTGGAATAATTCAAAACACTTTTAAGTAATTTAAGTGAACTAATTTGAATAGGATGGCCTGATTCAAAAATATGCTCGGCGACAGCACTTTTATCTTTTCTATTTAATTGAATAATTGAATAATTGAACTATTTTTCATTTATATTATTATTTATAGACAAAAATAATCCAAAATAATGCCGTCGAGATTCCTACAAATTATGCTACAATTTGCGCACAGATAACATAAGAAAATTACAGCACAAATGCAAGCAGAACGTTTTAAAGAGTCCTTATTCACCATGTTTTTTTTTGAATTAAAATTGCACAGAATTTCTCTAAAATACTTTTGTAAATTTGATAGCCTGTTCTATAGTAGGTTGCTCGTGTGCAAGTAATGGGAGAAGAAGAAGAAGAAGAGCGTAACCACCACAAAGGGGACGATGATCGCTTCCGGTCCGATAGGACCCTCGAAAGCAAGAACTTAACAATGCAGAAAGAACAACATGCATAGGCTTATTCAAATATCCGAAGCAGATAAGTTGAAAAAAGAATTTCAAGAGCGACGATCTGATAATATGTAGAAGAGAATTGTTAAATACGAGAACTTCAAGATTTTTTTACAAAAAAATTCGAAAAAAATTAATTATTTAAAATTAAAATAAAACCACTTATTTGAACATTATTTTCTTTTTTGAAAAAATATTTTCTTACAATAAATTCCACATTTCAAATGATGTTTAGATGATTTTTTTTTAATAAACTCATTCTTTAATATTTTGCAGATTGAATACAATATTTTTTCGAGATTCTTTTGTATTGTAATTGCTTGGAGGAGGATTACATTATGGTCTGCTGCATCAGCGTCAGACGATAAGACGCTGAATTTGCGCAGAATAATAACTTTCTGCAGAATAACAACAAACATGCTTTTATAAAAGACCAGAACAATTAATGCGAAACGTTCTTTGTGTGACTTACGATTTTAGATACGCGTGATTAGCAAATGAGGAAGTAACTATTAAAATGTCGAACAAATTTATTAAAGATGACAGCGCAGACAATCAAGTACAATAAATTTAGTAAAGATGGCGCGGTGTACGAATTTTCGTCGAATCTGCGCAGGTTTAAGGTTTAAAGGCGGGATTTTATTGCCAGAGTTGTCGGATGAGAAAATAATCTTCAATATAAAGAAAATATTTTCTAGAATGCAAGGAATGCAAATTGGTAAGTTTTGAGGACAAATTAAGATTACTCGCGGATTTTCTACAAAAGACTAATATTTACGTATATATCATTTTAAAACGAATAAATATTTTTTATATCTATTCGTAATATATTTAAAATGTCTACCTACATATTTGATAAAAAAATCACACGTAAATTAAATACATATAATGCTATACAATGAACGATTTCCGTTTCTTATCTATAATAATAGCAAAATTCTAAGTAATTCTGCAGAAGCTAAGAATTTTATGCATAAAAGTAGGTAAATAACGACCAAAACGCCGGTATATATATTTAAAACGACGAAGAAGTTAGTTATTAGCGTACATATTGTCTATCTGGTTATACGATGTGGATATTTTGTGCTCAGGCGAGTGCAGATCCTGTCGGCTCCACACACGCTATGTTATACATGTATGTATAGATCATACCATATCTCATGAACCTACTTGTACAGATCAACTATATTCCATGATATTGTTCGCTCAGGATGGTAATGGATGTTAAATCCTTCGTCTCCGTCGAATTTTTTGGCAAATAGATTTTATTTTTATTTTGCAGCTACTTGTTTAATTGGCAACGTGGATAATTTGGTCAAAGAACTTTAATGTTATTATAAAATATTATATTCAATATTCCTTCATCCTTCAGCCTCCAAACATTTGTAAATATAATATACTTCGCTTTATTTGCAAGAGAAATAAAAAGTCAACATTGCAGAAACTGGAATCAAACCTTTCTGCGTATTGATAAATTTAAAACTTCAATCAATAAGAACAATTCTATGCATTTTATGATCCATTTTTAACGTTTATCTTCAAAGTCTTTTACTTCACTTTGTACTACTAAAGAAGAACATAAAGTCAACGAAGCGAAACAGCTGAATCACCTTGTAAACGCTAGTGATTTTCATCTGAAGAGGTTATTTGGCGAAATCTGATTTACCACGCTGAGACACTTTTCTAAGCCAATGATTATCTGGTGTGAAATGTCCCTGACACACTTCTACATAAGTGCTTTCTTCAATAGACTACTTAAGATTGAAACCTTCTACAGGAAAATGGATTTATTTTTGTACAAACTATAGAATAGTTTATTACCTACGCCCTATTTCTTTAAAGTTTCTTAAAAAATCGGCATTTAGATTCGATATGGCAACGGTGGATGTAACTGTTGCTGTATGACACATGCGCACCTAGGCATAGCAGACATTTAAATAATACCTGCGTCATCAATGATATACAAATTGCCTACCGTAAAAATATTTAATTCCTAAAAAATAAACGGTACATATTTCTCTGATAAAATAAATGGCAAATATTCTCATTCATGCAGTTTTGCGGGAAAAGAATTTTTTTATAGTTTATTACCTACGCCCTATTTTTTAAGTTTCTTAAAAAATCGGCATTTAGATTCGATATGGCAACGGTGGATGTAACTGTTGCTGTATGACACATGCGCACCTAGGCATAGCAGACATTTAAATAATACCTGCGTCATCAATGATATACAAATTGCCTACCGTAAAAATATTTAATTCCTAAAAAATAAACGGTACATATTTCTCTGATAAAATAAATGGCAAATATTCTCATTCATGCAGTTTTGCGGGAAAAGAATTTTTTTATAGTTTATTACCTACGCCCTATTTTTTAAGTTTCTTAAAAAATCGGCATTTAGATTCGATATGGCAACGGTGGATGTAACTGTTGCTGTATGACACATGCGCACCTAGGCATAGCAGACATTTAAATAATATCTGCGTCATCAATGATATACAAATTGCCTACCGTAAAAATATTTAATTCCTAAAAAATAAACGGTACATATTTCTCTGATAAAATAAATGGCAAATATTCTCATTAATGCAGTTTTGCGGGAAAAGATTTTTTTTTATAGTTTATTACCTACGCCCTATTTTTTAAGTTTCTTAAAAAATCGGCATTTAGATTCGATATGGCAACGGTGGATGTAACTGTTGCTGTATGACACATGCGCACCTGGGCATAGCAGACATTTAAATAATACCTGCGTCATTAATGATATACAAATTGCCTACCGTAAAAATATTTAATTCCTAAAAAATAAACGGTACATATTTTTCTGATAAAATAAATTGCAAATATTCTTATTAATGCAGTTTAGTTGTAAAAAAAAATTTTTTTTGTAAGAATCACTTCACTAAGACATAGATAGAAATAAAACAGGCAATATTGCAAATAAAAATCAGGTTTTAAGATTTAGTAAGAAAAAAAACTGTCGCCGATTCTTTATAGTAAGCTTTATGGTAAAAAGCTGTGCAAAATGAACCATGTAAAAAGCGAAACCCCCAAATAAGCATGCAAACAATAAGCTCTGCTCCGAATTATCAGAAATCTGAGTCACTTGGTTTTTATTGTCGGATTTTTATGCGGGTACGGTTATGTGTGGGCCGGCGCGATTGTCTAATTTTAATTTTAGGCGAACTGGATTCAATTTATTTAAATAAACAAGATATGAAAATTAAGAAATGAATTAACGTATGTCATATAAAAGTTTTTTTGAAAATAATCAACTCAAGAGAAAATGAAAATAAAAAAAAATAAAAAAACAAATTTTTACAATACCTTTTCTTATCAATTTTCAATATCATTTGTATAAAATCGATAAGGGGGTCGTAACTTTTTAAATAGTTATTTTTGTGTGTATTTTTAAATACACAAAAAAAAAATGTATTATACTTCAATAGGAAATTGTCTAATAATTTATACCGGCATTTTTTTTTGTTTTTATAAAAAAATGTGGATTTTTTAGAGTAAAAAATATATATAAGAGTACAATAGTTTCTGATATTTATTCTTCACATTATAATATGTAATTTCAATGTTCATTGCTCATTTTTGACCTTCTAATGGCCATTCCTCTTCCCTAAATTCAGTTCCAAGAACTACTGTACACTTACGGACGTAAAAAATGAAAATGCGAATTCTACAATCTACACGAAAATTAAACTAAACTGACAGCGATATGTATTTTTATACGGGTTGCGCAAATATGATGGACTTTGTATAGACAGCGTTGTAAGATGATAAAATGATCTTTAAACTGAAGAAAAATACAAAATATTGTAATTTATATGTACATTTTCACCAAAGTAGGCATTTTAACTCATTGGTATTAATTAAAATGATCTTGATATTGAATCAATCGAAATATAATACTTCTTCAAGAACAATATTTTTTTCGCCAAAGTAGGCATAGTAATTAAAGTTATCTTGATGTTGAATGAATGGAAGGGGAAGTTTTTTTCTCAAGTTTTCGAGAAAGTAGGCAGTTTGACTCATTGGCTGTCATTTATAAAACAGTTGATTTTTATACAATCACAACATTAGACACATAGTTTCAATACACAATTTTTGTTTATATTTGGATTATACAAATTTTTGACATTTCTCGAAATGTACTATTAAAATAGTTCAAATGTTATTTCACAATATTTGTTCCTATTTTAATTATTTGTTGAGGAACGTATTGGCACATAATGTTTCCATTATTTAGATCAGTAGTTCATACGCATTATCAACAACATATGGCCTACTTGTGCAATATGCCGACTTTGGCGAGCAATGTCAGTAGTTCTTTTGTTTTATCAACAACAACATATGATCTACTTGTGCAATATGCCTACTTTGGCGAAAAATGTCACATGCCACTAGAATCACTTCATTAAATCTAATGCTATACTGCATTCTTAGAACAAATGTCTTTCTAAACAATAATAGAATGAACAAAAATTCTTTCTGGACCTTTTTATTATCCCGCTCCCTATAATCCCTAATACTCACGTGCAGTTGATGTAAAACTAGCTGTAATGTTATTAGTCATAAAGAAAAATTACAAATAACCATAAAGCTACACGTATGTACCAACTCGAGCTGTTGTGACTAGTCAATGCATTCCGTAGACATGACAGGTGCTTTAGATTACTTTTGGGGACATCAATTTAGATTTTACGTCACTGTATTAGAGAAGGTACAATACGGGGCTTGTCAAAGCTGTCTGTCAAAATTTAGATTGTGGTAAAACGATATTTAATTGCGTGTGGACAGAGCCGTACTTGAAATTTTGGAAAAAAAATTGACAAGCCGGCAAATAAAATGAAAATTTGAAGATAAATTAGTAGATTTAAATGGATTTTTCAAAATGAGCTTTTTAATTTTAAGAAAAAATTAGCAATTTTTAATTTGCGGATTAGGGAAGAAATTGCAAAATACCAAAATTATCCAACTTACAATTTTAAGCATAACTTTTTGTTACAATATTTAAAATGATTTTTTTTTACTTTTTTTTATAATATGAAAAAATAAAAAATACATAAAAATTAAACATAACATACATTTTCTCATATTTATTTTTGTAATTCTTTGGTATTTCTGCTTTTGTATCTACAATTGCTCGTAGACATTTATTTCGTAATGTAAACAAACAAGTTGTAAATGACAAAATGTTCCAAAATATTCATAAAACACTAAAATGCATTAGCGCAGTAAATGCTAAGACTTATTTCGAGTTTTTGATTAAAACTACATTTTTTTTGGAACAAACTTTGCGTACAAGACAAAGATATTGTTGAGACAAAATAAACACTTAACACATCAGAGCTCTTGATTTATCTCATGTTGACTTTTAACAAGTTTCTTAAACAAATAAAAATTTGTTTTGAAAGATCAATTGTTCTTTGTTTATAAAAATATATCAAATATTCCCTTGATTTTTTTAAAAGAAACTTCTCCAAAATGTTAGTTTCATTCGTCGATAAAATGTAAATTTTTAAAAAACAATTAGAAATTTTTCAAAAAACGAATATTATAATAAAATAAAACGTTGAGTTAAAATCAACAATTATTTAACTTGAAGCAAAATTATTTTTTTATAGTCTATAAAAAGCGTGGTACGTTAAAAAGCTGATTAATCCATAAAAATGGACGGAAAGGCGAGTAAAAAAAAATTGCTGACGCATAAAGATTAAAAATTGTGAAATACTGACGGAGATTTGTGTATATTTAGCTAATTCAGCTAATATTTTGCAATAGTTTTGTTTCTTTTTTTTTATTCAAAACTTGCCATTTATTATAGTAATTTTAAGCAAGCTTGGAAAAAAAAAACGCAGCGAAACATAAGTTGTAAATTATGAGGAACTGTGAATAAAAATCTAAAATAAATCAAGTATACAAATGTATACTTTTGTTGTTAATTCATCATAAACTGTTAAATACATTTTTTTTTTATAATTAGAAAATTTAATTAATAAATGAAAGAAAGTTGTAAATTTTTTAATTGTATTCTATGTTTACACGACTCGTTTATGAATTTTATTTTTTATTACAATTCGTATATAATAAAGGCTTGAGCAAATTATTGATTTTTATATTTTTTGTCCGTATATTACGCATAGAATTTTGTTATACTTCGAGTTAATTACAGTAAAATAATGCAGGTGTATTTTGAAAAGAACCAACGCCATTTCAATTGTAATAATTAACCATATTTTCGCGTATTTTTCATGTAAATAGATAATACAGTAGAGTAGAGCGCATAATATAAGACGCTGGCAATATCAATACGAAAGCAAATTTGCAAATATATTAACTAGCCACTTTATTGCTCCTTGTCATCTACAGAAATCGGTGGGTGTTTTGACACAAGGTGGTTTATGCTTTTGGTAAATGTTAATGGCGATAGTTGACAATATATCAGTGGCGGTTCCTTATGCAGGCCGCTTGGGCCGCGCGCCCCTCCTGAACATTGAGCGTATCACCGTAGATATATAATTGTATTGCGATATTTTAACTAGGCATTATTTTTCATAAAAAATAAAGCTTGCGCCGCGAACATACCTAACACTATAGAATATATATCGTTGTTTATGCCACTCTGGGCTACGATTCTTTAGCGTCCTAACAGAGAAGCCTAGTATACAATAAAATTGATATAGATATAGTTGCATTGTTCTGTGAGTTGCGTATGTACGATTTTGCCACGTGTTTCTCCAAGAATATATTTAATAAAAATGAATAGTCTTAGTACTTTATTGAAAATAAAGTTTTGTAGACTTTCTCTTGTGGACAAAGTAAAAATTAAAGAATTAGGTAGGCCATTGCCTGATATAAACTTATCGCAAACTTGTGCAAGGAGTGCTCAAAACCGGACATTTACGCGGCGTTTTACCAGACACATTTTCAAAAAAATATATAACACAGATGAAGGACAGATTCTCATATCGTGGCTATCTACAAGCCTGTGAGTTATTTAACACGAAATCGATGCTAACATTTTCTAAACAATTTCCAGTGGACCTTTCGGAAACCGTGTGCCATGCATATCCATTTTTTGAATAAAACCAAATTAAAAACAAAATTAGAAGTCATTTACTCGCGTACGGATTTTTATCACATAATTGAAGCTACACATTTTCTTTCGTTATTGCTACAAAATAATCTCAGAGTGAAACTTTCCCGGAAACTATAAAAATACTTAAAATTATTTTAACAACCCCGATGACCACCGCTGAATCAGAGCGTTGTTTTTCAACACTTAAAAGAATCAAAACTTTTTTGCGAAATACTATGGGTAATGATCGTTTAAAAGCGTTGGCGATGATGTGTATTAATAAAAATGTGGTGCGAGATATTTACAATTTTAACGAAAAAGTTTTGGTAAAGTTTATATCAATGAAAGATAGAAGAGTGGAATTCACTTTCAAGAAATGATTGAATTTAATCATTTTGCACCATTTTAAGTAAGATTTATCACTATTATGTTATTTTTTAAGAAATGCCTCCCCCCCCCCCCCCTAGATTGAAATGGCACGAGCCGCCACTGCAATCTATATACCATATGAAAAAAAATTGAAATATGACTTTTGAGATTTTAAAATATATTATAATAATAAGTTTATTGCATAATGAGAGTAATTTTTATATTTAAATAAATAAAGGAATAAAAGGTTGCATATAGTATAGATTTTTTTGAACGTAGGCATGTTTATATGCAAAATTTGATTGGTTGTATTATTATATATTTTAGAAAAAATCTGTAAGTATAAAAAATTCCTGAAATTTGATAAGATTCATTCGGTAATTTCTTAGCCTTAGTATTTTATTTAAAAAATTACTAAAACGTCAAATAAACTCAATCGCCACGATTTCAACAATTGCTTAAATTGCATTAGTTGTCAAATTGACAGTAATAGAATTTAAATTCGATGACTGTCAACTTGACAACTAATGCATTTTAAGTAAATGTTAATAGTGAAGCTACTAATATATATATATAAGCGAAGTTACTAATATTTATCTAATACTTAAGTAAATTCTGAAAAAATAATGTATTTGCCTATTTTATTTCAATTAAATAAGAGAGCTGCTAATAATGACCGTAATCGATATGCTTATGTAAAAAAATAAATCTACACCCCGTATATGATTAATTAATCATAATCTGTATTTTTCGCTACATTAACATACCAAAAAATCGATTTTCGCTACGGTATGCAATAAACAAATATACCAAAGTCTTATCAACAACTTCGATAACATTTTATTCACCAACATATCGAAATCAATAATTATTATTGATATAATTATTAAAGCCACACCTGCTTTCGCTGCGATTGTACAAACACTAAAATAAAAAAAGTTTATTTCTGTCCAAACAGTAATTTAAATGACTAATAAGAGTCTAATGTTGTTTCGGTTTCGTCGCATTAATTCTCAAACAGCCGTTGATTAATCAATCCGCGTAACTGTAAACAGTTGGACCTTCTTAAAAAAAAATGTATGTGACCAGTTCTTAATTTAGCTTACAGGTTTTTCTTTGCGGAAGAAGCGTAGAAGACCTTATACTATAGACATCGTACCGTATATATAAATATAGTGCCTTTGACCTGAATTTTTTTAAGTGTCAAGAAATGCAAAGTGAAGACTGTCTTCACAATTTTACGAACAACAATCTGATATAGCTTCATAAAAATGTTGTTTATTGTTTAGAATTTTAGTTTACGTAAGATCTTGCCTTATTTGTCGATAATTTCGTGATAATCCCATGAAAATGCTGACAAATAATCCAATTGTTATCGCACATTCACAACAATGCAACATTTAAAACGCTAGGTTATTATTATTTTTTGTTTCTAACAAACAGCACGCTTGTTTTTAATACACTTACATTGGACAGGTAAGAACAGCACTGCACCGCTCGACGTACAGGTAGATGATAGCCGCGAGCGCTAGAACCACTTCTTCAATGAGTTTCTGCACCCGTTTGCCGTTGCGTGTATTTGGTTCGATCTTCCTTCGCACGGTGAACGGCAACCGCGACGCTTCGTGCACCTTCACTGTTACGGTTGACGTTCCCAGGTGAACTAACCGCCATTGAGTTCGGCGGTTGTACCAATGGTTGTAGTGACAGTTGCTGTAGCAACCCGCATTGTCACTTGTCATATCATTCAAACATTGCCGCCACATAATTATGACAAGTAATAAATCAAAATGCTATTCGAACTATTCCAACACAAACAATATTCTGTGATTTCTAATAGTGGCATTATGTCAACCATTTTTTGAATTATCTTTTGTAAAATCGTCACTACACTACGGCAGTAAATAATTGTATAAATCATCACCCAAAAACCGTAACACAATGTTTGGTTGGGAACCTTTGAATTTTGTTGTGTGTTTGCGTATTTGATCTGTAACTCTATCTGCAATTCCTTTTCATAGTTTAAAATAAGTACGATAGAGGTCGCATGAAGGCCTTTCATTCAATTGTATAGCCGGTGAGTGACAGAGGTGTATTTATTTGTTTTATGCATATCCTCTGACATGCGCATAAATGTTGCGTGTTACGGTTTTTGGGCTGATGTTTTATAGAATTATCTTTTATTATTCATCAGATTGATTTTTATAACTCAAAATGTATGTTGTTTTTAACTAGGCACAAAAAATGATAATTTAATAAATTTCCAACAAAATATTCAAAATACTACAAAGTTCGCGGTTTATCGGGCCATCTATTTGCGTTGGTTAGAACTACTAAATATGAAAACATGGCACAATTATGACAGTAATGAACGTAACAGACGGCAGATAATTGCGTTACAGTGTTGTATAAAGTCGGTATCTGTAAACAGCGGTCATATTGAAGTGTCATATACGAGTGGCCATCTTGATAGGGGCCGCATGCGCGTTATATGTCAGAAAGTGTAGAGTGCAGTAAACCGGGAGCTGTCAGTTGTGTGGTGTTGTAAAAGCTGTGTTTCAAAATAAAATAGCATAAAACGAGGCGATCCGCGGTGTAAATCATGTCGAAAGCAGAGCAGGTACTCCTGATCGAGCCGCAAAATGAACTCAGATTTCGAGGTAAGGCAGCGGTGTGTTTGAAACGAGGTGACGAGGTGACCCCTGGCCCAGTGTAACACAGCACTAATCTAGTTACTACGTAAACTACAAAAAGTCCCAGTAATCTATTTCCAGAAATTACTATTATTTGGAGGGGGGCAAACCATAAATAAGAAAAGTATTGTTCTGCGGATGTCTGTTTTGTAATTTTTATGTTTCACGACCAGGACTCTAGCAAGAATGAAGGAACGGCTGTTGGCGTTTATATAAACCCAAAATGTTCTATTTCTTGCTATATATGTACATAATCCAATCCCGAAAATAAGAATATACCAATGAGAAATCCATCTCATTTCAATCCTAAATATATGCATACTCATTAAATTTATAAAAAAAATCCGCTACTAATTTAAATTACTAGATATCATTTGAATAGACGGTGTAATTATATTCTATGTAAATTAGCTAAAAATTCTATTTAACAATCCTTTTATATTGGAATAATTATATACCAACGGAGAACTATGAGCTGTTTGTGTTGTACTTTGGAAAATCAATATTACGAAAATCTTTAAACTAAATAATGTTTTGTCTGAAAATATTGCTTTGAAGCTGTATTATCATCGGATTTGTGTTTTATAAACCCGTATAATATCTTGTTTGATAAGAGATAATACGGCATAATATAGCCAGACGAAAACTGGTCAAGATTATTGTTGAATTTCAGGACCTTTTACTGGACCGGTTACTTCATATATGAGATTAACAAATCCATCGGATAGGAAAGTCATGTTTAAAATTAAGACAACGGCCCCAAAGAAATACTGTGTTAGACCGAACTCAGGAATTTTGGAATCTTGTGGAAGTATAGAAATTGCCAGTAAGTATCGTAAATTGCATTTTTTTTTTCACATTTTGTTATTTACAAACAATCGTTATTACTCAACTATGAATCATGTTCTTTTCGCTAATTTCGAATGCATAAACACAATATCATGCCACTGTACAAATAAATTGGATAACATTCCGATTTTTTCGGTTTGATTGCTAGCTTCCTAAAAATACGATTTATTACGATGTGATATACGCAGTATATTCAACGATAACTGCCGGTTTTAATTATATTTTGTATTGGTATACATGTTCTCAATGTTGTTGAAATTTCTAATTTAACAAGTCGGTATTTACATTTTTTTTTTAAATTATTTAGTGGATTTTAGCCGAGCTATCTATTGCTTTTGCTATTACCATATACCTAACATTCACAACGTATTCCCAGCGGAACGGATTTTTCCTCAAGAAAATATCCCTGACCGGAGCGGGGATTCGAACCCACAACTCCGTATTTACAAATTCGTTGATGGGTTTCATTTAAATTAATTAATTGTTTTTATAGCAATGTAAATCAGGGGCGTATTTTGAGGCCTTAAGTGTCAGCTACTATTAGTCCATTCAAAATATGAAAAATCGATTACATCTATAATTGAGTTTTGTTGGTGTTTAGACAATTCATACATAAAAGCAAAAATAGACAGTCAAACTTTGTTCGCAGTCTGTTTGCAACCGTTCATTTACGACCCGACCGAAAAGAACAAGCACAAGTTCATGGTTCAGACGGTGTTCGCCCCGGATGGGGAAGTGAACCTGGACGCGCTATGGAAGGAGATCGGGCCCGAGCAACTAATGGATTCTAAGCTAAAGTGCGTATTTGAAATGCCAGCCGATGCTGCGGCACAGCAACAGCCGCAACAGGCGCAAGGACAACAAGCGCAAATCGTCAAAGAGACGGCGAACGCTTGGGAGGGGGGTGTTGATGGGGGCGATAAGGCTAGTATGAAGACCGCCAGTAAGGGTAGTGTCGGGGGAGGGGTCGCTGATCTGATCGAACTGGAAAAAGCAGCAGCGGAGGTAAGGGGGCTTGAAATATGAACGAGGGTGTTTGGTTTTTTCGGAATTATCAGAAGCATTAAAACTTGCATAAGTCCATTAAATTTTTTTAAATTCAATTTCAAATATAAGGAAATGCAATATATTTTTACGACACGAACTGATTAATGGTGGATATTTTGTGCTCTAAGCCTGCAGGTCCATTACTTATTTTATTTTCCTTCGGAACTTAAGCACAAATTGTAACACTTCTTCGGTATTTTCGAATTTACAAAATATCGACGTTTCAGTTGATTTTGTTTTCGTCGTTTTCAATGCGCGGGCTACTTACTTGTTTTGCTAATTTATCATATACAAATCACGTTTTGTCCTCGGCGCGGGCAATCAATCTTCTATCGTATTGTATAGGTGAAATCACTGCGTGAAGAAGAGTCCATACTCCGCCAGGAGAACCTCCGCCTCAAGGAGGAGATGCTGCGGATCAAGTTCGGCGCGCCCAGCTCCACCGAGTCGACCGCGTCGCGCAATAAGTACACCCCCGCCCGAGTGACGTATCAGTCACCGCCGCTCGTGTACATGCTCGCGATGAGCGTCGCGATCGCCGTGCTGGGCGTCATACTGGGCAAGTTCGTACTCTGAACACCCGCGCTACCCTACACACCATCACATAGTATAATAACAACAGTAACCGTTTTAACTTGTAACCACTGTCTGGTTGGTCGTTGGAGTGCAGCGTACGGACAATATATTTTGTTGTTGTTGATGCCACCAGAGTCGGATTTATAAGTTAGAACTACTGCAGATGATGGGGGTTGGTCAAGTGTTACTAAGGTGTTGTATAGAAGATTCTTATTAGGTGGATTTGGAGGGAGTCTATTCTACAATTGTTGCTTTACTCTATTTATAATACCGTAACTGACGATGATGATAATACACAATAATGGAGTTCAGTTCATTATTAACACCTCGAAAATACAATAACGCTAAACACTGCGAATATATACAAGTTGTTCTAAAATACATTGAAATAATAACTAACAAATGAATGCATTTAATAAAAAAGTGACATCAATGCCGTATATATTCTGTTATTTCTGTACGTCTAAAAAAAAGTTCGATATTCGTTTTTTTTTTTTTTTTTTATTAGTTCGTTTTTATTAATCGTAAAATTAGTCTGAGTTGAGTGTGTTACTATTTTGAATTAATTTTCAGAAACAATGAACGAAATACATGTCGCTTGATTGCCAATATTTTCTTTTAATTTATCCTCTGCTTCAACGAACTATATTATAAAAATCGCCAGTACCCATAAAATAAATTAATGTTAAATTCGTATTTGTTTCTTAATGTAAATTACTTTTTAATTAACATTAAAAGAAAACAGTTAGAACACCTTGTATATTTCTATATCCAGTGAAAGGATTTGTGAAACTGTCCTATTTATTGCTTTTACTTTATATAATAAATCTACTTATGAAAATTTGAATTTCACAAAATTTTCTTGGATGTAATTAATCAACAATCAATATAGTATTGTACAATTTTCACTTTTAAAATTATTAATACAACATACCGCGATTTTTTTTTTTCTAAACGAAAATTAATTATAATGTTGCAATTCCTTCATATGATTTTAAATGCCCATTAAATTTTTTCGTTTTTCAATAAAAATTTCAAATTTATTTGAATGAGAAAACAAAAAAAAATCCTATTTTCAAAATTGATCAAAGCTAGATGAAAATGTTTTTATTTTTTTATGAATTTATCTACAATAAATATTCTAATCGGATATTCCATAAATTTGCAGCACTCTAATTTGATATTGCAATTGCAATCCGATTCTTTACCCAATTATTTTAAAATTAATATCAAGCCAATTATCTTACCATTATTATTTTTTCAAATCAATTCTGTCCCTATTTTTATTTCTTTTCACATAATATTTCCGTCTTATAATGTAATCAATAAATTCAAAGTATATTTATTACAACCTAGTTAATAACGAGTGAAACATAAAACCCAAGAAAACTGGACGGGAATAAATTCTGTACCAATTTGTTAAATGATAATGATCACAAACAGAAATATTAACGCAAAAATGTACACAAATAATATTTATAGAGATGCGTCTCTTTAAATAAGAGCATGTTTTGACCTGCTTAAATAATAATGAAGAATTTGCAAAAGTTTGAATATCTAATAATTCATTTTGAAGTTAATATTTTTTTATTATGAAGTGTAATTTAAATTTTGAAACAACAAAAAACTGAAATAGCTTCTGGATTTACAAACCTTTTAATTAACTTGCATTTTCTAAATAGGTAGGCAAATCTCACAAGTCGTAATTACGAAAAGAAATTATATTGTCTTGTTTTTGTACATTATCTTTTGGTAAAATACTTCTGTATGTGAAGAAAAGATAAAACTTATATAGATATATAAAATTATATAATACGGCTCTACGGGCGCTCTTGTTACACAATATACAGAATTTTCGTGAATTACAACTCGATTTAAATAAAATTAAAAAAACTTTATATGTTTGTTTAGTGAAAATTATTTCATAAATTGACTACTGAAAATGTTCAGTCTCAATTTGTTCCAATAAAAGCAATTGTAAAATAGTTTTTTAAACGCTCGAGCTGTAATTCGGAGACACTGTATATAGATTGATTGATTATTTCGTAACTGTTGTCCATGAATGTGTTGCATATTTTATGAAAAAATGAGAAAATGGTATGCATTTACAACTACACACTAAATTAGATACTAGCGATAAAAAAAAATCATTAAAATTTTCCTAATATTCTCGTATTTAGACTACATTAATGGCCACAAATTCGCTGTTTGATCTACTATAACGTATTCACACAGCAAATTAAAATTTGACATAATAAAATTGTTAAAGTGTCAGAAACTGGAGTATCCCCCTTTTTCAACCACAGTTGAAAATACTAAAAGGCAAAATTTGAGGAAAGTAATGAGCATGTTCTATTTTTGTAACACTTTGCATAATTACTTCTAATTTTTTAACGGATCAATAATTCCACTAAATCAAGGATATTGTTAAATCTTCGTCCGAACCTCCACAATTTTATATAATAATATCGTATTTATACTTAATCAACGTACTACTATTTATAATGTATTAAATAATATACTGCTATTTTTAATTAGATGTAATAAACTCTAGTTGCATCAAAAAAAATGTACCAACTTTTTTCTGTGTAAATCATTTCAATCAAATCGTAACAAATTTAATAATGCCCTTCATTACTGTTAGTTTGGATTGTAATAATTTTTTTCCGAGCAAGTCTTCAAGGGTAGTGACATTCTTGTATATTGATGTTGTTTTTTACTGTTTCACTGGGCCTACAATAATTACATCATCATTGAATGTGCAACACAGTTTGTGGCATCTTCTAAGCTATAAGTGCAAACTACAGAAAAATAAGTCGGTTTTTTCTAGGAGCTAACTGAATGATTGCAGTTTTAGGCGCTACGCTGATAAATTTACTTAGAATATAAACTGTGGCAACGGTGTTATAAGCTGGTTAATATTATTTTTCAATTCATCAATAAAATCATTTAAATTAATTAAGGAACGAGATTGTTTTCGAAGTGTAGAAAAGTTTCAACGCTTGTATATTCCAGTATGAAATGCTTTGCAGATAACAAAATTTCGTCGCATAGAATTACAAGTTTAAAGTGTCTTTTGTATTTATACAACTTAATATTTCCTTAACTGTTCTTGAATTCGAACTTCTATCGTCCATGATAGTTTTTGCTGTAATTTTATTCGACGAGAATGTAAATCGTGTCCCAGCCAATTACAGCGTTCGTTCCTTCGTTATTAAAATTCCTTCGTATTAAAATCCTCCCCAATATGACTTAAATCTAATATAAATTGCTTTTATTATTTACTAAAAAATGCTATGGGAAGTGATGATTATTTACAATATACGATAGTTTCTTTGTGATGTATATACTTAGACTTAAAAAAAAATAAAGAACGCAATTGTACGCCTAGCCATCATATTATTAACATTAACTTGTCCGGTATTTTATCTTTACTATAAATTATATTAATAGAAATTTGGTTTTTAGCTGTTAATTTAAATGTTTCGTTCGATGGATATGGTTCGTATAGATCAGATATGTTTGTTTGTTTCATATTGTCATTTTCCATCTTTTCTTATAAATTTGTCGTTCTATATTAATAAAATAGTTATATGTACAGACTAAAACTTTCGTTTCATTACCAAAAAATACTTTTTAATCTCAATACCATATTCCTTTTATATTTTTTACTACCACTTAAGGAATTCTTTTATTCGAAAATTTATGGCCGAACAAATGATAAAAATTTGTAAGAAGAAATCGGCTCATAAATAAAAACATTTGCCAAACAAAAATGCATATTAAGCACACAAAGCTGTAAAAATTAATGATATACTTACCTCTTTTTTATAATTTACCTCGCAAAAGGCAAATGAAAGTCGCACAATCAACAGAGGTAGGCTCAAATTGTGGAACGCCTCTTAAATTCTTGCAGGAATAAGTTGAACTATCGGAGACGGCCTCTCTGAAACGTCTTGTACATCAATTGCAGCCAAATTTAAATAAAGAACAATATAATCCGCCTTTTGTAATTTGATCGTCTACTTCATAGTCGAACTTCATCCTTTGCAGTTTCAATGCTAAAGGGAAAGAATTCAAATCATCCAATTATGTACAAAATAAAATACCATAAACAAATTACAAACTACGTACGAAAGTTGTATGCTTATATTTTATTGTCATGGTAATAAAAAACCTGATCACATCTTATTTAGGAAGAATTAATGCATAGTATAAAAACTAACGAAAATATAAAATACGATTTGTTTTATCATTCCATGATCAACCTAGTAAAAAAAATTAAATAAACTACGAAATTAAAAACTACATTTTTTAAATTAGTTAAATGCTCAGATTCATATTTAAATTCGATTGGTAGATTTAAGAAAAAAAAACAAAATGATACAAAAACGCTTTGAGCGATATATTAAAAAATCAAGTCACAAATCTTATAAAAATAAAAATATGATGAAGATTTTAGTTTAAATTTATATTTCTTTGTTGGTGCGTTCTTTAAAGGTTTTAGAAAAACTGCTAATTTCTGATAATTTTCCGTAATTGATAAATAATATATAAATTTAAAGCTCAAAATTAAACGTAACGAAAACATGACAAAACGATTTTTCAATACATAATCAAAAACCAATAGAATTAAATTAACGATTTATTTTAAATCATTAGAGAAAATTAATCGATTTTTTTATATCATTTTGTTTTTATTTTTATTCGGAATGACTCATTTTATTTAGTAATATTTATACTTGTGCAACTACCGGTGCATCTTGAGCTGCTGCAGGCGGAGGCACTTTTTGTTGCTGCTGTTGCACTTGTTGGTTTACACTGTTTTGATATTGCTGTTGTTGTTGTTGTTGTTGATACTGTTGCTGCTGCTGCTGTTGATTCACACTGTTTAGCTGTTGTTGTTGATTAACAACAGGCTGTTGACCTGCTGTTTGTTGAAATTGATTAACAACAGGCTGTTGACCTGCTGTTTTTTGAAATTGATTAACAACAGGCTGTTGACCTGCTGTTTGTTGTTGTTGAGCATTAGCAGGCTTTCCTTGCACCGCTTGTTGATTTAACTGTTGTTTATATTGCTGCTGTTGTTGCTGATTATTATTACTAGGAATGTTTTGTTGATTTTGTTGTTGAAAATATTGCACATTTTGTGAAGGGACCATATTCGGATGGTTTTGTTGTTGATTAGAATAAATTTCGTTAGTATTTAAGTTGCCACCGGCGGCAGGTGGGGGGATATTCCCAACGTTACCACGTTGCTGTTGGCTGTTGGGAAATTGTGGATTTCCCTGAGGAGGTACCTAATAAACAATTACACAATCCTATAATACTTTCCTTTATAATAAAAAATAAATAACTAAATAGTTTGTACAAGCCACAAATAAGTTAAAATTTATTTTTTATTTATCCTACCTGTTGGGAATGATAATTTTGCTGCTGTTGGAAGTGTCCTTGTTGCGGTATTTGATTCGGATGCATCTGTTGTGCTCCCGCCGCCGGAAGATGTGGTGGATGCATTTGCTGCGCTTGTTGGGGCATTTGTCCCTGATGTCCCATTTGTGGGTCATAATATTGTTGTTGGTTAGGGTGCATACCATGTTGGGGATATGCACCAGGATAATAACCGTTTTGCATCTGATTATGTTAAAAAAGTTAAAGAAAAATGCTAAAAATTGTATTGAATCAACAAAAGTGGGCATTTTAATTTTGAGAAGTTACGTTATGTATTTTAGATGAATTAGTATATTAAAGTGTTACATTTAAAGATTCCCAATCATTTATAATTGAAAATGTCCAAATGTCCAAAAACTGTTTGTTTTTTGGAGCTCTCTCAGGATGGCTTCCCATACCCCAGTAAATATTTTACAAAAAGGAAACTAAAAATGTTATCCCATCACTCAAAATCTTTCGCAACATACAAGAACAATTTAAACAACAATATAAAATGTAAATCTGTGTTTGCATGGAGTATGGAATAGTTGTCTTTTATTTGCGTATTAGTTAGAGTGCCTTCTCTGTCGCTTTGCTTAATTCTATTTAAAATGGCATCAAATTAACCCTATTCTGTAATATTTCCATCGACAACGAACAGGATACGTGCAAACAAAAATTAATTCCGTACACAAACGTTAGTTAAAGAGTCCGTAATCCTAAAGATTGGTTGGAAACAGCACGCCATGCCGATCTATCCTGAGCTAATCCCTTCATCTCCCTATAGCTATTCATCTCAACGTCTTCAACTATCTGACTCACATACTCCAATCTAGGCCTACCTATCCCTCTCTTTCCCTCCACTCTACCTTCTATGATCAATTGCATAATCCCCCCATGCCTAAGAATATGCCCTACTAATCTGTCTCTCCTACGCTGTAACACTCTCCAGATACTTCTCTTCTCCCCTACTAACTCTAGTACAGCTTCATTTGTTACTTTATCTTCCCAACCAATCCTCATCATCCTCCTATAACACCACATTTCAAGTGCTTCTAATCTACGCTTCTCTTCCTTTCCTATAGTCCACGCCTCACACCCGTACAGTGCTACACTCCAAACATATACCTTCAGTAATCTTTTTCTAATACCCAAATCAATATTTGATCTTAAAATCTGTTCTTTTTCTACGAATGCCTTCCTACCCTGTGCTATCCTACACTTTATATCTACCTTGCTTCGATTATCTTTTGTGATTCTACTGCCTAAATAACAAAAATCTGACACTTCTTCGATTCTATTATCTCCTATTGTGATCCTCATTTTTCTACTGCATTCCTTTTTGTCACACCTCATCACTTTAGTTTTACCTATATTTATTTTCATGTTAAAATCCCTAGTCAATACTGCCTGCATACCATTCAATACCCTTTCTAAATTCTTTTCGCTTTCTTCCAATATAGCTATATCGTCGGCGAATCTCAGCATATATATTTTCTCTCCCTGTACATTCACACCTACACTATACTCTTCTTTTACTTTGTTTATTGCATCTTCTATATATAGATTAAATAATAACGGTGAAAGTGTACATCCCTGCCGAACTCCCTTCCATATTTTTGCTACCTCTTCTTCCCCCTCAATTCTAACTAAGGCAGTTTGGTGTTTATATAAATTAAAAATTATTCTCCTATCATTATAATCTATACCCGTTTCTTTTAAAATTCTAAACATTATGTCCCAATCTACATTGTCAAATGCCTTTTCTAAGTCTACAAAAGCTATGCAAGTTACCTTTCCTACCCTATTTCTTTTTTCTACTACCGTTCTTAGTGCTAGAATCGCCTCTCTCGTCCCTCTGTTTTTCCTAAAACCAAACTGATCTTCTTCTAGCCTTTCCTCTACTTTATTTTCTAATCTCCTATAAATAATCTTTAACAATATCTTCGATGCATGTGATAGTAGGCTAATGGTCCTATAGTTCTCACACAAATTAGCTCCTATTTTCTTCGGCATTGTTACTATTCTACTACGCTGAAAATCCTGTGGTACTTCTCCCTTCTCATATATTTTACAAACTAACCTGTATAATCGCTCCTGCATTTTTTCCCCTGCGTGTTTTATTAATTCGGCTGGTATCATATCAATCCCCGCTGCTTTGTTATTCCGTAAATCATTTAATGCTCTATGAAACTCTGACCTAAGTATGCTAGGACCTAAGTCATCCTCATCTATCTGTTCCACACTTTCTAGCTCCTCCATGTCCTGCCTGCCTTTATAGAAATCTTCAAGATACTCCTTCCATCTTCTAGCTTTTTCCTTATTTTCTGTGAGTTCCTTACTCTGCTTATCACATATAATGTTACCCTTTGGTTTTACTTTAGAAAAATGTGACTTAATTTTCCTGTAGCCCAAATCTACTTTACCTCTTCTCATATCCTCCTCAATATCCTCACAGTTTCCTTTTATCCACTCTTCTTTCGCTAGCTTGCATTTCCTATTAATTAAGTTCCTTAGTTCTTTATATTTTTTCTGTCCTGCTTCTGTGTTTCCTATTTTAATTTTCCTTCTTGCTTCTATCATTTCAACACAAACGTATTGTCCACATTAATCATTTAAAATTTCCTTGTATTACAGTCTGTAGACTTTTAAAACCGTTATTACACTGCCTGTGAAATTTTGCCCAGCGTTTTGAAATTGATGAAGTACTTGTCTATATGTAGTCAGGCCTCTTCTTATATACTGTATACTTCATTGTGTGAAATAGATAAGAAACGATCAAATATTGAAGCCATAAAATATGCATAGATTATTTTGCGACTGCAGATAAATTCTATTTAATTAGCTTTTTTCAATCAATTTCACTCACCGCATGATGTCTGCTAATATATTCCTCCAGCTCTTCGTTCGTATATTGCTTTCGTTCATCAATTCCCTGCCAGCCGTTGTCTCTCTGGAAGTCCTGTCGCTTCGTTTGCGACAGAAACTCCTTAAAGTCAATAAACCCATCCCTATTTAAATCCATTTCGATGAAGACGGTCTCGCGCATGCGTTCCATCTCTTCGATACGTTCGCGCATGTCATCCTCAGGTCGGCCGGCTTTATACATCTTATCCAACTCCTTAGAGAGGACAGAAGGAGCATTGTGATTGGCCAAAAAAATGTACGGAGTATGTAAATATTAGAATATAAATTCTTGTCCATGACTTCATATACTACGAACGTTTTGGGTTGAGATTTTAGTGATCATCGGGGATTGTAACAGGAGATCGTAAAAATGTAAAGTATTTTCTATTAATGTACATTATTTGTTATAAAAAAATTATTATAACAATTAAAAATTTAAAAAACACAATATTTTTTCTTAATGTTATTGAAAGAATCTATTTTCTAAAAGAAGAGCAGTTTAAAATTGAAATATTTGAATAGATTATAAAAATTTAAATTATTATTTTTACAAAAGGATTCGGCTGTAAAATATTTGATTGAGCAAACCCATTACGTGAATACAAGGAATCGTTTGCACATAATTTGCTTAGTATGCAATATTAATGCGAAACATTACCTCATTATTTGCAATTTAACAAACTTTGCAAAAAGAAAACGAAACCAACAATAATTTTATAAAATAATGAAATGAATTCCTTGTATATGTATATAAGAGTCTGTTCACATAAACAACGCAAAATATACAAATTTAAATAAAATTTTAATTGGCAGATGAGCTAGAATATTATATCTGTTCAAAAAGCTTATAAATATATATACTAGTTCATGATCTTACCTTAATAAATAGAGCTTTAACTTCATCCTGGTCCCATAATCGATTATTGTCTAAATCGTGCAACATGAAGAAGGCCTTTGGATCGAAATCTTGCTGCATATGATCTTGTCGCTCCCACACCTCCTCCAACTGTGCTTTGTGGCCTGGCTCGTGCAGTTTATCGTGCTTTTTATGTTGCTCTTCATTTTTCTAAAAGAAGACTTCATTTTGAACATTGAACATTGAAACTCGAACGTTAATAAATTATTTTAAAAATTATCACTACGGTGTTAAATAATAGCATAGAATATCACCCAAATACCGAAACTCAATAGCTAGATGCGCATTTCGTTAATAAACTAAGAACTAATAAAGAAAGAAATAATAAATTTAAGAACAATGTTGAATCATCATATATGCACACATATACAAGGCTACTGTATCCTGACAATATAAACAATTATTTATTATTAAATACCTGATATTCGTTTTCCAATTTGATTCTAGCGTCTCCTTCGGTATTATTTAACTTATACTGTTTTTCGTACTCTTTTTGTAGTTCGTATTGTTTGAATTCTTCTCGGCGTTTCCGATCAGCTTCCTGCAAATCGGACGTAGTTTTCAAAATCAAATTTTTCAAGTCTTCAATCTCAAACGTATGCGGATTTGATGCGTCTAAATGATGATGGTGACCATTATCAATCTCATTACCCATCATTTCTTTCTGGCGGATTAATTCCTTCAACCTTTGCAATTCCGTTCTTTTCAATTCGTCCAGTCGCGTGCGAATGTTATGATCTACAAATTCCAGTTCGTGCGCAATCTTTCCGGACTTTATATCCTCTTCCGCCGCAGTTTCCAGCTTCTTACGGAATTCTGTGTCCGATTCCAAAGCGTTCACAACCTGCCTCAAATAACGATGGTATTCCATGTAATCTTCTAGCACGTCCGCTTCCTCCGCGGTCTGTTTCTCTTTGGTTTTGATAACAGGCGGTGCGAAACATATTTGTATTAGGGCGAGCACAAAAAACAATTGAACTAGTTGCCCCATTATTTGATATAAAGTGACGCAAATAAATCGCCTGTTGAAACCAGGCTTAAATTAAATATTAATCTCAAATCGGATACAATCAACCGTTGTTGTTTTGTTGAATACGGCAGAAATCGTTAGTTACGCGGTTAAATAGAAGTTAATTCTATTAAATTGATTTTGGCAATTTTTGGTTAATTATTATGGTCTGACGCGTTTTAATGTCACAGCTGTTTCGAAATTGTTAGCCAATCAGATGCGTGAAAAACTGACAATTTGGATTGACAAGTTTGTTGAATCTAATTGTCAAATATAGTTCGTTTGATTTTATATAAATTGTCATAACACTAATATAAAAGTGATTTGGAGATTTTGATTAAAAGATTTGGACAAACGTCCGTTGGAATTACTAAATTATTTAAAAATATATATAATTAATAAAACGTGTAATTGGACAAATCGTTCATTTACTCCATTACAGGAAAATGTTATTAAAGACATTTGCTTATCGAGTTTACCCCCAGAGCTTTTTAAAATAATACAAACTACATCATTTCAATAACAAGAAAGTTGAAACAAATTCCAGGATGTTGCAACTAGATTTTTTACAAAATTAAGACATCCTAATTCTATTGCGGATAAAGAAAATAAAATTAGCACGACCAAAAAGAAAAATAAGGGGTAGAAGAAATGGTATTGGACTGGATCAGGAGCGAATTACGTTTACGGTAAATTTGCATATTTTGAGGAATGAGAGTTTTTAGGCCTTTTTAGGGTGGAAACTTTAACACTGAATTGAAAAAACCAGGCGGAAACATGTAATTGCTGAGAAATATGCAAAATTTTTTGTTCAAAAAACTGTAAAAAAAGCTGCTAAGCAAAAAATTAAGCCAAACAAGTCACCTTTTTTCCACAGGGACCATGAATATTCGTCCCGTCCCCCGTTCATAGCCTCCAAACACCCACTGACCTTCGACACGATGACCTCTGTGGTCCTTTTTGATGTTCATTTTGGGATTAAAATAATTTCGACCGCCTCGATTTTTTTTTGTTTTTGGACCTCCTGGACACAGAAAAATTAACGCCGGATTTTTACCGTAAACCACATTTTACCCCTGGATCATATTGCGCACACAAAATTAAATTCATTCGATGGGTTTTACTCGCTAGCCTTGCAGACCTATGAACATGAGAAAGTCGGACCCCAAAACACACGTCGTGAGTTGAAAAATGCGAAGGGTCGAATGAAAGCAGACGACGCTCCTAAAAAGGTGAAATTTCACAAGGAAAATGAAAGAACCCGATTAGATGATATGCTCTCAGATTTTAAGCAAACGGGCAATAGAAAACAGTCAGAAATGTTGATATTCTTACAAGACACTGCAACGAAATTCAAAGATGATATTCTGAAATTGATGTGGTTGTCCCATTTACCCGAACAAATAAAATCGTTTCTATAGACAGGATCGGCAACTTTAGACGAATTGGCCATAAATGCAGATGATCTTTATGAAAAGTATGAGTCAAATTCTGGGAGCATAACTAGTATCAAAACCGAGTCAACCACGGAAGATTTACTGCGAAAGATGAAGATGCTATTAAGAACTGTGGAAATTTTATCCGATAAACTAGAATTGTTAAATGTGAACGTAGATGACATAACAAGCGAGATCAATGAAATGAGATCTTCAAATCAATCGTGTTGCTCGCCAGAGAAGCCAACAGCTTATTGCCAGATTGATTCTTATCGAAGAAAGAAGTCAAAGAAAGAACTAATATATCGCAAAGATCCCGACATATGTTATTTTCATATAATGCATGGTTCCGCAAGTAAGAAGTGCGAGCCACCTTGCTATTTCATGACCATTGTTTCCAATATAAAATGGAGAAGAAATTGCAAAAAAAATGGACAAGCAAAAGGCTCAAAAATACCCATTCACTATTGACTACAAAAAACAAATCGCTGAGTTTATTGAAACTAAAGAAGATATGGGCGGAATTTGAAACAAAAGTTATATAGCTAAGTTTTTCGATTAGATTTTTTATAAGTACTTTTTTAATCCACTCATTAATTTTATGGTTCGTAAATATCTTTGATATATGTATTAATAAGCCTAATTACTTTTTAAAGCAAATACAAATTAAATGCGCATTTCGCAGGATACGCTTCCATTTTCAGTAGCATAACATTCAAATAAATAATATATTTGCGACATTCATCCCGATTATTAAATTCGTTGCAACAAAACGAAGGTTGAGTCAATTTTTGTATAACTAATCCCGATGGTGTATTATTTGCTTGATTGTTGTTACTGAAGATGGAAGGTTATCATTGGAAATGCACATATAATCTATAAATGTTTTAAGGTATAGTTTCGGGGGATTTCTAGATAATTATTTAGTTTGATTGTGATTAATTTTCATTACTTATAGTTCACGGAATATATCTTAAGAATTAATTAATATTTTTTGTAAAATATTATAGTAATTGTTTATTATACATTTACCTATCTTGAACACCAAATTTTCAATTGTCGGTAGCAATCATTGTATTTTCATCTAGATTTTTATTAGTCCTTTTTGCAGCCTTGTCTTTAATTTTTCTCACGATAAAATTATCTTTTTCTTCCTTACACCATTTGGAGCTTGTTTTCTGCATAAAATAGGATCTTCGTCGCGGTTTAAATCTGCTTTCTCTGTCTGTATAATAACTAACATCGGTATTAGTTTCTTGCCGATATTGTTGCCAGGGATGTTCTTTTTCCTCGTCGATTGCTCCGTTGTCTCTTACAAAAGATTTATATCGCAATTTGAAAGTCATGTAGTTTTGCGTAAAAGATTTTTTTGTTGATAATAGATCAGACTGAAATTAGTAAGATAATTCCCAATTTGTTTTTTTTTAGTTGCCGGATGTAAGTACTTACTCTGTCATTCGAGACGTATTTATATTTTTTCTTGCATTTATCCAAATGTTGCATAAATATTTTGTTTGGTTTTATTTCTAATGCTGTACTCGTGTCTAATATCCAAACGGCGTACTCTACACTTGTGTTATAATATGCTTGGTGTAACATAGCGCCTAATATTTCAGTATTTATTCTACAAAAGTATAAAAAATTATTTTGTGCTAATGAAAACATGCGCCCGAAATAAAATTACTTATATCCAGAGTTCCTCATTTTTTCAACAACACGTTCTGCTTCATCTTTAGTTTTACAGCCTATAGCCAAAACGCCGTAAGTTATTATATCTGGCTCTAAGTTCCTACTTTCCATTATTTCTAAAACACACTGCAAAAATAGTAAATAAATATAGCAACTATGCAACTTCTAAAAAAAATTAAACGTACTAAATCAAGATCAAACAAAATTTAATGGAAGAAACTAATACAATATCATGTCTATTTTAATATGCAAATCAGACGTTGAAATTTACAAGAACAGCGAAAAATTCATTATAATGCGCGCAAATTATAATCACTCACTTCCGCCATATCGTACTCCCCCCTCATAGACCTCCTCTTTATAAGCACATTACACCATTCGGTATCCACCTCTACCGACTGCCTGCGCATCTCCTTAATAACCTCCTCCTCAGCCACGGCCGTCTGAGGGATACTATCCAACATCAACGTGAACGTGCGTATGTCTGGGCGGCAATTGTGGGCGAGCATGGTGCGTAAGTATCCCGAAAAGCCGCCTAAGAGGAGCAGCTTATCCTCCGGGCGAGTTATGTGAGATAGGGACAGAATGTTACCGAGCCGGGGTGGGGAAGCCAGAAGGTCGGGCGTATTGGAAGATGGTGAGTCGAAAGAAGAGGGCGGAGAAGAGGTTGGATTAGTGGGAGGGTCGTAAAAAACGATTTCGGATTTATCTTGTTTTGTTGGTTTTTCAGCTGTTGGTGTAGAAAATAATAAATAAAACTGCTAAAATCTATTATTTAGAAATAATCATTTTATTGTATAAAAATCAGTCAAATGCCGCAAAATTAAGCATATAAAAGCGATGTGTGCATTTCGAAGGACATGCATCCATCTTCAGTAAAAGATTAAATTAAATCCCTATGATTTTTTATTGTTTATATAGATTGACGCGATTTGTAATTTATATTTTAATAATTTTTACCTGTAATTTGTTTACAATTTTCGTGCATTGAATCGTCAATTTGTTGCGTCCAGAATTTGTCATTTTCTGGCAACACGTTTTTTAATAATTCCTCAACAATTTTGACATCTCCGAAACCGCAATCTCGCAAACATCTGCAAAAATAATTGAAAATACTTTAATAAATACAGGCAAATCGAAACTATAGTCGTCTAATATATAAATTATAGTGATATAAAACTATTAGTATAGAATATCACCCAAATACTGTAACTCAAAGCACTAAATAGCTACATGCGCATTTCGAAGGCTATGCCCCCATCTCCCGTAGCACAAGATAAAAACTAAATAAAATACCTCTGTCACTAATCGTGATTGCTATACAATTAAATAATAAATTAATAATAAATATTTTAAGTAATATTGTTTTATTTCCTATATTGCGGAATATCGCAAAGTAACGGCAATAAAGCAATCAATTTTATATTCTTGTTAAGTAAATTCAATCTAAACTAGGTGCCATCTCACCTCAAGAACAAATTGAACGTATAAACACTGGCTTTAACGCCCTCCCGTCGCATCCGATCCCAAACTAACACAGCGTGACGGAATCCCGCCTCATTATCTTCGATGCACGCTTGCAAAAGAAAGTTGCATGTGTCATCCTGGAGTTTCCAGCCAGCTGCGCACCGTTCGTCAACCAGAGCGAAGGCGGTGCGAGTATCTCCACAACGGCCGAAGGCCTTAATCATAGCGTTGTAGGTGGTATCATTAGGGGTGTATTGGGCCTCCTGGAGGAGCGATCGCAGGTGATTGGCCCGCGTTAGGCCGTCCGTACTAGGCCAGGGCGAATTCGAACAGGCGTTGAAGAGCGCCGTATAACTGCCATCTGCGATGGAGGTTTAATATTTAATTGTAGTAAATATTATTTTTTAAATTATCAGTACGGTGTTAAATAATAGTATAGAATATCACACAAATACCGTAAGCATTAAGTAGCAGGATGCGCATTTCGAATTCTATACCCCCATCGCCAGTAGCACATGATATATACTAAATAAAATACTATTTTGTAATTTTTCTGTCGTGTTGACTTCTTTATTTAATTGTATAACTATCAAGGTTATGGACAGATGTATTTGATTTGAATGTTGTGCTACTGAAGATGGGGGTATAGCCTCCGAAATGCGCATCCAGCTATTAAATGATTTTAGTTACAGTATGTGGGTGATATTATATACTATTACAGTAAATATGGTTGATATGAAAATATTTTAAAAAGTTTGTACAGGTTGGACAAAAATTAGAATATCGACCAAATAAAAGTAATTGAAGATACCATATCTCACCAGTAGGTTTCAATCCTCTTTTCTTCATATTGTTAAACAACATAAATGCCTTCTTAGTATATCCAATCCTTCCGCAAGCACCAAGCAACAAATTATAAATATAATTCTCTGGCTGTACTCTATCCTCTTTCAACATCTTAACTTCCAACACATCCACAGCTTCTTTTATCTTCCGCTTCCTTATAAATCCCTTTATTATATCGGCATATTGCTTCGTACTGAGCGGCACTGATCGGGCACCGATCAAAAACGTTTCTTCCTTGATATCATCGGGATCTGTCAGACTTAAATGTTCTGCTGTAACAGAAGGATCTCCAAATGTGTCCGGATCGGGCGATATGTTGGCGAAATATTGTTTTTCTGTTGAGTGATTGGGTTTGAACGATTTTGTGGTAGGCTTCGATTTGGGCGAGTTTTGTGGTTTTGATAGGGTGATTGCGCTTGTGGATAAGAGTTGATCATAGTTGATGGATTTGATATATTGTCGTTGTTGAAATAATCTTCGAATTGAAATCATTATGGATTTATAATCGTACTTTTATATATTTGTTCTAGTGAAAATGTTTGTCAGGTTATGTGCGTTTATTTTGATGGTAGTTCAATAGCCGAAATAGACACGTGCTTATTAGGCGCCAAACCATCACTGCGCATTTTACTTTAATTTGTATTTTTTGAATTTATGTAGTTTGATATATTTATTTTTGTACAAGAATAAACTTTACAAATATACAATTTTATAGAATATTTTTTCAACATATAAATTAGTTCATATGCTTAGATCAGTGCAGAACTAATTTTTTGCTAAGATTTTTCTTTCATTTTATGAAAATCAACTCGCTCTCTGCGCGTTTTAATTAAAATCCTGTGTCCTAGGCAATCTAGGCAGTCTATATAACATCTATCCCTGCAGCATTTTTTGCACAGCTTAAATTCACATTTGTTGCCCTAAAAAATACTTATTTTAAATATGACTCTGCAAACACATACATAAATTACCATAGGATTAACACAACTACGACATTTTTCTAAGAATTTTTTATTTTCCGTCACTAGTTTTTCAGGCCGCCGGCTAATTCGCTTCATTTTCTTCATCGACTTTCTTGAAATTGGATTACCATCGGCATCTTCGTATACTCTTTTATTTTGGCCATCCTAAAACATATTCTTTATCATATAATAATAACATTTCGCTGATTTTCCATGTTTTACCTCAACAATTTTATTTTGACTCTTTTCAACTAATTTTAAATGTTCTTCTGGCGCGATTCTAACATATGGCTGACAAATCCACGGAGGCAAAGCTAAATTATAATTGCCCTCTTCGCTTTGCCCCACCCACACTTTCTTCCCTTCATGGAACTCTTCGTACTTTTCCCTTAACTTGTGACAAACCATTTTGAATTGGTCCATGATATTAGCACTACCCAAATCTATCCTAATTTGATTACTTTCCTGTAAAGCCAATAAATGATGAAATAACTTGAACAGATGTCCGCGTATGTAGCTATTTGGGCAAGGGTATTGATCAACGAGGGCGAGATATTCCAAAGCAATAGTCCAACAGAGTGGCACAATGTTTTTGGTGAAGATGCAAGGGTTGTATAGGTTACCCTCCGCCGTCATGACACCCTGGGCGCCTGTTGAGGTAACACAACGTTCTATGTCTTGGAGACATTGGATATTGCCGTTCGAGATGATTGGAATTTTTAATACGTCGCTATTAAAAAGATAAGTCAGCCTTTACGATAAAAAATCGCTTTGAATATATTTAAATTTCGCGCGATTTTTTTTTTAAATCTTGATATCTTCATAAGTATGTGTAAATATTCTCAAATAATTAGTTCTGTTTTGAACAATTTTGATTTAATTGGCGGTAAATTTGAAATTTTCAACTTTCCAACGCAATTTTTTTTAGTTAAATAGTCCTCAATCCGAAAGATTGGTTGGAAACGACACGCTGATCTATCCTGAGATAATTCCTTCATCTCCCTATAGCTATTCATCCCACACGTCCTCCACTATCTGACCAACATAGGCCTACCTACCCCTTGCTTTCCCTCTACTTTACCTTCTATAACTAATTGCATAATACCCCGGGGTGTAAGAATGTAAACTACTAGTCTATCTCACCCCTGGGTTGTAATACTCTCCAAATACTTCTCTTCTCCACTACTAACTCTAGTACGGCTTCATTTGTAACTTTATCTTCCCAACCAATGCTCATCATCCTGCTGTATCACCACATTTCGCATGCTTCTATTCTTCGTTTCTCTTCTTTGCCTATAATCCACGCTTCACACCCGTACAATGTTACACTCCACACATATGCCTTCAGTAATCTTTTTGTAATACCCAAGTTAATATTTGATTTTAAAATCTGCTCCTTTTCTACGAATGCCTTCCTACCCTGCGCTATCCTACATTTTATATCTACCTTACTTCGGTTATCCTTTGTAATCCTACTTCCTAATTATGAACAGTCGGACACTTTTTCTATTCTACCACGTCCTTATCCTCATTTCTCGCCTGCATTCCTTCTTATCACTTTGGTCTTGTCTATATTTATTTTTATGTTATAATCCCTAGTCATTACTTCGTGCATACCATTTTATACATGTTCTAAATTCTGCTCCCGTTTTTCCAAGATCGCTATATCGTCGGCGAACTTCAACATATATATTTCCTCTCCCTGAATTTTCACACCTACACTATACTCTTCTTTTACCAAAATTTTAGCAGCATGAAAAATATAAATATTTTACCGTATTTTTCGAACATATGTCCAATCAGCTAGACCAGTTAGAGGCCCCTTTTGTTCCCTAGTACGACCATGTACAGTTAACATACTACAACCAGCCTTCTCCAGCATTTGTGCGTAATCTAGAGTCTTTTGCATATCATCGAAAACTCTGATTTTGCATGTAACCGGGACTTTTATATTGGAACTTAATTTGCAAACTAAACAGATATTTGAGTATAATATTAAAAAAAGATATGTCCATTGTTAACATGCCTATTTCTTCTAGAAGAGGCCATTCGTCTTGCAGAAAAGCCCCATAATGTCCTCGTTTGGCAATTGCTTGGGGACAGCCCAAATTTATGTCGATAGCGCAGCAAAAATCTTGAGCTAATAAACCAGCTTTTAATAAAATATTCGGATCATTCCCACAAAACTGTAGCAAATGTTCAAATAAATAAAATATCATTTTTGGATTATTAAAGCGCACCTGCACAATTAATGGTTTATCTTCGTTGCACGATTGAAGAGACTCCTGTCTATACTTGGGATCCTTCACAAAATTAGCACTGTGCAACATCGGGGTGTAACATAATTCGGCCCCATATCGCCTACTGAGTAAGCGCCACGCCAATTCACTAGCATCGACCATTGGGGCCACGATATATTTTGGGGAGCGCAAAACATCCCCCCAAATATTACCTTGCATCCTTTGATATTTTATTACAATGACAAAAAGTTAATTTGTAATTGTAGGTATTTGAACTACTGCTGTTAAACAGCTGTGAGATTATACAGTTACATAACCTGCAATTTTTTGTTAGGTTAATGATATTTAAAAGCAACAATTTAAAAAAAATTAGTAGCATATTATTAGAAATGTTTGCTAGTAAAGCTCAACAAGAGCTCTCCAACCCGTCCAGCGTAGATGGTAATATAAATTTATTATTCTATCATCCGTTTGTACTTTACTGTTTTATAGATGGCAAAGCATGGGGCTACGATTTATATCCAGAAAGACGCACAGAAAAGAAAACGGGCTTTGCCAATTTATTACAAGGTAAAGGACGCGAAAATTTGCGGAGAATGCATTGCGAAAGAAACGTTTACAAGTGTATCAAGACTTCTCCTTTGGTGAAATTAATGATGGGAGCCCTAAAGAGCGCAGGCTGCCCCTTCGATATCCGAAGACACATTGCTTGCGAGGAATGCGATCCGTCAGTTAGTGGCGGATACGACCCTGTATTAAACCAAGTCGTAATTTGTCAGAATATGGCCACAACGGAAGGTTTAGTGCAGGGTGTCTTAACTCACGAAATGATTCATATGTTTGATTATTGCCGGAACAACTTGGATTTTAAGAATATCGATCACCTAGCGTGCACTGAGATTAGAGCGGCTAATTTGACCCATTGTAGTTTTCTATCAGCATGGATGCAGGGAGATGTTTCGATATTTGATATTAAGGAGGCGCATCAAGTTTGTGTGAAGAACAAAGCTTTAGCGTCGGTTTTATCGGTCAGAAGTTGTACGAAATTGGAAGCGATCGATGCTGTGGAAAGGGTTTTCCCTAAATGTTACGACGATTTGGAACCTATCGGACGACGAATTCGAAGAAATTCGGAAGACACGCACAAAGCGTACGCAGAAGGTTATTTATATGGATACGATAGTTGATAGTTATATTTATGTAGTATTTCTGTAAATATAGATTCGTTATATTTAGTTAGTTAAAGAGTCCGCAATCCTAAAGATTGGTTGGAAACAGCACGCCATGCCGATCTATCCTGAGCTAATCCCTTCATCTCCCTATAGCTATTCATCTCAACGTCTTCAACTATCTGACTCATACTCCAATCTAGGCCTACCTACCCCTCTCTTTCCCTCCACTCTACCTTCTATGATCAATTGCATAATCCCCCCATGCCTAAGGATATGCCCTACTAATCTGTCTCTCCTACGCTGTAACACTCTCCAGATACTTCTCTTCTCCCCTACTAACTCTAGTACAGCTTCATTTGTTACTTTATCTTCCCAACCAATCCTCATCATCCTCCTATAACACCACATTTCAAGTGCTTCCAATCTACGCTTCTCTTCCTTTCCTATAGTCCACGCCTCACACCCGTACAGTGCTACACTCCAAACATATACCTTCAGTAATCTTTTTCTAATACCCAAGTCAATATTTGATCTTAAAATCTGTTCCTTTTCTACGAATGCCTTCCTACCCTGTGCTATCCTACACTTTATATCTACCCTGCTTCGATTATCTTTTGTGATTCTACTGCCTAAATAACAAAAATCTGATACTTCTTCGATTCTATTATCTCCTATTGTGATCCTCATTTTTCTACTGCATTCCTTTTTGTCATACCTCATCACTTTAGTTTTACCTATATTTATTTTCATGTTAAAATCCCTAGTCAATACTGCCTGCATATCATTCAATACCCTTTCTAAATTCTTTTCGCTTTCTTCCAATATAGCTATATCGTCGGCGAATCTCAACATATATATTTTCTCTCCCTGTACATTCACACCTACACTATACTCTTCTTTTACTTTGTTTATTGCATCTTCTATATATAGATTAAATAATAACGGTGAAAGTGTACATCCCTGCCGAACTCCCTTCCCTATTTTTGCTACCTCTTCTTCCCCCTCAATTCTAACTAAGGCAGTTTGGTGTTTATATAAATTAAAAATTATTCTCCTATCATTATAATCTATACCCGTTTCTTTTAAAATTCTAAACATTATGTCCCAATCTACATTATCAAATGCCTTTTCTAAATATGTATTTTTTATTTTTATATATATATTTTTATATTTATTTTCGTTATATTTACATATATATATTTATTTATTGAAGTGAAACTTCTATAGGCGCGGTAGGGCACATTGTGTGTATACGTAGCATAAGGCAACCAGTAGACGCTTGCGTATTTTATTATATAATACACAAACACAGCTTAATCTTATAGCTAACAATTTCAATTGTGTGAAAAGTGAAATGGAGAAAAAGACAAGTACAGACAGAGTGCGAGCCTTTAGAGAACGGAAGAAAGCGAATAAACCGCCAAGAAAAGTGCCAACAAGTACCTTGGAAAGAATTAGATAGATAGTATCGAGCCAGGCAAAGGACGTTAAAAAAACACGGTGGACAACATAACCTTCCAACCACCTCAAATACACTGGATGAATCGATACCGTCGTTAAGTGAGGACACAATGAGTGGTATAGAGAATTTGAATGCCACTGATTCAGGCACGTGAAGATACACGCGGTGTGAGAGATCAACGAAATGAATCTGATACAGCTAAGCGAGCCATCGACAAATAGAAATGCACCCACTAGTGCATCATACACAAAATTTACATTGTTTCAACCTACTTATCGCAAATTTGATAAACAATTTTTCAATAATCCGCTAGGTATAGTGTGTTCAATATGTGATCGAATATGGTTTAAGAACGATGTGAAACCTGTTGATCGTAAGCACGAGCAACTTTTACATACTGCGTTTCCAGCCATTATCATTGAAGATGTGATAGAGTGCAATTAATTCATGCCGAAATGCTCTCACTCGGAATACCGTTCCAATGTTATCGAAGTCAAATGGTTTTGTCTACCAAAATTACCTGGTCATCTATCAAAATTCGATTTAGTGTTACGAGAGGTTAATTTCACCCAGAATTTTATTTATGCAAATTCGACGTTTACGACATGTACGTGATCAACATGGGAATTATGGGCAAATTATTAATGTTCCAATATCTGTGAATACGATGATGAATCATTTGCCAAGAGACATGCACAATGATGTACTTTAACCTATGCGGAACTCGTTATATTATAAAATACGAATTTTATTTATACTCAGTGTAAATAAAGAATTTCATCGTACAGGTCAGCCAGGTCAGGTCTTTCAAGTGCGCATTCTATACTCAGGCCTTTCAAGTGCGCATTCTACACTCTGGCCTTTCAGTACGTATTCTGCACTCAGGCCTTTCAAGTGCGTATTCTACACTCGGGCCTTTCAAGTGCGTATACTACACTCAGACCTTTCAAGTGCGTATCATACACACGGGCCTTTCAAGTGCGTATTCTACATACATGCCTTACAAGTGCGTATTCTACACTCAGGCCTTTCAAGTGCGTATTATACGCTCGGGCCTTTCAAGTGTGTATTCTACACTCAGCCCTTCAAGTGCATATTCTACACTGTGTTCTCGATTAATCGATTTTAACCCCTATTGAATTGGATAGGATTTAAATTTGATTTAAATAATTCAAGTACATCTGCAAAATGCCTACAATTAGATTATATATATATGATCCTTATTTATATGTTATTTTATTATTGTCCAAACATAGTCTGAAATGAGGCTATGTATGGTGAAGAAAATTCCGTTCCGTTCATTTCGTTAAAATGGAGAATGATAAAAGAAATAAACGTAAAATCAAGCAAGAAATTGAAACTCCTCAAGCACCGGAGAAGAAATTATCGATGACAAGGCCAGGCAGCTTTACAAGATTAACAGCAGACTTTTATAGCAACACATGCAAAGTTCTAGCAAAAACTTTATTAGGGAAAATCCTAGTTCGGCGATTGGAAAATGGAAAAGAATTACGAGGGCGTATTGTTGAAACCGAAGCGTATTTAGGCGGGGAAGATAAAGCATCTAATACCTACAACAATAGGTAATAAGTAATACTCGAAATACGAATTATTTGAAGTAATGAATCGAATGTTATCACAGGCGAACTCCAAATAATGAACCAATGTACATGGCGGCTGGCACTTCATACGTATATATGACCTATGGAATGTACCACTGTTTTAATATCTCCAGTTTAGAACCGGGAGCGGCTGTGTTATTGCGAGCCGTTGAGCCGATACAAAACATTGAAATTATGGAAGAATTGCGCTCAACAAAATCAAAGCGTAAAAATAAAGCGGAAGTGTCCACGTCGATTTATAAAATTCACGAACTCGGCAATGGTCCTTCGAAATTGTGCATGAGTATGGATATTGAAAAGGTTAATTTAAATAAGGAAGATGTGATTAAAAGTGATAAATTATGGTTGGAAGTAGATGCGGCATATGAAAATGATCATAAAGTAGTTGTTACGTCGAGAATTGGAATTTCATCTGCTGGGCCCGAATGGGCTAACAAACCATTGCGGTATTATATTTTAGGGAATACTAGCGTTAGTAAATGTGATAAAAATGCGGAAATTTTGCTTTAAACTGAATTGCATTTATATACCATTAAATGATTATCTGCTTTGTGAGATATATATTTAACTTGTTTTTTTTTTAATTGGTGTAATATATTAATAAAAAAATATATAACAATTTATATAAGTATATATCTATTTAGTATAACAAAGGCCGAGACAGCAGTAGCTGTTATAACAAGCCTTTGTATCTAAGAGCAATAACTGCGAAAAGTTACATTATTAATCTATGTAAGCATTAAGTTAATTCATGATCTTTCTGCTTTGCAAGTTTACAAATATTGTATAGATTATATATACTACATAAATGGTACACTTTATGAGCAATCGAGCGTTTTTATATAATAAAAAATTTTACACTTAGATTTATACTCTCCCTAATAGATTGAGGTAGTTTATTATAGGAAGCTGCATATTTAAACTGTTTGATTTTTACCATAATCATTGTTAATTGTGCTTATTTAAACATCATCGGATAATCAATAAAAAAATATTTATATTTCCAGATTATATTCATTTACCGCAACCATCGCATAGTTGTCAAATATAACATGATTTGTATAGATTTGAAGAATTATGATCAATTCATGTATGCGACTATTATACATTGTCAGTGATATCAATGACAAAGTATACATAGATGTTGCAAGTTCATAAACGAAAACAAATCAAGTTTAAGCGGTTGATTTTCATGTGGCGACATCTGTCGATATCTTCCCCACGAGCACTTTGTGAAGATAACTGAAGACTGCGCTATATTGACCAAATACACGGGAACGAAATTTTGACAATTTTCCACTTAGTGTGGCGCCATTGTCTCCCCATAAGCAATATGTTAATTGAATTTAATACGCGCGTTGCGTCCCCAATCGACTTAAACCAAGCATTCGATTACTGTGTTCGAACACGGTCAGCTGTTCGACATCAGCAACATCAAAACAATGAATAAAATGTGTTAAACATTCAACAACCCGGGAGAAATGTATCGAATTGATAAAATTCGATAAAATACATTGTTGTTGGCATTAGTTACAATGCACGTTTAATAAATATACGAGCCATATATTAACTTGCACTCCTCAATATATTCCTCCTCTTACACTCCATCAAAAACAATGTTTTAAATGCCCAATTCGTAACTTAAACTTCCGTCATTAACAAATATTGCACTTCTGTCACTCTGACACCGACAAAACATGATTTTATAAACAGTATGAAGTACACCGCCCCCAAAAAGTATTAAAATAAAAATGTACAAAAAATCGAAATATTTCAAAAGTATATATACACCCTCTTTTCGAGGATAATTTCAACTTTTTCCGTTTGAACCGGCAATCAGTAAAATAGAGTTTTAAGACGATTTATAATCATTTTGCATTGTTTTGTGCACTTGTTAAACTTTGACCAAAATCGACGAAAAATCGAAATATTTCAAAGGTGTAATATATAATTTTTCGATAATTTTGATGAAAATTGACAGGTACCTGTGTTCGACAGGTACCTCTGTTCTTTTTCGATAATTTTTCGATAATTTTGATGAAAATCAATTTACATATATATTTCGATTTTTCGTCGATTTTGGTCAAAGTTTAACAAGTGCCCAAAACAATGCAAAATGACTAATATTTGACAACTATGCCTTGGTTGCGGTAAATGAATATAATCTGGAAATATAAATATTTTTTTATTGATTATCCGAACTCTTCCGCGAACTAACCCGATGCAAAACGTAAAAAATTGCAAACAGCGCATGTACCGCTGTGGCTTTTGAATCAATTAGATTATTATAATAGATGCATTCAAGCCATAGATACTAAAGGTGTTCAACTAGGAAGAAATCCAAATAAAATCACCATAGACTGTCTAGCTTTTGCGGATGACATGGCGTTAATTACTGACTCACTGGATAATGCCCAAGAACAAATCAGAGAATTGCAGAAACAAGCAGCCAAAGTAGGATTACAAATATGATTTAAAAAAACACAGTTCATAACTAACATCAGTGATGCCCCTCAAAAGCTTAAATTTCATGACAACACAATATCTCAAACAAATTGCTTTAAATATCTAGGAGAGTTGATAACGAGCAACACAAAAGAAAAGGCAGCAATAGAAACTAGAGTACACAAAATGGAAGGGGTGTTTCATATGACAAAAAACACATATAACAAGAAATCTTTATCCTGGAACACAAAACTAAGACACTATCAAACAGTGGTTAGACCTGAAACATTGTATGCGGCAGAAACACTTAAACTAACAAGAACTGAAGATCTTGAAAAACTAGAAAAGGTAGAAAGAAGAATTTTGAGAAAAATATTGGGACCTAAAAGTAATAGTAATGCAGAATACAAATTAAGATCAAACAGAGAGCTATATTTGAAAGTTGAAAAACTAACTGATGTAATGAGGAAAAAAAGACTGCAGTTTTACGGACACATATACCGAATGGATAATAACAGACTAACCAAGCAGATCTTCAACTTACTAAACAGTTACAAATCTAAACCCACATGGTTCATTGAAATTGATAAAGATATGAAAAGTGCTGGAATTAAAAGAGACACAATAAATAACAGAAAACGTTTTAGAGAAGTAACTCAAAAGGCAGGATTTCAGGAAAGAAAGAAATCAACGAATGGAAGTAAGTGGACCAAAGAAGAAAAGGAACGACATTCTCGAAGGATGAAGGAAGTCTGGGAGCAAAGAAAATTGAATACAAAGAAGTATAGCCAAAGTTGATTTATCGTACCCTCCAAAAGGGTTATTCGAAAGAAGAAGAAGATGCATTCAAGCAAGAGTTATCCTAAATATCAAATATTTCAACACAACCATGATTTATATATCACCAACAGAGTGCAGCACTTCCTGGCCTATGAAATTTGTGGAAATATGATTGCCCTCTGAATCTCTCTTTTATATGACCTTGCAATGTCTATATATACATTGTCATTGGCAGTAGTTCAAACACCGATTGTCATAATTTGTGTGTTTTGATGTGGCGCTGCGAGCGCTTTCTTTTCTTGCGAATCCCAAAATAAATCATGGTAAGTTGAACAAAATCTCCATTTATTTACTAAAATTTCAATCATCTGTAAAACGTACGAACCAAATCCATTAAATCGCACTCATATAAAGCGAACGTGAATAGTATTTTAATGCCAAAATGCTTTTTTACAGGGTATTGACATCAACCATAAATATGACCGTAAGGTTAGGCGAACGGAGCCTCAGAGCGAAGATGTTTATCTACGTTTGTTAGTAAAGGTACGAACTTTTTGTAAATGTATAACTAGTTTGTGATTTAACTTTGTTTCTGTGCGATTTCAGCTGTATCGTTACTTGGCTAGACGTACAAATGCCAAGTTCAATCGTATTGTGTTGAAGCGTTTGTTTATGAGCAGGATCAACCGGCCTCCAATTTCTTTGGCACGTGTTGTGCGGTTTATGAAGAAGCCCGGCCGTGAGGGATGTACCGCTGTTGTTGTTGGTACAGTCACCGATGATCAGAGGATCTTTGTGATTCCAAAAGTTACAGTATGTGCTCTGCATGTTACTGAAAAGGCTCGCGGACGTATCTTACAATCCGGTAAGTTTCAAGCAAAAAATACATTCTGTTCTTTATAACGAACGAACAGGACAGATGTTCTGTTCGTTTGTGTTCAGCCTCATCGTGTAATATCGCTGGAATAATTAAATTCGTTTTTGAAAGATCTAATACACCGATCACCTTCTACGGGTCTAATTGTATTGAACATAAATTATAGGTGGTGAAGTGATCACTTTCGATCAACTCGCCCTACGCGCCCCAACTGGTAACAAGACCGTGTTGATGCAAGGACGTCGTAACGCCCGCGAGGCTGTCAAGCACTTTGGCCCCGCCCCAGGTGTGCCCCACTCGCACAGCAAACCTTTCGTGCAAAGCAAAGGCCGCAAGTACGAACGTGCGCGTGGTCGCAGGAAGAGCTGCGGTTATAAGAAGTAATCCCAACTGTTGAGAGTTATTATATTGTATTGTGTAAAAGTAAGCGAAAAATCGGCTTGTTTATATTCCAGAGAGATCATAATAAAATGGTTTTGAGAAAAATATATTGCTTTATGTTTTCCTTAATTTCTGTAAATTTAAAATGAGAATCCTTCAATACGAATATTTACTTTTCTCGCGTATTTTAAATATAAATAAAGATTAACGAAATTTTTGCATTTAATTGATTTTTAGATTAGTATTGTAAAATTGTCACTACGGCGTTAAATAATGGTATAAAACATCGCCCAAAAACGGCAACACAACGTTATTGTTATTGGGAGATTATGATGCAATTTAGAAGTATTCAAGTGAGATCTTATGTATATAGGCAACTTTTATACCATCAGAGTTGTTTTAGCTTTTTGCCTTTGCTAGCAAATGCACGGTATTTTTACGAAAATGTAAAATTTTCAATTACTAAATAACGAAGGTAGATGAGTTTTATATTAATTGTAATAATTAGAAAAGTGATTATTCACGTATGTAGTAAATCACATGATTTTATCGAACGTCAGTCACAGTCACTCATCACACATGTTTGAATTCATAACGGCTCTATTATCAACAAGTACTAACTGCAGCAAGGGCAAGGCAATGCTTTGTTATCATTTGCGTATGGTTTAAACTAAAGGCTTTATCACCATTTATGGTACTTTTTAACTTCGAAATCACTTGTGCAAGGCTAGTTTTTATTGTATAAATTACAGGTAAGTTTCTTCCCTTTCATACCAACGAGTAATACTTGAAAAGATTGTTAACCACGTTTCTCGCATGTGAAACTTCTAAACAATCTAGTTATCGCCTGCCTAAACCTGTCTATTTCCTCAAATCCAAAAGTGACTGCTTATAACTCCCACAAGTTCATTTATGAATAAAAGCTATTACAAATCACGGCAGAGTATTTGTGATAACCAGGAGAAGGCTGCATCTTATACAATCCCTCTACATTGATTTTTAAATAAATATTACCAAGTCCTAAGTAGAACATGTGAGCAGATTGTCCATAAATGTTTAGAAGAGCATCACTCGCGATGGTAAAAACAAAGGATATCTGCCGCAACTCACCGAGGAAGTCGTTACGATCTGGACCCCTGATTAAATCCACCAGAAGGTCCTTACTTACAGCCAAAGCGACTAGATCCCAAGCAAATATTCGAGTGGTTGTTCGTATTAGACCAACTAGCTACAAAGAATCCGCAGAGAACTTCAAGTAACTACCTTAAAAGTACATTAAAAAAATTGGATTTTTCATGTTGTATTTTTGAAGGACCGTGGTAAAGTCTGTGAATAATCATCTGTTAATATTCGACCCGGAAGAATGTACTGAAGCGTTCTTTTATCGCGGTGTCCAACAAAAATTTCGCGACATACTCAAACGCCCTAATAAGAACATCCAGTTTTCGTTTGATCACGTTTTCAACGAGGGCAACGATAATGAAGAAGTGTTTAAAGATTCGACACAGGGCTTGATTAAGAGCCTAATGGATGGGTGCAATTGCTCAGTATTTGTATACGGTGCAACAGGTAAGAAAAAATGCTAGCGAAATTACCATCGCGGATACTTCTACTCTCGTTGTGCCAGGTGCTGGCAAGACGTATACGATGCTCGGTGCCGCCCCCGATCACCCGGGCATCACCTTCCTCACGATGGATGAGCTATTTAAGACGAAGGCCAATTTGGAGCAAGAACGCAATTTCGAGTTGCACGTCAGTTACCTAGAAGTGTATAACGAGTGCGTGCAGGATCTGCTGGTTAATTGCGGCGGAAGTGCTGGTCAAAGTGCGATGTCACTCAATCAGGGTAACGCTAACAGCGCCACGTCATTGCAAGTGCAAGATAGCAAGTTTGGCGTTGTTGTGGCTGGATTGACTGTTCGGAAGATCATCAACGCTCAGGAACTATTTGATTTGTTGGAGAAGGGCAATAGGTAAGTGTAATTGAATATAATTGTGTTATATCAATATGAATATATAAAATTGGCACATTGGTACATTTCGCTCCATAAAGAATATTTTTAAGATTCAGAAAACCAGAGTATATTTGTATAAAGCATCACCAAAAAACCGCGACACAAAGCATTTATTAACTAGATGCGTATTTCGGAGGCTATGCCCCCATCTTCAGTAACACAATAATAGAACAAATAAAGATACCTCTGTCACTCGCCGGGATTGCTATACAATTCTTTCTTTTTCTATTAAATATTGTATAGTAACTCCGGTGAGTTACACAGGTATTTTATTTAGTTTTTATATTGTGCTACTGAAGATGGGGGTATAGCCTTCGAAATGCGCATATAGCTTATACATTCTTTGTGTTATGGTTTTTGGGTGAGGTTTTATACAATTATTTAACGCCGTAGTGACGATTTTACAAAGACTATATATATTTTTGCAGGAATAGAACACAGCATCCTACAGATGCCAATGCAGAGAGTAGCCGATCTCACGCTGTGTTTCAAGTTTATTTGCAAATGGACATAACAGCAACTGGACAACGCAGAATGGCCAAATTAAGCATGATTGACCTAGCTGGAAGTGAACGAGGTGTCGCTACAGGATGCAAAGGTACAATTAATTTTTTACCTGCTTCAAATAACTTAATTAAAAAATACCGTTCGTATTATTTATTACTCATCATTATTGATACACACCCACCTTTTGGTACCAAACATGCGTAAGCTTGACTGTTGACAGAATCTTCTAGCTCTATCTTTGAAGAAATATAATTTTCCGTATATATTTTCCAGGCGCTCGTTTTACCGAAGGCGCCAACATTAACAAATCCCTCCTCGCCCTGGGCAATTGCATCAACGCCCTCGCCGACGGTCTCCGTCACGTTCCTTATCGCGACAGCAAGCTAACCCGTCTGCTCAAAGACAGCCTCGGCGGCAACTGTCACACCGTTATGATTGCCAACATATCCCCGTCCAGTCTGTGCTACGAGGACACGTATAATACACTCAAATACGCGAACAGAGCAAAGAAGATCAAGGCGAATGTGAAGAAGAACGTCGGTATCGGCGATTTGCATGTCACACAGTATATCAAATTGCTGGAAGAGCGGAACACGGAAAACGAACGGCTGAAAGTTGAGATTGAACGGTATAATCGAGAGAATGAACAGCTGAATGAGCAGTTGGTGTTGCTTAGAAGTTGGTGAGTGTTGCTTAGAAGTTGGTAAATATATTTTTGCTATAGTTTTTGTTCATTTTTTTTTAAGTCCTGCGCCGGTTCAGATTGCAAATATTATCGATGGTTCGGGTGACAATGAATTTGACAAAGACATCGAGGAACTTAGAGCAATTTTTGCGGAACGTTGCAATTTAGAAGAACGCAAACGGAAATTGCAGTTGAACAAAAAAATGCTGTCAAGTCGGCTGGAATTTCAAGATGCGGAGACTAATAGAAGCGGCCTTTACTGCAACAGGTAAAATATTTATCTAAAAACTCGTTAAATATATTTTTGTTATAATACTAGTTTGGAAATGTATACAACGCATAATAGTGGACCTAACCTGGCGACTTGAACTACTCTTGACGATTGTATTGTTTATAGCCCGGAACAAATGAAAGCTTGTGCAAAATCCGATGCGATATCTATCCGTTTAAAAAAGCAAATTGAAACGTTTGTGAATGAATTTTGTGGTTTGGATGATAGTATTTCCAAAGTTGAGGCGCAAATTAAGAAATTCCTTGTGTCAAAACCTTATGTTCAAAAAGAATACGATAAACTGCTCGAACAATTCATCATATTGAAAAAAGATCTTCAAGTAAGTAAATAAATGTTTACATAGAAATGTATTTAGATTAGAATTAAAAATGAACTAAACATTCGCTCCAAACGTTTTTTGTTTGTTTTACGCATTATTTTTATCTTAGAACGCCGAATATGAAACTTTAAATAAATTGACGTTGGATCAAATGGCTCGTTTGGGCACCCAACTCGATCGTACCACAAAACTATTGAAGCCCTGCTTCTGGTTAGTGCGCAAATACGGCTATGCTACGCAGGATATAATTTCAGAATACGAGCTGATTACGGAGCCACCGCATTCGGTCACGTGGAGACCGTCGCCACTATCTGATAAACAGAATATATACGACATTGGACTAGAAAATTATGGAGTAAGACATGTATTTGTTCATTCACCTATTCAAAGCCTTCTAATGTCGCTTCTGTTTTTACTTAAGCATTAAAACATTTAGTGTGTTTTTATTATTTTACGTTCCTCTCCGTTAGATCGATTCTGGTGTATCGAGCACCACCACCCTTACCAACCCCTCGCTCACACAGCTCGAAGCGCTCTCTCCACTAACTCTCATGCCTACAGATGACACTACACCCCTTCACTGCTTCCGTTCCCCTAAGCGCAAATTCGCATCAACACACAGCATGCCGCCCATTGATGTCAACTGCACCTTTAGCCTGGGCCCGCACGTAGCCGGCTCAATTAACGCCCAATCCACGCCCAATCTACACCAAGGCGGCAAACAAGCGGCGACGCATCCGAGTAGCGGATTACAGAGTAGTGTGGTGACGGGCGGCGCGACTCCCAGCAGTGGTAGCGTGACGTCGCTCAGTTCGTTGACGACGACGTCATCGTCTAAAGGTGGGCACGTGTTCATGTTGAACGATGGCGTGGCGGCGGTGGTGTATCACGTGGTGCAGTCGCTGTACGCCGGTGTGTTCAGGAAACAGTGATTATTATGTGTCGTACGATCGTGTGCTCTGTACTAACTTGCACTAGTTTTGATACCAGTAAAACCGACCAACTCACTTTGTTGTTTTATTGCAGTTGCGTGTATGCTAATAATATATAATAATCACTGGATTCTGTTTCGTTGCAAATGTTTTATACTACAAAAACAAAACATAATGAAAGAGTCGAGTTTAATACTTTTATCATGTATTTTTATATTATTGCAGTTTGTCCTTACTAGTTTGGATATTAATATGCATCATCAGAGGTAACTGTGTCATTTGTTATACAGAAAAATCATCGAAATGGAATTGTAAAAACATCACCAAAAAAACGTACCACAAAGCATTTATTAGCTAGATGCGTATTTTGGAGGCTATGCCCCCATCTTCAGTAGCACAATAATAGAACAAATAAAGATATTATATAGCGTGATCCTATATATCGGTGAGTGACAGAGCTATCTATATTTGTTTTATTATTGTGCTACTGAAGATGGGGGGCGTAGCCTCTCCGAAATGCGCATCTAGCTAATAAATGCTTCGTGTTACGGTTTTTGGGTGATCTTTTATACAATTATTTAATGCTGTAGTGACGATTTTACAATCGAAATGGAACATCGTTATCACAGCAATAATCTTTTTTTTTTTAATATCACGATTAATATATTAAATACACGTTTAAAATCAATACTAAAAGTTATTGTAGAGTTGTGTGAATAAATAAATTAATGAAATTGTAATCAAAGTTGATGCATATGCAAATTAGTATGCGAAACTACTAAGGACAAACTATAAAAATAAAAATATATGATAAAAGTATTAAACTCGACTCTTTCATTATATCATTAAAGCATGTATACCAGTCAACAACAAATATAAAAAAATGTAAGGAGTTCAATCTTAGTTAGATACTTTTATGCGATGCGCATTTCTGCTATTTTTTATAAACCTTGTTCCTATTTCTTTCTATATTCTACTCTCTTAGTTTTAATTCCAATCATCCATCCAATCCCCATCATAAACGAAAATTCGTACACCTTGCCCGCAGCCAAGCGTCTCGCCCGCGGTCTACCTCACGCCACCTCCCGGCACTCACCTCGACTACAGCAACAACGGAACAATCAGCAACCAATAGCGCACGATCCGATTGAGATGAAGCCTGTGAACAATGTAAAACGTGTCCAGCAGCACGGTACCATGGGCACAACCCCGCGTTTCGCTTCGGCGACAACAGCCACTGCCCATAGGGCAGGTAACCGTAAACCGCTAGCCGTAACAAATAGGTATGTCGCTTTGATGCATGCGAACATTAACATGAGTAATTTGATGATGGACACTGGTGATGGTTATTGAAATATCTTACGCATTGTTATACCCTACTTTTTGCATTTTATTTGATCTGAGAATGGTTTGTAATAAATTACACGATTTTGATTTCTTATTTTAATTGCCAGTTGTTTTATTCTGTCAATATGACAAAAGATCACGGTATGTTCACTACGCTAAAGTACCGAGTTACCGATTTGTTATCAGGATTGCTCAAATTGTCCCATTTACATAATTTTTAATTAACTCATTGAAATGAACTTATATTTGGTTGTATTTGTTTTGTTTTAGGGCAGATAGCTATAAATAAACGACAATTATAGGTGACAATTTCCTAGGTGAGTAATTATTGCATTATGCGTAAACAACATAGTTTTAAATAACGTAATATAATATATTAAAATAGATACTGATAGTTACGGTTTAACAAATACTTAAAATGATATTAATACTAATAGGAATAATACCTAAAATAAGTCCCCATCCATGGTTAAGCGAATTAAAAATCATTTTCGCCATTTAGTAATAGTGTAGTTATATTTTCTGGAAATTTCCAGCTGTTCTAAATTTATGTAGTAGAAATTCAAGTAGATTTCGTGAACAAATAATCGTATAAAGCTTATTCCCTAAGCCCTGGTGGAAAATCAAAACCTTTTATCCAATTATTATTGTCAATCCTTCTCGTGGTCGGTCATTTCCTAATCGAGGTAAGCAGCTCGCCTTTAATGATCGCCCTCTTCTTTCGCCCTGTGCCTGTTTTATTTCTTTGTCGAATCACCATCGGCGGCATGGGCATCATTGGCAAGCCCAGGGCATCCAACAACCTCATTATCAACATGCCCACTAGCATAAGCACGGGCATTAGCAACGGCCCTAACAGACCGCCCAATAAACTCCCTCCTACGCAAGACACGATCTTATAGTACAAGAACTGTTTATATAACATCTCAATAATTAACTTTATTTAATTATAGACGAAATATTATATCGAATTTAATTGTTTCCGATACGTCGTGCATGACATAGTTAGATCAGACGATTCGTCACAATAAAATCGAATAAATCGCGTGAAATACCTATACTTCCTATAATATCGCCTGGCGTACCTGGAATGCCAGGCAGAGCCGGCGGAGCTGGAGCCGGCAGTGCGGGGGCGGGGATGTATACGGGGGGAGCGGGCGGTGGAGGGTAGTAGTTGTAGTATGGTGGTGGGGGTGGTGGATGTGGAGCTGGGGCGGGAATGGGTATGGGGATAATGCCGCATGTACGGTCTATGGTATGTCCAGACGAGGCACCGAGGGCCGTGTTGTGGGTGTGATGGTGATTATGCATAACTCGACTGTTAGTGGGTGACTGTGGAAAGATATTGTCGTAATGTCGGGGGGATGATAACGATGACGATGTTGATAGTAACGACTGAAATAGATGATTTGTGTCGTATATTGGCGAACGAGCATTATATTTTATTAACTCACCATTAATATTTTATTTATACCATTTACATATAAAAGTAAATATTTTAAAACATCATTATTTATTCTGGAACTTTTACTTATATATTCATCAATCAAAATATAACTAAAATAGCGAAAGAAGCTACTTTGAAATCTTCTTTATTTCTTTTAGCTTTAGTACAATATTTTATTTTGTTGTACTTTCTAGATCTCACTTGGATTTAACAAACCATTTGGAGGCTTTAACTTATAATGCAACTATATTATTATACATAACTTTTTTATAGTGGAATATTGATGCCTTTGTGTAACGAAATGATGTTTTTCATGTGCATATACCTTATATATTTTCTTTTATAATCGCAAATGTGATGCAATTACAATCGTATTTCCGTTTTTCGATCCGTTGTGCATCTTGCACATTTCGAATACTTGTCATCTTTGCATAGCACAAAATGCGGTACAACATCCATTTAAATTTGCTAAATTTCCGTGACAATCAATCACAGAAACTGATTTTTATGATTACTATATTTAATAGACGCTGCGATAATGTTTGAAGCGCTATATTATGCTATAGAGAATTATGCGATATATATCTTGTGAATCAATATTTATGGATATAAATGATCAAGTTTATTTTTATTAGTTAAGTATGTATTTTGATTATTCTTGTATTATTGTTCAGTCTGTGACGCTAATTTCTAAGTTCGTTTTGTATTATTTGTATTGATTTTATACTTAAGTAAAAATTAAAATAACGACTCTTTTCTGTATATCGTTCTATATTTACCTATAGATTAATCTAATAAAATAATTTGTAAAATCGTCACTATGGCGCTAAATAATTGTATAAAACACCACCCAAATATGTATAAAACAATTTGTGTTACGGTTGATATTTCATATAATAATCAAATTAAATTTATCACTCTAAATCGGCAAAAAAAGATTAATTATTCAGAAATTTCTCGATATTCGAATTTTTGAACCGCAAATTGCTACTGCGCATGTTCGGCATGCGCCACGTGTGTGTTTTCATTTGCTGACGTGTGACCATATGTCAATTACGTAGCCCTCAAAATTCGTGGCTAGCACACGTAGAATCAAAACATCACTTTTCAATCAGCCGTCAAATAGTACAGTGGTGGAAGCGCCATCATCCACCGATAAGCCCAGTGCTCTTCATTTGATTGTTTTCCATTCGTGCCGAGCAGTAAACACAGCAAAAGACAATATGGCCCCAAAACAGAGAATGCGCATCGCCAATGAGAAGGCCAGCAAAAACGTTACCCAGCGAGGCAATGTGCCCAAAACATCGGTGAGTATCCGGGATCTCGAGAGACGAGAAAGCGGGTCCATATTGTACGAGATAAATACGCTAATTTGCGGATTATATTGGAGTTGGTTTAGAGAAGCAATGGCTAGCGATGTTTTCGCATATAGATATTTAGATTTTACCATACGGGTAATATTGGATCAACTTTTGTTTGGTAATTGTAATTAATGTCAGCTGTAGATGTAAAGATAACATTTAATGTAGTATGTTCATTATAATATAGAATATCACCCAAATACCGTAACAAGCATTAAGTAGCATTAAGTACATTTCAAGCGCTAATGCGCCCATCTAGGTACTTAATAGTACATCAATCTTCATAGTGCTACTGAAGATGGGCGCATAGCGCTTGAAATGTACATCTAGCTACTTAATGCTTGTTACGGTATTTGGGTGATATTCTATATTATAATTTAACACCGTAGTGATAATTTTTAAAATAGTATGTTCATTCATTTAGCGTAGAAAATAATCCGGTTCTTTGGAGATTATTTTATACTTCATAAAGATTTTAAATTGAGGCCAATGAAGACAAGATAAGACCAGTTTAGAATCTAACGAGAAAATCCGTATTGTGTCTTAGAAACCGGAGAAAGACGGTTATCCAGTGGGACCTTGGCTTTTGGCGCTATTCATCTTCGTAGTTTGCGGATCAGCAGTTTTCCAGATCATCCAGTCAATCAGAATGTCCTAATATTTGCATTGACTTAGCAACAAAATCACCATCGACTTAAAATACAATCTCATATATAACGGTTTGTGCGTTCTCTATGTGATTATATTTGCAATAACCGGATTATAATATATTTTTTGTGTGTTTATTTTCTTCAAATTTAAAATGCGTATGTGTATTATATAGATAAATTTTGCAGTCATTCTAAGATGTATTTATTATATTAATAATATGTATAAGATTTATGTAAAATGTTATTACGTATTTAGATTTGCTGCGCGACATCCAAGCTGTTTGCATTCCGACTATTTTCATTTTTTTTTTTAATATGGGATAAGTTGAATAAAAAGAATATTTTGAATTCTTTTCAAGCTGCATTTTATTTCTTTATCACTAGGGTGCATTTTTGTTGTCTTTCGTAGAATAATAATTATATTGTGCAAACTTTCGAAAAAAAAATAGAAGCACCTACATACAAAATTCCATTGCAATATTTTGATAAGCGCATCTTATCAGCAATTGATTTGCATTTCAATCGTATTATGTATTTGCCAATAAAGGTACAACGCAATAAATAAATTAATGTAGCAAAATAGTTAATTTCGCTGATTTGCGTTATTTTTGGATGCTATAAATTTTCAAATTATCGTTGAATGTAACTGACCTTCGCGCTTTATCATCAAGCACCAAATGATTTTTGGAGATATTTCTATTATTGAAAACTCTTGTAGATAATCTTCGCATACTGCTGCGAAAACTGTCCATTCTACGTATCGTTACATTCTGAATCAGAGTTTCATTGCAATGTGTTGTCAGTAGATTTAAACATTTTAATAAAACCATCTCCCCTGTGGCATTTATGTGATGGTCCATCCAAATAATAAGGGAAGATAAAATGTTGCGTTGATCTTCATAATGTACCTAAAATTGTATTTTTAGATATAGTTGTAAAACTATATTTTACATTATTTAAAAACCTTTCTTAAGTAGTTTAATATTTCAAATTCATCTTTACTGGGGATTGGACAAAAGACAGATTTTCGCGGTTGTAGCCAACTGTAAGGTGATTTTTCATGACTAATTTCTTGATATTTTCTCTGCTGAATCTGCATTAACAGTCTTAACTGAAATGAACATAAGTTATACGCACATTTTAATGATTAATTAAAATTCTTACGTCCTGCAGAAATTCCCTACTCATTTTTCCAACGATTCAGTATGAAAATGATTTTAATACTAATTAAAAAGCTCTACTGTTTTTACCCGATATGAAAGCTGCGACTTTATCAATCGGTTAATTAAGGCAGAAGAGCTAGATAAATTTACTTTAGCAGATAATTTATCCATTATTTTAACAATAGATAATTCGAATGGTAAAAATCAATATATTCCAAGCTATATTTAACATTACGTAAATATAAAAACGAAATATTAATAATTCTTCTAACAATATTTTATAATACATTCGTCGTTTATATTCTAAATTTGAAATTCGCGCCATAATTGGCCGCATAAATCGCATTACCACTAGCTAGTTGTCAACTGTCAGACGCACAGTAATCATTTTTAGGTTGACATATTTACTACAGCTTGTGATATTTTTGCCCGGGAGTTAACGATTTTTGTTTACTTTCCTTATTTATTAGTTAATATTATAAAAGCTGGTCACAATGCCCCCGAAGAAACGCGACAAAGATGTTGATCCAACAAAAAACCCTCGCATGGACCACATCAACGCTGACCATGAACTATTTTTACAGGCTTTCGAAAGTAAGTTCGTACATCGTGCTCGTCATAACAATTACATATACAACAATGTTATGATGTATTACACCCGTACAAAGAATTACGTTAAATTTTAATCATTGCTTTTGTTTACAGAGCCGACACAAATCTATAGGTATCTTCGAACGAGGAATATGTGTTCTGTAAGTCTTAATTCACCTATGCTACTGCGACTCTCAAAAAATTCCGTTATTGTTTTACAGCCGATTTTCTTGAATCGCACTTTAACGTACATGCGTTACCGTATGTCTCGCAATCACAAAGCTCGGGAAGGCTTCAAGCTCGAAACTTTATTAGAAAAACTATCGAAATCCCGCGAACTAACCACGACACTGCCTGGGTTCATGAACCTCACCTTTCTCGGATTTTACGATAGTAAACATACAACAAATGCCAGTACGGTTCAGATTGAGGCTGTTCTGGTGAAGTTCAGTCATGCGAAGCGGAAAGACAGTACCGCACCGTCTTTGGAGGCTTCCTATGGGATCGCTGAAGTTGCTGTTAATCCCTCGAATTATGGACAGGATCCTAATCAGTTGGCGCCTACGATTAGTATTCCTACTGATACGTTTAGTCTTACTGGGAAGCCATTGGCTCGAAGTTACGTCTTGTTAGTTTATGTAAATAAGGAGAAGCCAAATGATACCGACGTTAGCATTATTAAAGAGGTAAATTTCGGATATAGTAATTAGATGTCGTAATTATTTAAAACATACATTTTCCTTTACTGTATTTATTTTATAATATAGAATATCACCCAAATACCATAACAAGCATTAAGTAGCTAGATGTACATTTCAAGCGCTATGCGCCCATCTTCAGTAGCACATTGCGCTTGAAATGTACATCTAGCTACTTAAAGCTTGTTACGGTATTTGGGTGATATTCTATATTATAATTTAACACCGTAGTGATAATTTTTAAAATGTATTTATTTTGATAATAATTCGTGGTAATACATTTTGAAAATCACATTCAAAATCGTTTTTTAATTGTACGAAAATATACATTAAAATTCCATTTATGATGCTATGTCTAAAATATGCTGGTAATAATTTCATTTTAATTATGAAAGCTATTAAACGGTTCTTATTTTTTAATTTATCATTTGCATATTATATATTGGTCGATCGTCGAATACAGGTTATACCGAAATTTCTACAACATCTTAGATTTAATCGATTTTTTAGAACCCCAACGATGAGCCAGCCTTAAAACGCGCCCGTAAATCAATGGCACCTTGTTCTGGTACGGATAATCGGCGTTATTACTCCGAGCTCATTGTTTATGACAAGTACAGTCGGTGTTTACTAACAGATGCGGATTATGAATTAGTTTTGCAAGAGGTAAACACTGGAACGGGTACCAAACAGAAAACATCGCCAAAGAAATATAGTTCTTGGGAGAATGTCAGTGAATTAGGTATAAAGAATTTTTTAAATGTAATGAGAAGTTAAGTCAACAGTCGAAAAAGCAATGGGTGCAGTCGTTATGACTTAACACTGAAAATTGATTGCTTTCGAAATTAGGATTTCCGTTTTGTTGGCTAATGGATTATGTTGCTTTTCTTATTTTTAGGGGGTGAATGTTGTTTGGGCGGTCCGGACACGTTTTCTCAACAACCCTACGTAAAATTCAAGTTGAATTGGAGTCAAGAGCCGGCCGAAAGACTTGTCAAAGTGCCTCCACTATATCCTCTAGTAAATGGTTAGCTAAAAATTTTTTTTAAAAATATATTTTAGTTCAATTTTCATTATATTTTTTGTAGAATCTGAGAGTGGTACTCTAACAAATGGAACATGCGCTTTAAATGGAACTTCAGACGGCCCTCCGAAATTACAAATTATCTATCAGTTTGTTTATAATAATAATAGTCGACAACAGACAGAGGCCTGTGAGGATCTGCACTGTCCTTGGTGCAGCGTGAACTGCAACGAATTGTACACTCTGCTCAAACACCTCAAATTATGCCATTCCAGGTCTGTACTAGTTTTTTTCTTCGCTTTTGTTTAACTTCACTTGTTAATTAGGGTGAAATATTGTAAGCTAATTTTGACCCACTTCCACATATCTGATCGACTTGAAATTTTGTACACATATGTACTTCCGATGGCAATACAATCGTTTCATAATACTTTGTTTTCAAAGAGCTTGTAAAAATATATTTGTATAACCTTTTATTGAACTTCACTTTTTAGTTAGGGTGAAATCTTGTAAGCTAATTTTGACTCACTTCCACACATCTGATCGTATTGAAATTTTGTACACATTCGTAGTTCCGATGACAATACAAAATAAGATATAATATAAATAAAATATAAAAGTAGTTTATTTGTTAGTTGGGGTGAAATCTTGTAATCTAATTTTGACCCCCTGACACACTGTTGCTTATCTCGACAAGTTTTAAATCAATCAATCACTGTCAATCGTTCAATCGATTATTAAATTATAAAAATTATCGATAAAAATTCTCGAAGACTAAAAAGCATAAAATAATTTATAGTAATTTATTTTTTTAATTAGCTCTTGTTTTTAGATAACTTTTAATATTCTGAATTAACTAATAATAATTAATTAAATAATATTAAATAACACAAATAAACTTTACGCCCCATGCTTTTATTTTTAGTCATATGTGGGAATTCTTCTAAGGCAATCATTGAGGCTGGTATTATTATTATTTTTAAATAAAAGCTTATTAAAAAAAAATTTTTTGGACTAAATTATTTACAATATACGAGTACATGTATATACTCATTTATATTTCAGATTAAATAGAGGAGATAAAAGTGCTGTAGCCTAGCATATTTTTGAATCAGGTCATCCTATTGAAATTCGTTGTTAAGTTGAAATACGTCGTTAAACCTATTTTCTATAGTTCAAAAAATTATGTCATATACTATGTGTTACAATTTGAAAAACTTCGATCATTTTTACTTTTTATTCAATTGTATAGCAATCACGGTTAGTGACAGATGTATTTTATTTAGTTTTTATCTTGTGCTACTGAAGATGGGGGCATAACCTTGGAAATGCGCATCTAACTATTAAATGCTTTGACTTACGGTATTTTGGTGATATTCTATACAAGTAAAACACACATTTCAAATCGGTATTTCTTTTATCTATTGGCAGATTCACATTCACCTACGTTCCATTAACAACACCCTCCGCCAACACGTCCGCAAACATTCCGCCAGCCACACCCGCACCACAAATAGCCCGAATCGACGTTGCAATTAATGAACTGTACGACGGAAGTTACGCGGGTGCTCCGCAAGACTTAGTTGCTCAACCCACACCAAACTGTTGTACACCAGCGCAAGTAATATCACACATGACCGCCTCTAATACAGCCGTAGAGTCTGATTCGGGCGTGTCCGGGGTGTCGGGTGGATCGGTGTTGTTGGACACGGACGATATGTCTGCTGTTAGTGGCTCGCTGTTGGCACGGGGGGGACCGGTCAGGCGGAGGGCGTCTGTGACGCACATATTGGTCTGTCATCCACCGAGGAAGGTCAAGCCGAGCTTGGCCGAGTTCCTCGAGCTAGATGATTGCGAATATGATGGACAGAGGCCGTTTATAACGGGACATAATAGGTGAGTGAATAGATGATCTGTTTCGAGAAGGGTAGAAATTTACGCGATGTTTGCGTCTTTTTTAAATAACGTTTAAAAAGCGTTTATAATAACAACTTTTAAAAGATATATCGTTTGAATGAATGAGGTCTTCCACGTCAACAAAGATTACTAATCATTATATATAAAAAAAGTACGTTGTATTTTTTAAATGGTTTATAATTCCATAATATTGAAATGGTTTTGGCGGCTGAGTATTTGTGTGACGCAAGTGGTATTTCTGGACACTGTTGGCAATATCTTTATAATAAAAAAATGTACTTATGAATTTATTAAACCTATTTTTTTAATGTTATAAAAATGTATGATAATGGATGATGGATATTTAAGGTTTCCACAAAACCTTAAAGCTTCTTTATCAAAATCACCACAAAACAAAATATTCCTTTACAGATTATATCACCACACCACCACTTGTCTACCAATCTACCCCAAAGAGATGGACGTAGATTCTGAGGGCGAGAATGACCCGGAATGGTTACGCAGCAAAACATTGCAAATGATCGACGAGTTTACCGACGTGAACGAAGGCGAAAAGGAACTTATGAAGATGTGGAATCTGCACGTGATGAAATACGGCTTTGTCGGCGACTGTCAAATACCTGTCGCATGTCAAATGTTCGTGCAACACCAAGGAAAAGAATTATTGATGAAAAATTTATACAGGTTTGTGATTATGCAATGTAAATGTTTCGGAAAAATTAAAGGACTGTTTTATTGTAGAAATTTTGTCGTTCATATGAGCAGTCTCTTTGATTTTGGATTAATCAGTGCAGTATGTCATTATACAGTATTGAAGAAATTGCAAGATTTAGTTGGGGAAACGGTCGCTATTCGAACTATCTTGAAGGAATCGCGCGAGAAGCAAATGGATAATTGGACTAAATATGGAAGCCAACAAGCCGCGCAAGAAAATAAACCGAGTTGTTCCAAAACGCCCGTTCGAAAAATTACGGTAATAATAATACGATTTCATATATTTTCCTATAGAATTAATAAATGTCCAATTTTTTCTTATCTTTTTTTTTTTTATTGTACATTTCTGCTTGATTAGCAAATTGTAAAATAATTCCAGTTGGATTTTAATAGATTTTGCATGTTTTGTGAATGCTATTAGGTTGGAATGCAACGTAGAAAAGGCACTCCGACCCCAAACGAGGTGCCAACTCGTAGGAAGTCGATCAACAGCGAGAGGAAGCGAATATCTCTATCTTTGAAACAGCCAGAAAGTGCTAAAGGTGTAAGTTAATTGCTATCAATATTTAATTTCCAACGACGATTATTTATGTTATATTTCTCGTTTCTATCAAATCCGCGCGATATTTCAATGTGATAGGGCGGTGAGTAGAAAATGAGGTGATATTAGGATTTCGACTTAAAAAAAAAAAAAACTGCCTAAAAAGTCCTAATACGTATTTTTATAATTACTAAATAATTTTACTTGGATATTGTACTCGTATAGGCTGAGCAATGATCAGGGAAATACATGTAGCAACATTTTTATGTGTTTCTTGCGACAATTAAATAATTATAATAAGAAAATATATTTTTGAACAAAGACTAAAGCAATTAAATAGTAGAACATTAGCAAAAATGCAGTTGTAGGATAATTTAACTTGAAATGATGCGATAAAAACGTATGGTTTTTTTTTTTTTTCAAAAAAAAAGTGTTACCAATTTCGTTAATTTGTTATTAGTTACTGACTGAAAATGATCGCCTTTTTTAATTTAACTTTAGAAGGATGTCGAGTCTTTGTAGTGATGTAGATATTTTGAATTTAATTATGAAATCAACAAACTTTTGTAATGTTTACGTTGTGTACAGTAATTTTGGATAGGTTTAGTTATGCACCAAATAGTTATTGTATATATAAATATCGAAAGTAAGCGTGTTTAATCAAAATATTTTTTCACCAACACTAATCGTCTGTTATCATATACGTAAATAATAAATATTTTCTAAGTGTTAAGAAATAAGAATGCCACATATTCCATTGTAATGTATCTGTTTCTGTATATTTCATTCGATATTAACTTGTTCTCATTCGATCATTCAATTATTTATTTTTCATACTCTTTATCTTGTAATGCCTATTTGTATTTCACTGAACAACGTATTTATATCTCACCCTCAATAATGACATACTGCCATTTTTTTTTAATATTTTGTAATATCTGTTGACTACCATGTAGCTAGTCATTGTTTATTACATTGTTAATTATAAATGGAAATTGAAACTTTTACACAACTTTTCCATATGTGCGTTTTTTTTTTTGTATTATGTATAATTAAAGGCTTTGTGTTCAATATATTATTATTCCATTTTTGAAACAGTTTTTTTTTTAAATCCGGATTTATTTACAAAATATAAACAGTATTTTTTTCATCAATTTGCCCATGCAAATCATCAATTTGCCCAGGCAAATCATCAATTTGCCCAGGCAAATCATCAATTTGCCCATGCTCACGACATAGGAAACGATTTTGATTCCTGTTGTCAATTTATCGTCATCAATTGAGGTGACAATACGTCAACAGACATGTTCTCTGTTGCTAAAATTCCTTATTCGGAAAATCAAATTGACATTTCAGCCACGGAAATATAACATAACTGTTCGTTAGCATCGTAATAGAATGTCCGAGCAGCAACATGTAAACAATAATTTCAAAATTACCGAAAATAAAGCGCAAAGTAAGTGGAGTTTTGCCATCTGGCGCCAAATGACTAGCAAATGTAACCAAAGGTTTTCGAAACACGTTTTGCATTTGCAGGTGAAGCTACCGACGAAGAAATGAAAATAAACCGATCAGTTGATAGTGTTATGGCGGCCAGTACATCAAATATTCAGCCTGTAAGTTCAAATAGAACGATCGTTCCAAAAATTTGATTTGAAAAAATATTATTTAGGATGCTGCTAGTCATATGACCAATTTAATGAAACGTGCTAGTCTATCACCAGAGTCATCCGAAGACAATTTATGTCGACCGGACTGGCTCAAAGCGCGCGATAGTTTAGAAAATTTGATGGTTACAAAAACTGAAAAGGTAGTTCTGAAAATTTCCAACTGAAATATTCAAAAATAATTATATTTTACTAAAAGGCATTCGGTGAAATTCCTAATTCCAAATCTACGTCGTTTCCAATGCACAAAAACACAATGGGGCTAAATGAAGCGCCTCACTCAGAGTCGGATTTGGCACCAATTAAAGCCCCCGCTTCCGCCTCAATATCTAAAGTACTAACCTGGGATCCCTGGGAAAAGTTGGGTCGAAAAAAAGATGTTAAAGTAAGAATTTTTGCGAAACGGACATTTAATACATTAAGTATTTTTCTTCAAATGACTAGTAAGTCAAATATATATAAAAAAATGAATTAATTAACGAAAGAGGTTATGTGTAATATTAGATCAGGTCAGGTCAATATGAGGATAATATTTTTTGAGCTCATTAAAAATAATTTTTAATTTAGAGAAGACCTATAGAAGGGAATGTGGACGCCATTCGGAAAGATTATACAGCGGGCGATGAACTGCGAGTCGTCACCGATGACATTGACACGACTGAAGCCAGTGTTGCCGATACGGAATCGTATGTATATCAACCGTTTCGGCCAAAAAATAGCAAATCGGTGGAATTTACAAATGAAGTGCAAGTCGTGTATATAACAGGTTCAAATTAATAAATGTAATTTGAAAAAATCACGAAAAAAATTTTTTGTGCAGCTGATAAGATTGTCGGTCAGACAAGGGAGCCTTTAAAGAAGGAACTGGATCAACAGATCCGGAATAAGGAGATGCGCCGCGGACATTCGGATGAGTTCATGCAACAGCGCACGCCCGTCTGGTCCAATAGGCGATTAGCATTTCAATGATTTAATAAAAATATTGAAATATATAAATATTTTTCTCCAGATTTTCGTATTTGTCTGCTGCACGATGTTTCTGTTTGATCGTTTGAGAGGCTGTATAATGTAAATTTTAAGAATAATTAAGTGGTTCCTAAAAAAACGACTTAAAATTTTCCAGTATAATCTGAAAAATTGGTTCATGCTAATCACATGTAAAACCGATGTTTATTATTAGAAACGATATATTTTTATACTTTTACATTTTACAATAAATTGGCAATATATGGTTTGGTTTAAAAAAATTACTTCGAACAAATTTGATACAGAACTAACTCTTTAACTCTGTCATATTCGAAATATTGAGGAAAATCTGTTGATAGTGACTCGATTTTTAAATCGCTCCTGTGATTTATATAATCCTTGAAATATTCTAAGCACGGAGCACAAGATTCTAAATCAGCTATTGTAAATACATAACGCTTTTCCAAAGCAACGATTATTTTACACGCCGGTGATTTTTCTAGCAATTTTGTAAATGTTTTTACCAAAGCCTCTGTAAGTGTATCATCATAGATAACTAACAAAATATTAAATTATTATTTGTTCTAAGAGGAAAATCAAATTACCATCAGCTGCTAAAATGATCTCAACTTCTGGCACTGCATCATTTATCTCCGTACTAAACTCTTTGGTAAAATCCAGTTCAGTGACTCCAACATCGAAATTGGAAATATTCTTGTTCCTTTCAACATTTCCTTTAATTAAATTTAATAAATTCCCACTACCAATATCTGCGAAAAATATATTTTAAATTCGCTTAATTTTTTGAGACCTAAATAAATTACCTGTTAAAATAATTGGCGCATAAATTGAGGCCACAATTCCAGTGAGCCCAACCCCTGTAGCCAGCTCCAATATTTTCTTACTTTTCGTAATTAAATCGCTATTAAATATTATCCAATCGGCTAAAAGGAACGCTCCCCTCCACAATTGTTCACCCACCCGTTTTAAAGTTGTGCATTTACTATGCTCTAAAAAAAGTTTGAGATTTTAAATTAATTTTGCAGCTAATTAACGATTATACCTATTTCAATTTTTTGTACATTCGACGACTTTTTGGAAACAATTAAATCGCCATCTTCATCAATTTCAACCTTATGCGGCAAATGAAATTTATAAACGGACACCACATCTACAAAATATTAGAATATTACATGTTAACATAAAAGGTTTAATATTAACTATTTTCAAATCGCGGTAATATAGATGTAGAGTTATCTTGCTCTTCGTATATTTCCGAAGTAACAGTATGTTTTGTGTCTTCCATAATTTCAATGTAAATTGAAGAAAGCAGGAGCGTAATTAAACATTACGAGCGGCTATATTAATTCTAAAAATAAAAGAAAGAAAATCTATTTTGAGATTTCGTCATTATTTCTAGTTCAATGAAAATGAACATCACTTTTGAATAATTTAACATACTTAATGAGATGCGTTGTATATATCTTTATTTTATATGATTATTTATTGTTTAAATATTATAAAGTAATGCGTGATTCAATCTGTAACCATATTTATGATATATATATCCTAGCCTGAGGAATTCATCGAAATATATGACAAAACTTTGCAAACAAACCATTTAATTCCAATTGACCGGTCCGAATACCAATTACCTTCGTCTCTTTTCAATTTGCGGACCCGGAAATCATTGGCAGTTTATTTTTAAGTTAGTTTAGTAGTGTTAACTTTTGAATTTGAATTAATATCGAATTCGCGCGCGTCAGCGCACGTCAATTCTGTAGCCAATGGCGTTGTTTATGTTCCACGTCGTTTAAATGTCAACTAGTTTCGGCCAATAGCGAGCACACACGAATTTTGCCACGTTGTTTGCTAGGGCTACGGTAAAATAGGATATTTCCTGGGACAGCGATCGGTGGAGTACGTTCTTTATTGTGAAAACAACCGTAGCGGCCAGTTAGTTTAAAGAATTTTACGCAAATCACATAAATTACGGTTACAATGCGATTCACTGGTATATTTGGTATTGCAATTGCGATTTGTTGCGCATTTGCCGAGATTAAGATCGACGAAGGTGTTCTCGTTCTTACAAAAGACAACTTTAAAGAAGTCACCACCGATATCGAATTTGTCTTGGTTGAATTTTGTAAGTACGTTTTGATTAATTATTATCTTACATCAAATGAACATATGCTATCAAGCAGACGTCGTATTTTCACAAGAGACCCAAATACCTTGTGACATTTCTACAGAATAGTTCACGTATGGGAAAGTTAATTATCCTAAAAGTACTTTTTGTTATAGCATATTGTAGTCTCAGATTTGCAAAGTATATGTAATCACTTATTAATGATTTTGCGATTGAAGAATATACTAAAGTGACATATGTAAAGGTCAACAACCTATCACTTTTGAACCGGACAACCGGCGTTTGAAATTATGTTCATGAACCGTGAACTTGAACAAAGATATTTTTATGGTGTTTAAAAAGTTGACGGTATTCAATTGTGTACGTATTATTACGGAAAATACTAATTTCTATCGTTAACTACCTGAGTATATTTTAAAAATTATCACTACGCTGTTAAATTATAATATAGAATATCACCAAAATACCGTAACAAGCATTAAGTAGCTAGATGTACATTTCAAGCGCAATGTGCTACTGAAGATGGGCGCATAGCGCTTGAAATGTACATCTAGCTACTGAATGCTTGTTACGGTATTTGGGTGATATTCTATATTATACTTAAGTATAGTTCAAAACGGTCTGTAAAAGCTTTTCTTTTCCAAGGCAATTTTAATATTATGTACTCGTGTTTTATTGCGAAATTTATTTTCTTAATTACTACGTGGACAATCAAATTAGAATTTGTAGCCAGTTTTAGTCGATAAAATTAAGACACGATTCGATTTTGAGCTGATTAGATATCAATAACTAATATTAATTGATAAAATCCAATAAATTTTAATTCATTTACAAATATTGTAAAACAACTAGCCGTATATATCTACATATTTTCCAAGAAAAAACCACAAAACCCGTCCGGAGCGGGAGTTTCGAACCCACAACCTCCGTGGTGCCAGTCGTAACGACTATACCACGGCACCCCATTAAATTTATTTAAATTCATATATAATTTCTGCAGATAGATATAGTTTCTACGTGGAATATTTGGTGTTTTTGACGACGGTTTTATGACATTTCTTTAGACGCCCCATGGTGTGGTCATTGCAAAGCTTTGGCGCCAGAATATGCCAAGGCCGCCCAAGCTCTAGCCGATAAGGGCTCGGATATTAAACTGGCTATAGTAGATGCTACGGAAGAAGCCGAATTAGCAGAGCAATTTGGGGTACGTGGATATCCCACGTTGAAGTTCTTCCGTCAGGGAAAACCCATCGAATACGGAGGTAAAGATGCTTAATTAATATGAGTGTATTCTGAGGGTTTTAAAGAAATTGATTGTAAAATGATATAAAAATAATTGAAAAGTATACGATAGAATTATGTTAAAGTAGAAAATATAAATGAATTAGTGATAAGTGTTTTTAGGCCACGTATCTTTTTTAAAACATTCTCTTCGTACAACAGAACAAAATTCTTATCGCGCGAGTATTTAAATTTTCACTCTCAACATTAATATTTAATGCAAATATTTCTTATCTTTTCAAGTGTATTTAGTATATTTATCATGTTTTTATAATTTTTTTTACTTTATTTTGAATTTCTTAATGATTTATGATAACAAAATACACGCAATACATAACATTTAATCAACATCGCGGTTCAATATATTGTAAATTGTCACGAAAATTGCTTTTCTATTTCGGTTTAGAAACTTAAAAAATAATAAAATACAGATGCTTATTTTCATCGATCGCAATTTCTTACTTTTAAATTGCGACATTTGACAAAAAAATTAGGCGGTCGCCAGGCTGATGATATCGTCAGCTGGCTTTTGAAAAAGACCGGTCCACCAGCGAAGGAACTGAAGACAGTGGATGAAGCTAAGGGATTCGTCAACTTGACACAAGTGTCCATTATCGGTTTCTTCAAGGATCAGACCAGTGATAAGGCAAAGGCTTTCCTCGCCGCTGCTGTTATTATCGACGATCAACCCTTCGCTATTACCTCCGAAGAAGAATTGTACAAAGAATACGAAGCCGAGTGTGGAGACATCATTTTATTCAAAAAGGTAATTAGCAGAAAAATTGCCCAGTAATTGGGGGAATTATGTAAAACAGCGAAAGAGTTGTGTGCATTTTTTCCAATTCTAGCTCGACTTTATTACTGTACAAAATATATGTTTTATTTATTGATAGAATATAAATTTATTTATTATATTTATCGCAATTCAAATAGCATCGAAGTGAATTATATTCAAGTGGTCTGATTTTTATTTATTATGATCCAATTTACCTCGACAATATTCCACTTAGTGAAGATTTTTATCGGTATGATAATTTATAATTAGTTAGATATTTTCCGCTTTTTTCTCTAAATATTTACGTTGGTAATACAAGTTATAGTTACATCCTGTTTCATAATATTTCGTGTTAGTTAAAGAGTCCGCAATCCTAAAGATTGGTTGGAAACAGCACGCCATGCCGATCTATCCTGAGCTAATCCCTTCATCTCCCTATAGCTATTCATCTCAACGTCTTCAACTATCTGACTCACATACTCCAATCTAGGCCTACCTACCCCTCTCTTTCCCTCCACTCTACCTTCTATGATCAATTGCATAATCCCCCCATGCCTAAGAATATGCCCTACTAATCTGTCTCTCCTACGTTGTAACACTCTCCAAATACTTCTCTTCTCCCCTACTAACTCTAGTACAGCTTCATTTGTTACTTTATCTTCCCAACCAATCCTCATCATCCTCCTATAACACCACATTTCAAGTGCTTCTAATCTACGCTTCTCTTCCTTTCCTATAGTCCACGCCTCACACCCGTACAGTGCTACACTCCAAACATATACCTTCAGTAATCTTTTTCTAATACCCAAGTCAATATTTGATCTTAAAATCTGTTCTTTTTCTACGAATGCCTTCCTACCCTGTGCTATCCTACACTTTATATCTACCTTGCTTCGATTATCTTTTGTGATTCTACTGCCTAAATAACAAAAATCTGACACTTCTTCGATTCTATTATCTCCTATTGTGATCCTCATTTTTCTACTGCATTCCTTTTTGTCACACCTCATCACTTTAGTTTTACCTATATTTATTTTCATGTTAAAATCCCTAGTCAATACTGCCTGCATACCATTCAATACCCTTTCTAAATTCTTTTCGCTTTCTTCCAATATAGCTATATCGTCGGCGAATCTCAGCATATATATTTTCTCTCCCTGTACATTCACACCTACACTATACTCTTCTTTTACTTTGTTTATTGCATCTTCTATATATAGATTAAATAATAACGGTGAGAGTGTACATCCCTGCCGAACTCCCTTCCCTATTTTTGCTACCTCTTCTTCCCCCTCAATTCTAACTAAGGCAGTTTGGTGTTTATATAAATTAAAAATTATTCTCCTATCCTTATAATCTATACCCGTTTCTTTTAAACTTCTAAACATTATGTCCCAATCTACATTGTCAAATGCCTTTTCTAAGTCTACAAAAGCTATGCAAGTTACCTTTCCTACCCTATTTCTTTTTTCTACTACCGTTCTTAGTGCTAGAATCGCCTCCCTCGTCCCTCTGTTTTTCCTAAAACCAAACTGATATTTCGTGTACATTGTTAAATTCTATAGAATTTTAATATTTTTATAAAATTTTATCAATTTTTAAATATCGAATTGTTATATATTTTTCTTTTATAATGCACAAGTTCGACGAAGGCAAAGCGAAATTCGATGGTGAATACAACGAGGAGGCCATCAAGTCCTTTGTTGTTAGCAACTCTTTACCGCTCCTTGTGGAATTCAACCACGAGAATGCCCAGAAGATCTTCGGCGGAGATATTAAGAGCCATTTACTTCTATTCGTGGACAAGGGCAAAGATCATTACGAAGCTATATCAGAGGCAGCTCGATCCATCGCCAAACCATTCAAGAAACAAGTCCTGTTTGTTACCATCGATGCGAGCGAAGATGATCATCAAAGGATATTAGAATTCTTCGGTAAGTTCTAGCTAAAATTGATCCAAACACAATAAAACTCGTCATATTTTCCCTTAGGAATGAAGAAAGAAGAAGTACCAGCAGCTCGTCTCATCCGCCTTGAAGACGACATGGCCAAATACAAGCCAGCATCTTCCGAACTAACTGCCGATGCCTTGAAGACATTCGTTACGGATTTCATCGAAGGCAAGTTGAAGCAACATCTCCTCAGCCAAGATCTGCCAGAGGATTGGAACGCAACACCAGTTAAGGTGTTGGTCGCCTCGAACTTCGATGAAATTGTTATGGATAATACCAAGGACGTCTTGGTGGAGTTCTATGCTCCGTGGTGTGGACATTGCAAACAGTTGGCTCCTATTTACGATAAGGTAAGATCGAGTTTGAGATATATAGAAAGGGAATGGCAGCTTCGTGAATCTAAATGTAAGAATCTTAATCGATATCAATCTAATCTAAACTGTCTTTTAGCTTGGTGAACACTTTGAATCGAACGACGATATTGTCGTCGCCAAGATGGACGCCACAGTCAACGAACTCGAACACACCAAAGTGACCTCCTTCCCGACGCTCAAATTTTACGCCAAGGGCGAAAATAAGATCATCGAGTACAATGGGGCGCGCACATTCGAAGCGTTGACCAAGTTCTTGGAAACTGGCGGCGCTGATCAGAGTGATGATGATGCGGCAGCTGGTGGCGCTGTTGACGTCGAGGATGAAGATGGTGCACAAGCGAAGGACGAATTGTAAACGGAGATTTGAGTGAAGCACGAGAGGTTGGACAGAAACGAAAGTTGTAAAATAAAAGATGCTGAATAGAAATGAATGAACAGGTTGTACTGTTTTTTTTTGAATTATTGTATTTATATATTTACTTAAGATTAAAGTGATTTTTCCATCGATTTTTGTACTGTAAATTCAAATAAACATTGATTTTCACAAGAGAGATTCTTATTTTTATTTTACAACTTTTGTATACGTTTAAATTGTGAATGTTTTGCATTTAAATCATCATTATTTTTTTATATATGAAATTTCAGAAAAATCCTTTTAAATGTTGTCATTTTTATTGTTTATCTTGTGTTTGAGGCCATTTATAATAATTTGTTGTACTTTAACCAACAGCGAAATATTTGTACCTAATTTTCACAATTCTTTTATTTTGTATATACCGAACATTGTACGTTTTAAAAATATAATTTATGTGATTACCAACAGTCTAATAAATTCGTTGAGTAAATAGTTAGATTAAATTGTAACAGCTGTCTATGGATATATTTCAAACGTCGGATATTCGTCGCACCATGTCTTAAGCATTCCTACGAAATATGTATTTTCTATCTTTTGTAAACTATTTTTAGAACATTTTTGGGGAGCGTATTCTTGTTTGTGGCTTTAGTATATATTTTTTAACGAAACTTCTTTCTTCGGACATATGTATTCCTAATGGTGTCGATGGATATTTAGTTGATATTTTTTTTCCATTTGTTTCAATCGAAGAGAAGCTTTATTTATTTAACATTTGCACAAAATTGCAATTAAATGATTTTGTCCTGAGTTGTGAAATAATATGTCTTCTATTGTCTTAATACAGTAGGGTAGATTATATGTTATTATTGTAATACGTAATTTGTATTTTGTGCGAATTTATGAAATCGAAATCGAAGCCAATTGAAATTATGTAAAATAAAAATATGAAATAGACTTTATTTAAATAGTTTTGTAACTTTCCCAAGACCATAGCAAAAATATAAAAATAAGAATTAAAAGGAGTAAGTATTTATTGAATAAAATATATTTAATTTTGAATTGATAAAAAGGCACAAGGCATATATAATATTGCAAAAGTAATATAGGCTACTTCATTATCCACCGTGTTTTGGCAATTGCATAAAATCAATCCTGAAATGTTATAATATCGCAGTTATTGTGAAATTAGTTATAGAAGGTGGCGAATGGTATAAATATATCTAGATTAAAGTATGTAACCTATATAGTTATGCTATTTAAAAATTAAAATGTAATTATTGTTCTTGGTGATGAAGTAATGATAAAAGGACGAGTCGCATATAATTCTCTTTGTGCACGATGTATACGGGATGTACCAAATCTATGGAATTATTCAATAGTTCATTTAAATTTGAATTGCAAAAATTACAAATTGAATTTTTTTCATAATATAGAGCGTCCAAACTGCGCTATTTGTTAAGGAATAAAAAATTTCTTTGCCATTTTTTTGCGGCTCAAAATTAAGCAACAAACAAAGCTATTTGGCACCCTGTAGAATGCCCGTTTACGAGTTCATAAACGCCATACACATAATTCGACCATAGAATGGAAGAATTCTATATAGATGAATATAAACTTTGTCTGAAGCATGAAGATGCCATCCACAAAGATAAAACAGTCTCGCTAATTATATAATAACACAAGTTAAATGCGACTTGGAGAATAGTGCCAAAGTAACTTTGCATTATTTCGCATCATAATTTGCTTTGTCTGCAATTTGCAGGTTGAGGGAAATAATGTCAACCGTTTTAAAAAACGATTGAAAAGTGCATAATTGCTTCACAACAAAAATAAACAACGATTAGAGAAATAGTCTGACTTCAAATTTGTTAATTTAAGAGTTTATATAAATTAAAATGACTGAAAATATTTTTAAATTGTTGGTAGATTTAAAATTTTGATTCATTTAAATTAATAGACTATAAAGTACGTAACAATTTTTTTATTAAAATAATTGATTTATCTCTTCACTCTATTAAAATATCGTATTTTTGAACGGTATATTTTACGGCACTCACAAAATTTCTGTATATTACGAAAACTGTTATTTTAATAACAACTCTGCCATTAAAATTTTGTTACAATTATTATTAACTATGCAAATGTATGCAATTTGATTATCGCCCTGTGCATTTTTATTTTCCATGAATAAATTAATGCTATTATTAATATTCTAATTTGCGTTAACGCAAAGTCAAGAGCAATGAAAAATACGCTAGTTACGTTTTCGTAGCAAACCATGCGTAATGGTATTAATTTTTAAATTAAATTAAAATTGCAATTTTGCAATAAGTCTATATAACGATGTCTTGATCGGGGATTGTATATTTTTAATTTTTAGATAATTATTTATTATATATTGCAAAAAAAATTTGTATATTAATATTTAGAAAAATTGATGAAGAATTGCGACTACTATTAATCAAAAATTTGTAAAAAAATCTGTCGCAAAAATATATTATCACGATTGTGCAAAAAATTAGATCGAAATTATAACAATTTAAATAATATCATTTACAAATAAAAAAAAAATAGATTAAAGTGTTTTTTGGCCACTTTATTGTTATCAGAAAATTACTGATTAGTTTTGAACTGCACTCAGATCTATTATTTTATTATCAGCGCGTTTATATAGACTTAGTTTTCTGATACGGATTGGATAAAATAACACAGCATTAGCAACAATTTAATATCGAAAATGAAGCGAAGGATTGCGGTTATAGGTGCAGGTGTAATTGGGCTTAGTACAGCCGTTCAGCTGCAAGAAACATTCGGTTCTCGAGTCGCTGTAACAATTGTGACAGAAGTTTTGAGTCCAAATACAACTGGAGATGTTTCAGCGGGTTTATGGACACCATATTTGCTGCGGAATACGCCAATGGATAAAATACTGTTGGTATTGTATCGAATTAACGATTTGGCAATTTGAGTATTTTTCGAAAAATGCAGGCAATGGTCCAAAGACACGCAAAATTATTTCCATAAACTATGGAGAAATGGTTCGGCTATACAAGCTGGTATTTCTCTAATGCCAATGATCCATTTGTCTAAAGAAAAAGCGAATTTAGTGCCCGAGTGGAAGTCGATAACATTTGGGGGGCATGCAATGTCGAAAGAACATTTAGAGCATTATGGAAAAGATTACAAGTAACTACAAAACGCCACTTGTTTGAATTAGTTAAAGAGTCCGCAATCCTAAAGATTGGTTGGAAACAGCACGCCATGCCGATCTATCCTGAGCTAATCCCTTCATCTCCCTATAGCTATTCATCTCAACGTCTTCAACTATCTGACTCACATACTCCAATCTAGGCCTACCTACCCCTCTCTTTCCCTCCACTCTACCTTCTATGAACAATTGCATAATCCCCCCATGCCTAAGAATATGCCCTACTAATCTGTCTCTCCCACGCTGTAACACTCTCCAGATACTTCTCTTCTCCCCTACTAACTCTAGTACAGCTTCATTTGTTACTTTATCTTCCCAACCAATCCTCATCATCCTCCTATAACACCACATTTCGAATGCTTGTAATCTACGCTTCTCTTCCTTTCCTATAGTCCACGCCTCACACCCGTACAGTGCTACACTCCAAACATATACCTTCAGTAATCTTTTTCTAATACCCAAGTCAATATTTGATCTTAAAATCTGTTCTTTTTCTACGAATGCCTTCCTACCCTGTGCTATCCTACACTTTATATCTACCTTGCTTCGATTATCTTTTGTGATTCTACTGCCTAAATAACAAAAATCTGACACTTCTTCGATTCTATTATCTCCTATTGTGATCCTCATTTTTCTACTGCATTCCTTTTTGTCACACCTCATCACTTTAGTTTTACCTATATTTATTTTCATGTTAAAATCCCTAGTTAATACTGCCTGCATACCATTCAATACCCTTTCTAAATTCTTTTCGCTTTCTTCCAATATAGCTATATCGTCGGCGAATCTCAACATATATATTTTCTCTCCCTGTACATTCACACCTACACTATACTCTTCTTTTACTTTGTTTATTGCATCTTCTATATATAGATTAAATAATAACGGTGAGAGTGTACATCCCTGCCGAACTCCCTTCCCTATTTTTGCTACCTCTTCTTCCCCCTCAATTCTAACTAAGGCAGTTTGGTGTTTATATAAATTAAAAATTATTCTCCTATCCTTATAATCTATACCCGTTTCTTTTAAAATTCTAAACATTATGTCCCAATCTACGTTATCAAATGCCTTTTCTAAATCTACAAAAGCTATGCAAGTTACCTTTCCTACCCTCTTTCTTTTTTCTACTACCGTTCTTAGTGCTAGAATCGCCTCTCTCGTCCCTCTGTTTTTCCTAAAACCAAACTGATCTTCTCCTAGCCTTTCCTCTACTTTATTTTCTAATCTCCTATAAATAATCTTTAACAATATCTTCGATGCATGTGATAGTAGGCTAATGGTCCTATAGTTCTCACACAAATTAGCTCCTATTTTCTTCGGCATTGTTACTATTCTACTACGCTGAAAATCCTGTGGTACCTCTCCCCCCTCATATATTTTACAAACTAACCTGTATAATCGCTCCTGCATTTTTTCCCCTGCGTGTTTTATTAATTCGGCTGGTATCATAACAATCCCCGCTGCTTTGTTATTCCGTAAATCATTTAATGCTCTATGAAACTCTGACCTAAGTATGCTAGGACCTAAGTCATCCTCATCTATCTGTTCCACACTTTCTAGCTCCTCCATGTCCTGCCTACCTTTATATAAATCTTCAAGATACTCCTTCCATCTTCTAGCTTTTTCCTTATTTTCTGTGAGTTCCTTACCCTGCTTATTACATATAATGTTACCCTTTGGTTTTACTTTAGAAAAATGTGACTTAATTTTCCTGTAGCCCAAATCTACTTTACCTCTTCTCATATCCTCCTCAATATCCTCACAATTTCCTTTTATCCACTCTTCTTTCGCTAGCTTGCATTTCCTATTAATTAAGTTCCTTAGTTCCTTATATTTTTTCTGTCCTGCTTCTGTGTTTTCAATTTTAATTTTCCTTCTTGCTTCTATCATTTCAACTATTTCTTCCGTGATCCATTCCCTCCTACCTGCCCTTTTCTTTGTGCCTAATACTTCATTTGCTGCTGTAGTTAACCCATTTCTGATTTCCCTCCATTCGCAATCTATGTCGCTCCTAGATGTTCCATTAGCCATGATTTCTACTTTCTGCTTGTACTTTTCACATACATCAGCTAATTTTAACCTATCGACATCTACTCTGACCTGTTTAGACTTCTGTAATTTCTTGAATTTGACCTCTGAGTCCAGGACTACTAAATTATGGTCACTATCAATATCTGCTCCAGGGTAACTCTTACAATTCTTAATCTGGTTCCTAAACCTCTCTTTAACCAGTATGTAATCTATCTGTCTGATACCTCCCTCTATATCTCCTGGCATTTTCCACGTATATATCCTGCGCTTGTGATTCTGAAAAAGCGTGTTTGCTACCACTAGCTTATTCCTAATACAAAACTCTACCAATCTATCCCCTCTATCATTACGTGTTCCTATTCCATATTCTCCTACTATTGGAACTTCCTTTCCCTTACCTACTACGGCATTCCAATCTCCGATTACAATTAGATTATCCTGTCCTTTAACGTTTGCTAACCTAGATTCAATCTCCTCATAAATGGATTCTACCTCCTCATCATCGTGACTTGAAGTTGGCATATATACTTGCACTATAACTGTGTCCGTTGGCTTCGTGTCTAATCTAATAGTTATAATTCTATCACTAACTTGGCAATAACTCTTTATTCTACATCCCAACTTTCTATTCATTATAAAACCTACACCGGTATGCCCATTATCTGATGCTGTGGTTATTAATCTATATTCTCCTGACCACGTATCTACTTGATCTTTCCTCCTAACTTCACTAATCTCTACAATATCCAGTTTAAGTCTCTCCATTTCTAATTGTTTGAATAAACATTAAAAACCGAATGCAATTTTAGGAGCGGATTTGCTTTTGTGTCATTTACGTGCGAACCGTCGATGTTACTTCCGTTTCTGCAACAAACATTTTTGAGCAACGGTGGGACATTGGCAATGAAAAAAGTTGAGCGGTTGGAAGAATTTGCGGATTACGATTTGGTTATGAATTGCGCTGGTTTGAATTCGATGCACTTAGCGAATGATATGAGATTGATGCCAATTAGAGGACAAATAGCTAGGGTACGAAGAACATTAATTTGGAGAATTGGAATTGTAGGACAAAATCTAAATTTTTAGGTCAAAGCGAATTGGCAATTTCACAATTTGATGGGCGATGATCATTATATAATACCAAAGTAAGAAAATGATTTAGAAATTTTACAAAATCATCTCAAGAAATGTATTTTACAAATTTGTGCACTATTATTAACGGAATAGTTGGATTAAGTTGAGCAACAAATCAAAAAAAAAGAATAAATTTTGCTAGTTTCTTTGTTATTTAATGGCTACTCTACTGACTTAATTTCTGTAAATAATGTTGTAAATATTATTTTTAATATAGTATGAATTGTGTAATTTTGGGAGGAACTCATCAAGAAAATGATTTCGATTTGACAATAAGCGAGAAAGATAAAAAGTACATTTTCGACGGATGCACTGAACTTGTTCCAGCGTTAAAGGTAAACAATGGTGAAGTGTCACGCGCATGACATTTGCGCATACTGTCAAAGTCAAACTATCTGTCATATACAGTGTTGCCAACTGATTGCGTACCAGAAAGAATCGTAATAAAAATAATAAGCAAAATAAATTAAGAAATGCAAAAGTGAAATTATACTAAATCATCATACATTTTTTAGGTAGTTATGTGATAAAAAATACGAACACAAAATTAAGAATAAAAAAGATATATATATATACACACACGCACACACATATATATATATATATATATAAGATAGATAAAAAAGAAACAGACTAAAATAGAGATTCTTATTTCATCAATTATCTCTTTTAGAATGCACGACTGATTAAAGACCAGGTGGGTTTACGTCCGGGTCGAGACGAGGTGCGTATAGAACTGGAGCATAGGCAACTGTCAAACGGGAGACGAATGACAGTTGTGCATAACTACGGCCACGGCGGAAGCGGCGTCACTTTATGTTACGGAAGTGCTTTAGAAGCTTGCGCATGGGCTGCAAGTGCGCTGAATTTGTCACAGCAACCGCAAATGACAGCGCTGAAGCTGGATAGCAAACTGTAGCCAAGAATGCACAAATCAATCAGATGTCCACGACATAAAGAAATTTCTATCCGTCAGTTAATTATATTGCTATATGTTCGTATTTTAATAAAATTGTTCTGATGTAAAATATCAATTGAATTTTCTTCAATGTGCGAATATTTCCAATGTAGATAGCGATGTGTAGTTCACTCAACGAACCGTTCATTCTGAACGGTTCAATCAAATGACGGGCGTATTGTGACGATGTTTTACAACGACCTATAGCTCACTATATGACCTAGTTCGTGAACTATGAACTACATGGTGCACGGTGCACGTATGAATCACAACGACTCGTAAACGATGCAGTATAGTATACATTACATATACAGTGCTAATAGCAGTACTAACATTTATGTGATAAAGTGTGTTGGGGAACGGAACAACATTATATTTCCTTATATATATGTTTTGCATAAAATTATAAACATTGTTGTCAATGGGTGAAAGAAATACATATACAGAGCCGGCCTAAGGCTTCTATGATTGTGCAGACTGTAAGGTGTTTGTTGGATTCGAAAATTAAGAACCATCATTTTATGGTAGAGAGTTTTGTTTAAAAAAGATTTTTGAATACGTACGACTTGTTATTTATTTTGAAAATTTTGGATGAGAAGGAATTGTTTAGTAATTTTTTTTTTTTTAATGTTTATCGAATTTTTTTCTTAGAAACTATGATTGAGCACACTTTAAGGATTTGTTAGATTCGAAAATTAAGAACCATCATTTTATGTTAGAGAGTTTTGTTTAAAAAAGATTTTGAAAACGAATGACTCGTTATTTAATTTGAAAATTTTGGATGAGAAGGAATTGTTAAGTCATTTAATTTTTTTTAATGTTTATCGAATTTTTTTCTCGGATTGTGCACACTTAAAGGTATTTGTTGGATTCGAAAATTAAGAACCATAATTTTATGGTAGAAAGTTTTCTTCAAAAACGATTTTTGGAAACGTAGATATTTACAAATTTTTACACAAACAGAATTTTCGAAAAAATACATGTTTTTCTAGTTAAATATTTGGATTAAAAATATTGTTGTAATTTGCTGTATATAAAATAAAATTTTCAATTAGTCCGGGCCTATATTGAGTGTACAACAATTTGGCAATAGTTATTTATGAGACTATAAACAAAAAATTTTGAGTTTCAGATCATAAATTTAATTTTAGATTGAAAACATATTGAAGAAAAAAATTATATTAAATAAAATATAATAAAAAAAAACTTTGAACATAAAAAAATCATAAAAATTTGATTAATTATTTCTAAAAAAAAATTGGTTTTAATTAAATCTGGAAGTATTTTCAATAGGCTATAAAATTCTTTGCTTTGTTATTTTTTTTGTGGTTAATTTTTGCGCCACCGCAAAATTATAGTCACATTGCTTACATCGATCATCGATATTATTAACTATTGAATAATAGCGCCATTTACAAGTATCTGTGATACTATTCTAGAAATCTGGATTACTGCCTTAATTCCATTCGATCCTACGGGGCTTATTCATTTGATATATGAATGTGTTTTAGCCAATGAGCTTTGTTAATATATGCGAACATTTATAATATTTTAAGAGCGATATTTATTCATGATATTGGTCTAGTATATTATCTAGAATCTTATTATTTCTAATGTGAAGGTATTTATTGAAAGGAATCGATATACCTGGTGATTGACGATTCACCAGACGAAAGTTGAAATTAAAAAAAAAATGTTAAATCATAATGGAGAGGTTTGGGATTTTTTTTTTATGATGAATTTTGAAAAAAAAAATGTTTTGGAAGCAATATAAAATTCGATATTGATTTATATCATTTGAACTAATTTTAATTTGTACTAATTTAAAAAAAAAAACTAAGAATTTTGTTCATTTAGTTTTCATTTGTTGAAAAATCAAAATCGATTTATTTCACTTGATTATAAAAATGAGATTTTAATCAATTTTTAAACATATTTGTTCAAAAATAAGAAAAAAAAAATAGAAATATAAAATATAAAGAAAATAAAAAATAAAAAATAATAATATCCTACAGAGAATTTGCGCTTATGAATTTTGCAAATCATTTTTCTAGGTTTTGAAATATATTTAAAAAAAATATTATTATTTCATATCATTTGAATTAATGAATGAGAATTTCGACTAAAAAATTTTTTAAAATTAATTAATGAGATTAAACAAGATCGATACTTTCTGCTTTTTACATCGTTTTTCTAGATTTTAAAGAGTATTTAAAAAATCTTATTTTAATATTTAAATAATATTGATTTATTTCAATAGCAGTAAAGATTATTTTAATAATTTTCAAAAAACCTTGATATAAATTTATTAAGAAAATAATTTTTATAAAATCGAACCATTAAAAATTACTTTTATGAAAGCCGTGTATAAGGAAACTTATAAAAATAAAATTTATTAAAAACTAATAAAAATAAAAATAAATTAATGCTATAAGAAAATTTTAATACCGATATTTTTTGCTTATGCATTTTTTATATACATTTCCCAAAGCTTAAAAGAGATTTAAAATAACCCAATATTGGTGAATTAAAAAAAATTATAAAACCTATTGCATTTTTAATTTTGTTAAAAAAATGTTAAAAATACTAAAAGAAGGGCGAGATTTCTTGCTTATCCAATTTGCAAATTATTTTCCTAGGATTTGAAAATAAAAATTCTTTTATTTGGTTAAAAGTAATATTGATTAAGCAAATTATTATTTTTTTAACTCAAACTTCTAAAATTTTGATTAAAATTTTTGTTACTTCGCTGGAAAATACAAAAAAAAAACTTTATAAGATTTTTAAATAATTTTTTTGATTAAGTTCAGAGTAAAAACGGTCATAAATTTCGTTGATGGTATATACATTTTTTTAAGAAGCTTCACAAAAATTAATTAATTTGAAAGAATATTAAAAATTATTTCCACTATTCAATCGCAAATAATCTTACGTCCTAAATAACAACATTGGTCTTGCCTATATTAACCGTCATGTCACAATCCGTAGTCATTACTTCCCGCATGCCATTTAATACATGTTCTAAATTCTGTTCCCTTTCTTCCAAAGATATATACTTTCAGGCAAAAACAGTCCGACTTAAACGCTCAGTATATTGTCGGTTGTGCTTCAGTGATATTTCTGCAGAATAAGATCGACGAATGAATGATATTCGCACAGACACAGCACATGGTCTGACATAAATTCTTAACGCATGCAACGAATAATACATTATTTATTTAAATAAATTGTGTTACCGGTATTACCGAGATATGCATGATGGAAACTGCATAACAACCAATGAAATATTTCAACGATATTACCTTTTACATTTATTACCAACTTGTATACCAAGACTAGGCAATATTATGTCGTTCATTTACCATAATTATACCAGCATAAGAATATTGTTTATTAAAGAAATGTTATTGCTTTGTATTCAATGGATTTCTCAAATTCTTGCGATTTAATTTATTAATAATCTTTAATTAGATAGTAGAGAATATCACCCTGTATATATTTTTTAAATTACATGTTTATATATATTTTTTCTGAATATGTTTGTTACAATATTTTGGAAATCAGTTAAAGATTTTATGGACTTTAAATGTGAGAAATTGCACATTTTTATATGTTAGTTTTTTTTTACTTTTCATAAAAGAAAAGATTGAGTGAAAAAAAAAATTAGAAGGGAATTTGATTTGTGTTGGCTAAATTTTCACATTTTCGAAAGTGAGTTTTTTTTAATAGGATTTGGTTTCAGAATTTAAAATCTGCAAGTGATTTCGATGGGAAGTGAATATTTGAAAAGGTACAAATTTAAAAAATAGAAAAAATTGCATTTAAATGGATTTCCCATGCAAAAAAATTTAATTTAATATTTTCTCATAGAAATTTGTCAAAAAAAAATCGAATGCGGTAGTTATTTTGCCCATTTGACTATTAAACATATAATAAAAATATTTCTTTACTTGAAAATAAATATTTCACAGTATATAAATTTTTTCATAAAATTTTATTGCTTCATAAAATTATATTCAATATAAAAAAAAAATGTTCCTAATTGATTCTGTGTTTGCGTGATGAATTGTTGTTAATAAACTGAAGATGTTAGTTATTGCTCATTGGCAATAAATTATTATGGAAATGTAAACTCAATTTCCCACTGAATATTTACAGTTTTTCACTTATTTGTTATAACAGAGCGCTCTAGAAAACTACATAATAAATTGTAAAAAACCACAAATTATTTTATACATAACAATTTGTTCCAATATTAAAAAAAACAACCAAATAATTGAACTTTCCTCGTAATTTATGTTATTTATAAAAATATTAATTTTTAAAATAATAAATACATATGTATATATTACAATAATTTTTAATTTTTTTTTAATACGAAGACTTTAACTGATAGGTAATTTCACAATTCAAACATTTATCCAAATTTTTTTTTTTCGAATTCAATTTAATATCTCGTGCCAATAAACCTTGCATAAAAGAATATCTTTCCGATTGTTGAATAAGAAATGCATTTCGATTTGGGTCACTAATTCAATTGGACAGCATTTAATTGTAATTCTATCGAATTAGTAAGTCCTCGATAACAATTAAATGTCACATATAGTTATTGGACTATAAAATTCAAACGCCTCCGAAAGAAGGCCTTAACAATCGATCGCAAGAATGCAAACACAAGCTGCGCTTCAATTGTCTTGTGATAATACGTAATATATTGTTCAGTGATTCTATATGAAGAACTGTGGCTGAGGATGGTTTGGTTTAGCTAAACTGATTTAAACTAAAAAATAATGTGGTCTTTCACCTAAGTAATATTTATAGATTTTTTTATGTCCATTATATATCGTTTGTCAGATTTTTATTAAATCAAAAATTATTTATATACTTCTTTAAAAATCAGTATTTAGATTCGATATGGCAACGGTGGATTGGACATTTGCTGTATGACACATGCGCACCATGTTTATCAGACATTTAAATACGACCTACGCCATCAGATAAATTTATATTGGGTCAAATGTTACACAAATTGCCTACCTTTAGAATTTTTTTTTCTAAATAAACGATATATATTTCTCTGATAAAATACATGGCAACTATTATTATTTTAATATATTTTAACAATGAAAAAAAAATGTATTTTTTTGTGGAAAACATCATTTCTAGATAATATTTTAAACCAAATATTAAATTATCAAATTGCAGACAGAAAGTAAATTGTAAATTATTCGACGGTGGTTGGACATTTTGAAAATATATATAGATATTTAAAAGGGCGATTGGAGACACTTTTAACAATATTTTTTTAATGCATAAAAATAAAAAAATATGAATCACTTTTAATTATTTTAATTTTAATTTTTAATAATAATTTAATATTATTTTTTCAATATTTATTTGAAAATCTCCGTTTATACGATTTTTTTTACTGCTGATGAATTGCAACGCAGCATTTGCTGAATGACAATATACATTAGACGTGAGCGTCATCTGTATTTCTATACGTCAACTATGTATTTATGATTACTTTAATCAAATATTCAAAACAAAATGTACCAAAACGTATAAATTATTCATTTATTTAAGATTGTCTTGTAATTTTTAAGCCAAGAATTTTTTTGATAAATATATTGCAGTGATGTAAATTTGACAATCAGCTGTTCCAAATGTTCCACCTTAGGTATTAAGGGGGGTTCGTCAAAAATTTTCAATGAAGCGTTAATTTTTGGCAGTCTCAAAAAAAAAATGTCAAAAAAGAAGCTAAATTTGAGTTAGAAAAAAATTTACCAGAAAAAAGTAACTACCAAAGCTAAAAGCGCAGGAATCTGTCATTATCTTACTTAAAATTTTCTTGATGTATGGTAAAAAAATTCCGTCTTTTCGACTTGAGGCAAAATATACCATGTAAAATTAACAGAATAAATTGCAGCCTTGATAAAGTTTCAATAAAATTTCTGTTACAGCTTCGAAGTGACTTAACTTCACACACAACAATAGTGAGTTAAACTGAGCAAACTAATCGCTATTTTTCGCGTTGATTCAGAAGAAGAAAAAGACGATACACCGGTAAAGTCTTCACGGCACGGCATTTCTATAGCACAAAGAACTAACAAATTAGATTAAAATTTACGAGCGATTTGAGTGAATGTCATTTTATTCGAAGCTTGTTTGCAATTTGCTCACCGAGCAGATAATTCCAACAGTAGTTGATAATGATTGAATTAATTTGTTCATTGGGTTTACATGATTATAATTGTATCTATAATGCGGCAAAAACTGTAAAGTAATTGTCATTGTTTGATTACCCATTTAATGTAAGTTAGTTTGATTAATTTACACGTAAAAATTTCTAGTTAAATTTTTTTTATTGAACTATTTAAAGCAAAAGAAAATAATATGTAAGAATCAAAAAACTAAAATTCCAATTACATTCATGAAGTATCCACTTAAATTACCATATCTCCAGGTAGTACTATTTTAACAACTCTTCAGCCCTTCAACGAAGCCAACGGACACAGTTATAATGCAAGTATATATGCCAACTTCAAGTCACGATGATGAGGAGGTAGAATCCATTTATGAGGAGATTGAATCTAGGTTAGCAAACGTTAAAGGACAGGATAATCTAATTGTAACCGGAGATTGGAATGCCGTAGTAGGTAAGGGAAAGGAAGTTTCAATAGTAGGAGAATATGGAATAGGAACACGTAATGATAGAGGGGATAGATTGGTAGAGTTTTGTATTAGGAATAAGCTAGTGGTAGCAAACACGCTTTTTCAGAATCACAAGCGCAGGATATATACGTGGAAAATGCCAGGAGATATAGGGAGGTATCAGATAGATTACATACTGGTTAAAGAGAGGTTTAGGAACCAGATTAAGAATTGTAAGAGTTACCCTGGAGCAGATATTGATAGTGACCATAATTTAGTAGTCCTGGACTCAGAGGTCAATTTCAAGAAATTACAGAAGTCTAAACAGGTCAGAGTAGATGTCGATAGGTTAAAATTAGCTGATGTATGTGAAAAGTACAAGCAGAAAGTAGAAATCATGGCTAATGGAACATCTAGGAGCGACATAGATTGCGAATGGAGGGAAATCAGAAATGGGTTAACTACAGCAGCAAATGAAGTATTAGGCACAAAGAAAAGGGCAGGTAGGAGGGAATGGATCACGGAAGAAATAGTGGAAATGATTGAAGCAAGAAGGAAAATTAAAATAGGAAACACAGAAGCAGGACAGAAAAAATATAAGGAGCTAAGGAACTTAATTAATAGGAAATGCAAGCTAGCGAAAGAAGAGTGGATAAAAGGAAACTGTGAGGATATTGAGGAGGATATGAGAAGAGGTAAAGTAGATTTGGGCTACAGGAAAATTAAGTCACATTTTTCTAAAGTAAAACCAAAGGGTAACATAATATGTGATAAGCAGGGTAAGGAACTCACGGAAAATAAGGAAAAAGCTAGAAGATGGAAGGAGTATCTTGAAGATTTATATAAAGGTAGGCAGGACATGGAGGAGCTAGAAAGTGTGGAACAGATAGATGAGGATGACTTAGGTCCTAGCATACTTAGGTCAGAGTTTCATAGAGCATTAAATGATTTACGGAATAACAAAGCAGCGGGGATTGATATGATACCAGCCGAATTAATAAAACACGCAGGGGAAAAAATGCAGGAGCGATTATACAGGTTAGTTTGTAAAATATATGAGAAGGAAGAAGTACCACAGGATTTTCAGCGTAGTAGAATAGTAACAATGCCGAAGAAAATAGGAGCTAATTTGTGTGAGAACTATAGGACCATTAGCCTACTATCACATGCATCGAAGATATTGTTAAAGATTATTTATAGGAGATTAGAAAATAAAGTAGAGGAAAGGCTAGGAGAAGATCAGTTTGGTTTTAGGAAAAACAGAGGGACGAGAGAGGCGATTCTAGCACTAAGAACGGTAGTAGAAAAAAGAAACAGGGTAGGAAAGGTAACTTGCATAGCTTTTGTAGATTTAGAAAAGGCATTTGATAATGTAGATTGGGACATAATGTTTAGAATTTTAAAAGAAACGGGTATAGATTATAAGGATAGGAGAATAATTTTTAATTTATATAAACACCAAACTGCCTTAGTTAGAATTGAGGGGGAAGAAGAGGTAGCAAAAATAGGGAAGGGAGTCCGGCAAGGATGTACACTCTCACCGTTATTATTTAATCTATATATAGAAGATGCAATAAACAAAGTAAAAGAAGAGTATAGTGTAGGTGTGAATGTACAGGGAGAGAAAATATATATGCTGAGATTCGCCGACGATATAGCTATATTGGAAGAAAGCGAAAAGAATTTAGAAAGGGTATTGAATGGTATGCAGGCAGTATTGACTAGGGATTTTAACATGAAAATAAATATAGGTAAAACTAAAGTGATGAGGTGTGACAAAAAGGAATGCAGTAGAAAAATGAGGATCACAATAGGAGATAATAGAATCGAAGAAGTGTCAGATTTTTGTTATTTAGGCAGTAGAATCACAAAAGATAATCGAAGCAAGGTAGATATAAAGTGTAGGATAGCACAGGGTAGGAAGGCATTCGTAGAAAAAGAACAGATTTTAAGATCAAATATTGACTTGGGTATTAGAAAAAGATTACTGAAGGTATATGTTTGGAGTGTAGCACTGTACGGGTGTGAGGCGTGGACTATAGGAAAGGAAGAGAAGCGTAGATTAGAAGCACTTGAAATGTGGTGTTATAGGAGGATGATGAGGATTGGTTGGGAAGATAAAGTAACAAATGAAGCTGTACTAGAGTTAGTAGGGGAGAAGAGAAGTATCTGGAGAGTGTTACAGCGTAGGAGAGACAGATTAGTAGGGCATATTCTTAGGCATGGGGGGATTATGCAATTGATCATAGAAGGTAGAGTGGAGGGAAAGAGAGGGGTAGGTAGGCCTAGATTGGAGTATGTGAGTCAGATAGTTGAAGACGTTGAGATGAATAGCTATAGGGAGATGAAGGGATTAGCTCAGGATAGATCGGCATGGCGTGCTGTTTCCAACCAATCTTTAGGATTGCGGACTCTTTAACTAATCAGCCTTTTCTCGTTCATTCCAAGCCGTTGGATTGCAACTTCTTTGCCATAGTTAATCTTGCGAGAAGATAATATTGAAAGCATGTAATGCGTGGTTTATATCGTCAAGGCGTAATCATCCAGCGAGTCTAGATCTAGAACTTTGGGAGCAATGCGAACGCACAAAACAAAGTAATAAATGGAAACAGATGAACTTGGTCAGATAGAAAGGTGCAAGAAGTGCGGGCTTTGAAAGCGACGGGTTTTCTTCGATCGATTGAGTGGTAGAGGCTGTCAGATGATCGGTGTGCAAAATGACAATTTTCAGCTGAAGATACTAATCAATCCAGTCGTTCCTTTAGCGTCCGATAATTTAAATAACTTCAATTATGATGGCGGGATCAAGGACCATATGTTATAAAATTGAATTGGACTTGGAGGAGGCATAGTAAGAAACTTACATCACTATATAATGAACGAATTTTCTTACTACAATGTAAAAGTTCAAACATTCTATCGAATGATATTGTTAGAACTGTTAAATCCCTGAAGAAGGTTTTGAAAATGTCAACCGAAACGTTGGTACATTATCAATGGTATTTTAATTTGATCACATATGCTCCTTGATCCCGTCATCATTATTGAAGATATTTAAATTATCGGACGTTAAAGAAACTACTGAATTATTTATAATGGGATTATAAGAAGATATCAAGAATACTCATGGATTAGATATTTGGATGAAAGCAAAGACATGGAGGAGGGATAGCAAGAAATTTACATCACTATACATAATGGACGAATCTTCTTACTACAATGTAAAAGTTCAAACATTCTATCGAATCATATTGTTAGAACTGTTAAATCCCTGAAGAAGGTTTTGAAAATGTCAACCGAAACGTTGGTACATTATCAATGGTATTTTAATTTGATCACATATGCTCCTTGATCCCGTCATCATTATTGAAGATATTTAAATTATCGGACGTTAAAGAAACTACTGAATTATTTATAATGGGATTATAAGAAGATATCAAGAATACTCATGGATTAGATATTTGGATGAAAGCAAAGACATGGAGGAGGGATAGCAAGAAATTTACATCACTATACATAATGGACGAATCTTCTTACTACAATGTAAAAGTTCAAACATTCTATCGAATCATATTGTTAGAACTGTTAAATCCCTGAAGAAGGTTTTGAAAATGTCAACCGAAACGTTGGTACATTATCAATGGTATTTTAATTTGATCACATATGCTCCTTGATCCCGTCATCATTATTGAAGATATTTAAATTATCGGACGTTAAAGAAACTACTGAATTATTTATAATGGGATTATACGAAGATATCAAGAGTACTCATGGATTAGATATTTGGATGAAAGCAAAGACATGGAGGAGGGATAGCAAGAAATTTACATCACTATACATAATGGACGAATCTTCTTACTACAATGTAAAAGTTCAAACATTCTATCGAATCATATTGTTAGAACTGTTAAATCCCTGAAGAAGGTTTTGAAAATGTCAACCGAAACGTTGGTACATTATCAATGGTATTTTAATTTGATCACATATGCTCCTTGATCCCGTCATCATTATTGAAGATATTTAAATTATCGGACGTTAAAGAAACTACTGAATTATTTATAATGGGATTATACGAAGATATCAAGAGTACTCATGGATTAGATATTTGGATGAAAGCAAAGACATGGAGGAGGGATAGCAAGAAATTTACATCACTATACATAATGGACGAATCTTCTTACTACAGTGTAAAAGTTCAAACATTCTATCGAATCATATTGTTAGAACTGTTAAATCCCTGAAGAAGGTTTTGAAAATGTCAACCGAAACGTTGGTACATTATCAATGGTATTTTAATTTGATCACATATGCTCCTTGATCCAGTCATCATTATTGAAGATATTTAAATTATCGGACGTTAAAGAAACTACTGAATTATTTATAATGGGATTATACGAAGATATCAAGAGTACTCATGGATTGGATATTTGGATGAAAACAAAGACATGGGGGAGGGATAGCAAGAAATTTACATCACTATACATAATGGACAAATCTTCTTACTACAATGTAAAAGTTCAAACATTCTATCGAATCATATTGTTAGAACTATTAAATCCCTGAAGAAGGTTTTGAAAATGTCAACCGAAACGTTGGTACATTATCAATGGTATTTTAATTTGATCACATATGCTCCTTGATCCCATCATCATTATTGAAGATATTTAAATTATCGGACGTTAAAGAAACTACTGAATTATTTATAATGGGATTATACGAAGATATCAAGAGTACTCATGGATTAGATATTTGGATGAAAGCAAAGACATGGAGGAGGGATAGCAAGAAATTTACATCACTATACATAATGGACGAATCTTCTTACTACAGTGTAAAAGTTCAAACATTCTATCGAATCATATTGTTAGAACTGTTAAATCCCTGAAGAAGGTTTTGAAAATGTCAACCGAAACGTTGGTACATTATCAATGGTATTTTAATTTGATCACATATGCTCCTTGATCCAGTCATCATTATTGAAGATATTTAAATTATCGGACGTTAAAGAAACTACTGAATTATTTATAATGGGATTATAAGAAGATATCAAGAGTACTCATGGATTGGATATTTGGATGAAAACAAAGACATGGAGGAGGGATAGCAAGAAATTTACATCACTATACATAATGGACGAATCTTCTTACTACAATGTAAAAGTTCAAACATTCTATCGAATCATATTGTTAGAACTATTAAATCCCTGAAGAAGGTTTTGAAAATGTCAACCGAAACGTTGGTACATTATCAATGGTATTTTAATTTGATGTATTGATCCTTGATCCTTGATCCCGACATCATTATTGAAGATACTAATCAATATATGAGAAATTTTGATCTTAGAAAATGCACATGATGAGTTTCTATTTTAAAACTTTGTATTTCATCCGAGAAATATTTTTAAGGTAGGCAATTTGTAAATGTAATGTAAATTTCCTTATGATGACGTGGCATATTCACTTTTGCCATACCAATTCTAAAAGTTCATTGGACTTTTACGGTTTTATAAAAAATATCAATGCCTTAAATTATTTCATGTCATCATATTATCAATGTGAGTTCCACAAGGTAGCTGTCTAGGCCCAATGTTTTTTTTTATATATATAATGTAAGTGTAAAATTTAGATACTTCCTTTAGCAAATTGGTTTAAAACTTAAAATTGCACTTAAAATTTAATAAAATAAAATATACCTTATACAAGGTTGGGTACCATTTTTTAGTGGTACTATAACTAAGTTATGTTCCTTCAAATCCATTTACAATGAACTACCACAACGTAACACTCGATTCAATCAATTACTTGCTTTCTTTACCATTTAAGTAACGATTCGAATACAATTTGTACTTCCTTCGCGCAATTCCTTTTATTTGCGAATGTATCTTTTACATCAACAAGACCGTCTGCGATATATATTCAATTCTTGTTTGTAATTCGATTTATAACCGACACTTTACGCGAGGTGCACTGTTCGTATATATGTGCAAAATCTAACGGAAATTTGCGGTAAAAGTAAACTAGAGCACTGGGTATTGGATACCATACCAATGGTGGTACCCAACCTTACCTATGCATTGCTGAAGTTCCACAGGTCTCAATATATTGCTCGTGTACTTCATTATTTCCCATAATAATGGCAAATAATAAATGCAATAAACATATGAGAAAATGTAGCTTCTAAATCAGCGTGCAATATTTCAGAAGATTAACGTTCTCACAGTTGAAAAAGCAGGTAAATTATGCAATTGCGAAATTATTGCTGCAAAATTTCTCAGTTTGTTAATTGGTTATCAATCCTAGAGATTCGTTGGTAACAGCACGCCATCTGTCAATGCTCATTTCTTCAGGTCACATCTCATCTTATATTATATTCCCGAGAGTCATTACTTCCTACATACTATTTAATACCTGTTCTAAATTCTTCCTAGATATATCGTCAGCGAACATCGATATATTTATTTCTGCCTGAATTATGTAAATTTTGGAAATAGAAAAAAAATACATTCAATGCAATTTCTTCTGAATCAAAATTCGTCATCAAAGTGGGCGACCAAGGCATGAAAAGAAGCATGCCGAAGAAGTCTTGCGTCGGATATTATAATTGCGAATACCAAGATTCGTTTTATAGCAGATCTTGGAGCGAATGCTATTAATTAACAATTGTGGATAATTATCTTAGCCAGGTGGTAATTAAAGCAGTACTTGGTTAGTTAACAAGAAATGAGGATGCCATCGATTTATGTATAAGTAGTGCGAACTGGAATGGTGTTTTTCTTCTTAGCGGCTGCATGTGTACTCTTTGGTACTTTTACTTGATAAGCGCCTAGTAATTTTGATTAATTAATATCGACTTAATAAGAAGAAAATGTGTATTAGAGGCAGAAGTAGGTGCATCTAAATGAAGACAGGTTTGATTCGATTTTTTTTGGGTAAATAAGTGGACATGAATAATTAGATGATGCAGGATGGGAAGCGGGACATTTTTTGATTTAATTGGAATTGTTTCGCGAATTTTTCTAGAATTAAAGAACGTAATCGTTTGATCGTAATGCGATTTATAACAATAAATAAATACTCGCTTCGCCAGAAATGCAATATTTGGTCACAGAATACGTCAAAGTGACGCTATTCTCACGTCCTAAGACAGTGGTGACCATATAGGTGCGCTGGAGTGGTAGAGGAAGACAAATGCAATTAACAACTAACATAATAACGTGTTAAATCAATTAATAATACAAAAATAATTAAGGTCGAAAGATGACGGGAGACACGATGTAATTAAATTGAATAACTATACACTACATACAACTACAGGACCGGCTTAATCGAAAAGATATTATCATAGAAGAAGTTCTGATATGTGTGTTAAATATTATGAGGTAAACATTATTTTTCTCGCGCATTTTGAATTTTTCAACTACGGCCCTGTTCAGCAAATATACTGAATTATTTATTCATTAATTATGCGCGAAATTAATTACAGACCTACCTAATACTAATTAAACAAGAACAATTTGATGGATTTATAATATTAATTGAAATTTATTAGAAAAAAACTGATGACGGAAGATGAGAATATATCGCAGTTTTCGATTATTTCGCCAAAAAAGTAAACTGTCTTAGTTTCGACAACTTGTGTGTTTTCAAGGAAAAAAAAACAAAAAAAAAACAAATTTATTTGACTCATTTTTACACAATGCTTCATTATTTGATTTTTTTTTAAATTTACACTGAAATTTTTGAAATAAAAAATAAGTACCACTTATTATAAGTTTCAAAATCGCTTGGTTTAATTTAATACAGTCAAAAGTTTGCTAGAAAATGAATAAATCTTATAAAAAAAAAACTGCGGTCAAATTAAAATAAAATTGCTTTTCTTTAGGTTGAAAGATTCTGTTAAATTTTATTAAAATTTCTTAAAAACATATTTTAATTTGGAAATTAAAATACTGGTAGTCATAAAATTATCAATTTAAAGTAAAAATATAAAAATAGGCTTTTATGAAAGTTAAATTTTTTTTTTTTTATAAAAATATAGGATTTCACACAGCATATGAAATAAATATAGAAAATGCAAATACATTATTTTCTAATTTTTTAAAAATCAAAATAGAATATAGAGAAAAACGTCAAAAATTCCCAATTTGATGAAAAATAATTTCACTTTCATATTTTTGAAAATATATATTTTTCTATTGGAATGATTTACTCCGGATTAAAATACAAGCCAATATATCTACAAAGAAATTAGAAAATCGAAAATCTTCAATATTCACGTATTGTTAGTTTTACAGAGCCAGACTCAGCCAAATATAACAAATTTGTGAAAAATCTCTGTCTATATATTTCTAAGTACGCTGTAATTAATCGAATAGACTAAATGTCATAGTTAGGAATTTGAAGAGCTACAAAATTTTGATAAAACGATCAGAAATGGTCCGTTTTATTGTTCATTTTTGCGAAATTTTTATACCACATTTTTCTGTATATTATAGAAACATCAAATGTGACAGAAAAGTAAAAAATGACAGAAACATCAAATGTGTCATGAGAGAAGTATGTAAGCCAATCATTTTGGCGATGGTTTTTCGTAAATTATAACTATTTAACAACGTGTAGTAAAAAAAAATCAATAAATTATATAATTATTTCGAAACAACGAACAAAATACACGTTGCAAATTGACAGAATAAATTGCTCGCTTAACAGGTCTTTTTTTAAACAAAGAATTAGCATAAATATCAAGTTAGGTACTACATGTATAATTACTTTGAGCACTTGTCTTGAACTAGCTGTAAAAAAATCCCAATGGAAAACATTAATGCAATTGAGGATTTTGTATTATGCAATTGACGTAATCAAAAATTTTGAAGATTTTTCATTATATCGTATAGGATAGAAAAATAAAGCGTCTATAACAAAATGGAACGATTATTAGAAAGGCATTTGTGTATTTTTAAAGAACTGAACAAATAAAATTAACATTTTTTTTTTTTTTTCCCTCTCGATTCTGCATCTTAATATAAATCGAGACTTTGAAGAGTCTGCAGTAACAACATGTTTGATGATTAGAAAGTAGAGTGTATCTTTTTTGCAATTAACGAGGAAGGATTAAAATGGACATTAAGCGCAAACAAATTTTAGCACGTCTTAATTCGTCACGTTATACGCCCATTGTCTTCAATGGGCATAAGAGTCTTCAAAAGAGCAATTCGTCTTTATTGCCCATCACCGTCTTCCTGTAACACCATATTTTTACTTTTTTTTTAAATCAGAAAGTCACTGGGAAAGTAGAATTATGATTGCAGTATGGCAACAACAAGAACAACAATAACGAGGGGCCGTGCGCACATCCAATTCGTACTAAGATGGTAAGGTTAATACCTTCACTGTAACTAATAGCGTACTACCATTATGGGCTTGTTATATTATATAAAACGCGACCAGTGGAAATATCAACAAAATATATTTTTTTGAATATCGACATATCTTTTTAATGTTTAAAATAGTTACGATTCGTTAATCGGGTAGCTTATTTTTTACTTTAAACAAAAAATTCTTAAAGCTGGCGTTTTTAAAACCATATCAATCTTTTGCCAATAGAGTACACTACTGGTTAATGACAATAGTTTATCTAGTCGATTGTATGATTATGCAACTTACGACACATCATAATAAGCGAAGAATTATAAACGCTGTTGCAATTTACTGCATTTTTTGTATGTAGACCCAAAATAAAATCAATCGCAGATAGTGAAGGTGAATTTACATACTAATTTATGGAAATCGATTAAAAGTGGCGATTTTGTTTTTACGTATTATATTTGTAAAGTAAATAGAAAACGGCAAAATCGATTTATAAATACCGTATAAGATGTCCAAATACATCCAAATGATGTCCAGAATAATAAAATGGAACGATTTCGAAGAAAGCAATATTTTTTTATGGATTGTAAAAACGCACGCCTAGCAATAGAACGTCTCTTCGATTTTTTTTTCATTTATTCGAATGAATAAACTGCGTTTGAAAAATCGTCTTTTTATGTGATTTAAAGATTTTTTTCGATGAATTATTGAATATAAAAAAAATTATATTATATACCAGGAACAAGCCGCTACCTGTGGGAAGCCCTTTGGAAATAATTGTTCAATTTGTGACAAAAATGGCCATATATTTTACAGTCATCCAAATCACTGATTTTTCAAGGAAAACATGCCAGACTTTTTTGCAATGTGTAATAAGCCTACGAATGGATGAATTATTGATTAAAAAAAAATCAAATTATATACCAGGAATAAGCGGCAACTTTTGGGAAGCCCTTTGGAAATAATTGTTCAATTTGTGACAAAAATGGCCATATACTTTACAGTCATCCAAATCACTGATTTTTCAAGGAAAACATGCTAGACTTTTTTGCAATGTGTTATAAGCCTATGAATGAATGAATTATTGATTTAAAAAAAAAGCAAATTATATACCAGGAACAAGCGGCAACCTTTGGGAAGCCCTTGAGAAATAATTGTACGATTTGTGACAAAAATGGTCATATACTTTACAGTCATCCAAATCACTGATTTTTCAAGGAAAACATGCTAGACTTTTTTGCAATGTGTATTAAGCCTACGAATGGATGAATTATTGATTTAAAAAAAAATCAAATTATATACCAAGAATAAGCGGCAACTTTTGGGAAGCCCTTTGGAAATAATTGTTCAATTTGTGACAAAAATGGCCATATACTTTACAATCATCCAAATCACTGATTTTTCAAGGAAAACATGCTAGACTTTTTTGCAATGTGTAATAAGCCTACGAATGAATGAATTATTGATTTAAAAAAAATCAAATTATATACCAGGAACAAGCGGCAACCTTTGCGAAGCCTTTTGGAAATAATTGTACTATTTGTGACAAAAATGGCCATATACTTTACAGTCATCCAAATCACTGATTTTTCAAGGAAAACATGCTAGACTTTTTTGCAATGTATAATAAGCCTACGAATGAATGAATTATTGATTTAAAAAAAATCAAATTATATACCAGGAACAAGCGGCAACCTTTGCGAAGCCCTTTGGAAATAATTGTACAATTTGTGACGAAAATGGCCATATACTTTACAGTCATCCAAATCACTGATTTTTCAAGGAAAACATGCTAGACTTTTTTGCAATGTGTTATAAGCCTATGAATGAATGAATTATTGATTAAAAAAAAATCAAATTATATACCAGGAATAAGCGGCAACCTTTGCGAAGCCCTTTGGAAATAATTGTTCAATTTGTGACGAAAATGGCCATATACTTTACAGTCATCCAAATCACTGATTTTTCAAGGAAAACATGCTAGACTTTTTTGCAATGTACAATAAGCCTATGAATGAATGAATTATTGATTTAAAAAAAATCAAATTATATACCAGGAATAAGCGGCAACTTTTGGGAAGCCCTTGGGAAATAATTGTTCAATTTGTGATAAAAATGGCCATATACTTTACAGTCATCCAAATCACTGATTTTTCAATGAAAACATGCTAGACTTTTTTGCAATGTGTAATAAGCCTATAATCGGATGGAAGTGAAGTGTAGCATATAGGATGGAGCGCTATTAGTACCACATTAAACTACTACCGGTACTTTGCGGCGCATTGAATGAGTTAAATAGATCTGTAGGTCTAAAAATCGCCCGTCACATAAGGAAACGGTAAACAACATTACAGACAGAATAGCGTCGATATATCGGTTCGTATTTCTGCATTGCGCAACCCACTACTTGGTACTATTGCGAAAGTACTCGCTTAGATGGTACAGTGTGCCCAAGTCAGTTTAACTTAACTTTTCCACGCTGATAAATAAGTGCGTATATAATATATACAACCCGTCGTACATTGCCGTTACATTGTACATACACTGGTGAACAGGACAGTACTTAGGATGTATATAATTTTTTTTTACTATTGGTGGGATTATTATCGACGAAATAAAGGAGTATTATAAAATATAACACGAAAAATTTGTTTTAAAATAAAATAGAATGATTTGGCAAATTTTACATTGTTGCAATATTTTGATTACTTTAAAAAAATGAATATTTGTTCTTTAGAGTAGGACGGTACCTGGGATGTATTTTTAAAATTTTACTATTGGTGGGATTATTATCGACGAAATAAAGGAGTATTATAAAATATAACACGAAAATTTTGTTTTAAAATAAAATAGATTGATTTGGCAAATGTTTGCATAGTTGCAATGTTTTGATTAGTTTAAGAAAATGAATATTTTGAAAACTTTTTAGTACATGCCATTAATTTAGAAAATATTGTGTATTAAAGTATTAAGTGCGGTCCTGTCCAGAATTAAATGAACAATAAACAGGATAGACAAGATTAAAATATATATTTTATATTATATGTAAGAATGTTCATTGAACATAAATAAATAATTTAAAATATCATATTTTAATTTATTTTAATTCAATATGTTAAGTATATTTTGTAATAAAGTGTCTGAAACATTTTTCTATACAATAAAACAAAGGAATTCTAAAAATGAACGTTTTATATTCTTAATTTCATTAAAAATGAAAATAAACTCTTCTTTATAATAGATAATTCTATTCTGAGGTAGTGAATTTTTTTCTGAGGTACTATTCTGAGGTTTTATTTTTCATTCGTATATTTCTTTAAAATGTTTGATATTTGAGAATTTTTTATATTATTAATTTATGAAATTGTTATCTATCGTTATTTCCATACCTATATAAATTTAAGTCTGGACAATTTTTTAATCAATATTATACCAACACTAAAAGGGCCAAACTATTTTTTGAAAGCCTACAAAATAGCGATGGCAAACCTGCAGGTCACTTTGAGGACCTAGTTCATAGTTCATTTCAATGTACCGTTCACGAACTATAGGTCGTGAACTACCACATCTTTTGAAAATGAACTAGTTCACGACCTATATGAAATACATGCACATACTGAAAATAATCTCAATATAAAAATATTAAATGGTAAAAAATAAATAAATTGAATATTACAATACTTATTTTGAATTAAGAATGAAAAAGAAAAAACAACAATGTTTATAATTTATACAAAACATATATATAAGGAAATATAATTTCGTTCCGTTCACCAACACACTTTATCACTAAATAAATGTTAGTACTGTATATGTAATGTATACTATACTGCATCGTTTACGAGCCGTTGTGATTCACGCGACGGGTTCAGGACCTAGTACAAGTACATCAATACGTACACCGTGCACCATCTAGTTTATAGTTCACGAACTAGGTCCTAGTGACCTATAGGTCGCTGCAAAACATCGTCACAGTCATTTGATTGAACCGTTCAGAGTGAACGATTCGCGGGTGAACTACACATCGCTACTCCAAAGAATAAACTTTTTGATACGAACAAATTAATTTAAACACAATGATTAGAGTACTTCAAAATGGCGAAAGAGATACAGACAAAGTAGAGCATGCAATTTGAAGACTACCTAAATTGAGATTTTGTCATCATTTGGAAAAAACTATTTGTCACCTTGAATGTCGTCTAATATAGGTTTTGTTGAAGAGACGAAATAATAGAATAGGTACAATTGTTAGCATAGATGAGGGATGTATCTATATACAAATAAATAACCACTTGACACATACTTTTGGCCGTATTTAATTAGTTCATCGAACGGTACAAATTATCACCAAGATCATTTCTGTTAGAGCGACAATTTTCATCGACTATTCATCAAAATTGGTAGTAAATTATGAAAAGTTTACGATCATCATAATACAATATGTAACCGACAGCCTTGTTACGGTAATGGCAGCATAAAGCACTCAGTCGTTGTATCTATCGTCTTCTCAATCAGGTTGCAGGTACTTCTTCGCTCGCTACGCTTTGCCGATTCCGACTTGATGTGCGCGTACCGCTTCGGTGCAGGCCATTAGACCAACTGCACACCACCAGAACACAACGGCAGGTATGCTCGGCACAGTGTAGGTGATCTTCTGCTTCCGTACCATATACGGGACCACCAATAATTGGTAAATTTCCAAAGGAACATAGACCAAAAAAACTTTTTCCTAACTGCCGCTTGTTTCTTTGCAAATTGGTTGGATTTTCTCACAAAAACTATATTTTTTTCAAGATAGTAATTTGTAGTTTTTCTAACCATAAAATTTTTCAAAGCAAATTGTCTGACAAAATTTCAATTCCAAATACATTTCTTCGGGACATTTGACGAGGTAAATGCATAAAATAAACGTCCTGTATAGTTAGTATGATGGGGGGATGTCATGTAGGAATACCCGAGGCAGAGTACCAATGGTACTACCACGGCGGTACCCATACCATACGTGGTATTGTTGTGTTAAGTCGAAACACCTGAGCATAGTAAAGGCGCCGGATTAGTTGATCAGTCTTTAACGCGTTGTCCATCACTGTACAAGCACTCCTGGTGTCCCGCAAGTGTCCAACCTGTCGCCGATACTATTTTACATTTATGTTAACGCGTGTTTAACTATATATCGCTTAAAATCAGCGAGTTTTTGTTTTGTTTTTGTGCCGTTGGTTATTTACTAATGACATTAGCATTGAAACAATTCTATAAATAATTAATTTGAATTAATGGTGGTAGTATTAATTTTAACGAGGAATTATTGTAATTAATTTGATTTTCTACAAAAATATTCGACTTTTCATTGATTTCGTTTAGTGTTATATAAAAATGTTTAATTTTTGTGAGCGATTATCGTATGCTATTTTAAGGACTATGACAAGGACGAATTTGGTGAAAAGTGCATTGATTTTTACATATTTGGTAAGTTTTTTAGTAAAACATAAATTTAAAGTATATACAGATGAATTTTTATATTTTGCCAAAATTATTTGAAAGAAAATTTCTTTCGGTTAATAATTATTGTGGTAACCCAAAGCCAGCGTTGACCAAATATCTACCCGCGAGCCAAGAAAAATAAATTTATGGTCTGTAAAAACGAAATCCATTTTTTTTTAAATAAATATATATACGTACATATATATATATATTTTTTCTGTATTTCATCTAATATTTTTTAGCAGCTAGCTAAAATAATTTAAATTTTTGTATGTGGAGATTCATTTGCAAAATATTTTTTTTTGTATTTTATTGCATATATTTTCAGGAGAGACTAATAAAATAATAATTTATTTTGAAAAAAAATTTAAATGTTTAATCGTAAATTTTATGCAGTCTAAAATTTTGAACTGAAAATTGGGCATTTTTTAATATAAAATAAAAAACTGAAAATTCAAAAGAACTTTACACTTGATCATATTTTTCGGCTCATAACAACAAATATTTATAAGAATATTAAATTTACTTATAAAATATTTAATTTTAAATATTTAATCAGTCCATTTTTAATCAGTAGAAAAATTATGTACGTTGCCAAGATATTTATATGTAAGTTTTAGTGATTTTTATTCAATCCGGTATAAATAAATGAAGCATTTACACTCGTTTAAACAGAAGGTACGTTATGAATAATTCAACACGCATTAGTAGACATTTATAATAATTAATACGCATGCGTAAAAAGAAAAAAAATTATGTGACGATTGGTATCCATCATATTAAATTTATTGCAGAAGATAAGAAACATAACCTACATATTTATGACATTTATTGCTTTAATTAAAGAATTCCAGTACGAAGATCTGTTATCTTATAGAAATTATTAAGTGAAGTATATTATATATTTTTTCTAAAATTAAAAAAAGTAATGTTTATAAAAAAACATTGATAAAACAGGTTTTTTTTTGGTTATCTAAATGTCAGTGTTGCCAATATAACATACAATTTCAATAAACTGTATTTAATTTACAGTTTGTACCCATAATGGCATTTTAGTACCCAATTTGAAATGAACCATTTATGAAATGGTAGCTCAAAAATTTACAAGAACTAAATTTTTTAAATGGTACGTTCATCAAGTATTTAGAAAAGAACTTTTTTGGGACACCATATATAAATTTAAATACTCCAAATTTTCTTCAGGGGACCATACAAAGAGAATTATTATCATAAATTTTTTTTTGTTTTGTTGACATATTAATTGCATAGCAAATTTTTATATATGCCAAATTTTTATATATGCCCAATTTAATTTATTTCTTCAAATATGAAGAAAAATTGAATTTTCAATATCAGTTTTTAATTATTTTGTAAAAGCCAACCATGAATATACGCAAGGATTTTTTTTTTCTAAATTTATAATTATAAGAAATTCTTTCACAAACATTATTTTATATTTGGATAGTAATTAAACTAGAAATGTCTAAGTCGATTCAAAAAAAAAAATATATAAAAAATTAAGAAAAATAAGAAACTTCGTAATAGTTTATATATACGTAAATTATTGATTAAAATTATATATACTGGATGTAAACAAAAAATCTTATATAAGGCGAAAACAATTTTTTTTTTAACAGGTTTAAAATGTAATTAAACAATTGAATTAATACAATTTTTTTTTAACATTTTAATTTTTGTAGTCGTATGCCTTATTCCCTCGAGCAAAATTAAAGTATATAATTGTCAGACAGGTATTTTATATGGACATAAATTTGACGGTGCTGATTGTTCTATTACGAGACCCGAAGAGTCTTGTTGGCCGTTTTTGGGCACTTTAACTGTATTTTAGGCAACTGAAGCATAACACATTAATAAAATTACACGTTGAACATGTTCGGTACGAAAAAACATGTTCGTACATTTTATAACACCAGCCGAAAATGCAAAACAATTCGACAAGTGATTTGATTATTTAAATCCTTTTTTCTTTATGTCGCTTGGTTAAACAATTCAATTTAATTTATTACGCTAAATAAGATTAATTTGAAAATTCTACAGCGTGTTAAAAAAAAATGTAAATTAGTTGTCAAATTTTGATAAATTGAATTATTAATCATGTGATTTTGTTTATTTTATTAATATTTGATTTTTTTTCATAATTAATTCGTTTCAAAAAATGATTCATACAAATTTGTAAATGAATTGCCAATGTTTGATATTTGAAAAATATTAATAATGGTCAAATTATCAGTTTGGAAACAAAAGAAAAATTTTCTATATATTAAATTATTTATTTCCCCTTAATATTTTCATTTTTTTTAATAAATCCAATAGTTCATTTTTATGTTTTTTCCTGATATTAAAAAAAAAGCATTAAAAAAAATGTAAATTAATTGTAAAAATTTGATATTTTAAAATATTTCATGAAGTAAAATACGATTTTTGCAAATTTATAAAGAAACACAACATTTTATTATTCAAAAAATTGTAAAATTTTTGTTCTAACAGTGTAATTAAATTTTTGATGACTATAAAAGTTACTATAAATACTATAAAAGTTTGCGTACGTTCATTTAAAGTAAATTATGTTTTCATTTAACGTTTATGAAATGTTTCAAGATTTTCAAAAAGTGTTAATTATAAAAAATATTATCACGAAAAAATTGTGGCAAGAAAATAATGCGAAATTCACGCGGGAATATTTCAAATTAGGGAATAAAGTATGTGGAAAAGATTTCGACTAAAAAATTATTATTACGAAAAAATGTACGAAGCTTTAGTAGATTTTCGAAAATTTCAAAATAAAAAAAAACTGGCATTTGTTTACATTTTTCAATAGAAATCAAAATTGGACAGAAGCAAAAAAAAAACTAAAAAAAAACTGGTAGACTTTCAACTGAAATGAAGTGTGAGACCATGTCGAAAATTGATCCGAATCCGCACTTGTTGAAATACACAAAAGAACTATCCAACCGAAACGGGTTACTAAATTAAGTCATCCTCACGCATTATTCTTTAGTACGCACGAAAATCAATTATAACGTAATAACGCGAGCAAAAATATAACCGAGGCAAATTCTAATCGTTAATAGTCAAAGCGATGGTTAGCTGTTAAAAAACAAATGTAAACTCGATATATTTTAATAATGTGGTAACGCCACTGCACTGCCGAAGAACAATTGGAATTCACAAATTTATTAAAGCTAATTGCGCTTCTTTGTTTGGCGGTAGTGTGGAATAAAAATCATTTTTATGTTTCTGCCACGTCTTAAGATTGGTAATGTTAAAAGAAACTGTTGTACATGCTAATTTAGATGTCGGGGACTTTATAATAAAATTTAAATACAGGGTGTATATTTTTTTGTGTATAGGCATTTTGATTAATGCAATTATTAGCTCTATTATAAAAAAAAATCTGCAAAATTCGAAACTACATTTGGTAGACTTTATTGTAGCGATGTGTAGTTCACTCGCGAACCGTTCACTGTGAACGGTTCAATCAAATGACTGTGACGATGTTTTACAACGACCTATAGCTCACTATATGACCTAGTTCGTGAACTATAAACTAGATGGTGCACGGTGTACGTATTGATGTACTATATATATACTTGCAGTATAGTATACATTACATATACAGTACTAACATTTATTTAGTGATAAAGTGTGTTGGGGAACGGAACGAAATTATATTTCCTTATATATATATATGTTTTGTATCAATTATAAACATTGTTGTCTTTTCTTCCCCATTCCTAATTCAAAAGAAGTATTGTAATATATCAATTTATTTATTTTTTACCATTTAATATTTTTATATTGAGATTATGTTCAGTATGCGCATGTATTTGGTCATATAGGTCGTGAACTAGTTCATTTTCAAAAGATGTGGTAGTTCACGACCTATAGTTCGTGAACGGTACATTGAAATGAACTACGAACTAGGTCCTCAAAGTGACCTACATTTTGCCATCGCTACTTTATTGCATTTCCTGAGCTTCGGTGGTTTAAAAAAATATCGACGAAAACATCGAATAAAATTTGTAACTGCACCTTCGTTTTTAACAATTTCTTTAAACTGCATTAATTATCTATTGACAATAATCGAATCTATATTCGATATTACGCTACATTTTTTTGCGTATTTTTTTCAACAGATTGGCGATTTATTTGATTATTAGATTTAATATTTTTGTTAATATTTATCGAGTTAATATTAAGAATAATTTTTACAAACCTCCCATTTTTATTTCTCATTCTAAAGATATTAATTTTTTTAATTGCACATATTTAATGTAATGAAAATAATAATAATCAATTAGAGTGTTGCGATTAATAGAAAATGTAAATTTTTTGAAAAAAAAATGAATATGAAAAAGTTAACGTTTTAATGACATAATTTAATAAAAAATATTTATATATCAGTTGTAGAAAAATGCATATATATTTTTAGTAGTTGGTTATTTGGGAGCTACGATAAATGTTTTTAGTAAAAATATTAGCATAATTTTATTATATAATAATATTTTTTTTTAATTTTCAGATTGGCTGTGCGATTGCGCAAGACTACGAAGGTGAGTTTATTGTAAACAGCTAAACAAATTTTAGTACCCTTCCTAGACATATAATAAAAATCTAGCTCTCTTTATTAGTATATTTGAAGTTATTATTATATAAATATTATATGTAATTAAATTTAAAATTTATTACATCATTAGTTTTTTATATTAATTGACCCTTTATGAAAAGTGATTATTATCTATAGGCACGGATATTCGAAAGTAGACAAGATCCTAAAAAAAATCCCAGCAAAAATTATTCCTAATAAAATTTTTGTGATTTTATAATAAAAATAATATGAAAATTCACAATTTGAGCGAAATTAATGTTTAATAGTATTATATTTGTCATGCCATAAAAAAAATTTCTACGAAGAAGCAAAACTTTTCTAGAATTAAAATAGATTAATATTTAATATGTATTTCATCAGCAAAATTTATTAAACAAAAATAAATATTCTTAAGACTTAAGGCAATTTGTGTAACATTTGACACAATGTCAATTTACCTATGTTGACGTAGATAGTATTTAACTGTCTGATATGCATCGTGGTGCGCATGCGTCATACAGCCAAAGTCCCATCCACCGTTGCCATACCGAATCTAACTGCTGATATTTAAAGAAGCAAAAAAAAACTTTACGCACATCTAAAAAAATTATTGGCAACACTGCATCCGTTTAGATATATATTTTAACACTACCCACCAAAATATTTCATTTTAATATTATAATATTAAAAACATTTTTTTGTATCAATATTTATTTAATATAAAGAAAATTAATTTATATCTTTGAAAAAAAAAACTGTTGTTGCCGTTGAAGATTTATTGGAATGAAATTCGCGCGAAGCTTGTGGTATTTACGACTTATTTTGTGTCTTCGTCAAATATAAGTGTACTCGATATGTTGAACTTGATGGCCATTATTTAGTGCAGAAGAGAAACAACACTCGAAGAATACAAAAATAATCAGATTAGTAAAGTATATCACTTGAATTAGTGAACTATACATTGTAAAAGAATACCATATGCGATCATTGATGCTCTATGCGCATTTCGAAATTTAAGTCTCCATCTTCAGTAGCAGAACAATCGGACAAATAACAAATAAAAAAAAATTTTTTTTGGATGCTAAATGGTACAAATATTCGATATATTCAATTGTTTTTATTAGAGCGGCTTTGATTTGTTATCATTCGGTTAAAATTCAACAAAAAGTTCGAAATATCAAATAAAAATATTTGTTTATACTAAAATACTAAACTAAAATAAAAAGAAAGAATTTCTACCTACGCTGGGATTCGAACCCACAGCCTCGAAACGTGTAATAATTTACTAATTCAATAGAGCATAACTTGTCCATTGAAATTGAAATTCCTTTTATAAATAATATTTTAAAAGACATACAGATAATAATGATTGTTGTATTACTTTTGAATTTAGGCCGGTTTAGTTTTTACTGTCACTAGCTAGAATAGTGTGCGAGTCTATTACGAGTAAGTCGAATTATATTAACAAAAAGAACGAAACGAAAATTGTTGCAATTTTTTTTTTACATTGACTAAGGAATTAGCTAAATGTGCATATGTGTGGAATTGTATGGCTGTGAGGTGTGGACAATTAGATATGACGATAAACGTAGAATAGACAAACGAAACGTATTATTTTGCAATAACATTTTTAATCTTCATGTCTCCCTTTATTTTATTCTCCTTTAAAATATATTTTTTAATATTGGTTTACCCTGTATAACAAAAGCTCTGCTGGTTAGTTGAAGCGGAGTATAATGCATGTATTCTTCAAGTAATAATAAAGTAAAAAGTATCTTCGGTATACTTTTTTCTATTCTTTCCATAATGCATTTAACATTTTGTCTTAAAGTGTGTTTAGATGTGTTAAGTTTTAATGTTTGCGCTTTGGTTTACGTCAATTTTATGTTTTGCAGATAAAAAGAAAGTTTGAACAATTATAAAAAAATCACATCGTTGTACTAAAAGTTTCAATCGTAAACTGAAATAAATTGTCTGATCAAAACATTTTTTTTTGTATCTTTTCCATGATTTTTTATCTAGAATAGAGACAAAAGGACTTTATTTATAGTCAGAATACGTTAAAATAAGAATATTCACCATGTATTTCGTCAGAAAAACACCGTTTAGTTTTTGAAAAATAAAGAAATTGAATATTTTTAAGGTACGCAATTTGCATAACATTTACACCAATGTAAGTTTCTCTATGATGATGCAGGTAGTATTTAAATGTCTGTTATGCCTAGGTGCGCATGCGTCATAGAGCAAAACTACTATTCAGCGTTGCCATATCGAATCTAAATGTAGATTTTAGAAGAAATACAAAAAAAAATGTTTTTTAAGTTACACATTGTATTGAAAATTTTAGAGTACGGAGAAAATAGTATCGTGTTGGCCGAATCGGACCTGGATTAGCAACTAAATACAATTACAAAGTTAAAATGACTTTTATCAGAGCTGAACAGCCGGAAATCGAACAGAATCTGCCAAAGTCTAAACTAAAATGTTGCGTTTCCAAATAATAGTTGGACATAACCAAAATGAAGAATATCCAAAGATACTTCGCAAACAAATCGTTGAAATGATTTTAGACTATCAGCCAATGGTCCTTTTATATTATCTTGCCAATTTTATATATAGGGTCTCCAAAAGTACTCAAAATTTGTACAATTTTTTGTAACTACTATTTAATTAGATCAAAAATTCTTACTAAACATTGTTGTAAAAATACAAAAATTATCTTTATCGCACTATAAATGGCAGCAGCATTGAAATAATTAGATATTCGTTAATAAACATAAAAAAGTTGATATTTTTTATTTAATATTCGCGTTAAAGAAAATATTAAATATTACCAATAGTACAAAAAAAATTCTTATTATATAAACTATTGTATCTGATCTATATTTATTCTGAAGAAATTATAAGTGGCAACAGTGTCTAGAAATACGTCACATAAATATTTTAACACTACCTGCCAAAAACATTTTATTAAAACTTTACAAAACTATAAATTTTTTTTTCAACATTGCGGAATAAAAAAAATATGCACGCCACTAAGATCCAAGATATACCTCGTCATAGAGAAATTTACGTAAACATGTTTGCGTACATTTTTTCTCGACGAGCCGTTTGAATACCATACTGGAAATGGAATAATAATGGCAATACGGCTACAATAAACTCACAGTAGGTTAGCAGGAAATTTTAAACGTTATTTGCCGATTATTTTCGCATTCTTCGCAGACCAAAGGCATTAAATATCTATTACAGCCTCCATACCGTAAGATGTCATGCCAATCGTTTTATTATACCGAAATTAGTACCGTAGAAAGAAGATTTGATTGACATTTGATGCCGATTGAAAAAAATATTATATATAAAGATTTCTTTGTGAAGTAAGGATAATTCTAAAATATCGACAAAAGTATTGTATGTGGTATGCTTTATATAAAATTCCATTTGGTCAAAATATGAAACAACCCATTTTTTTTAAACAAAAAAAAATTTTAAACAAAATTCTCGATGAATAAACCGATATATAAAAGTATTAATCATTTGATTGATGATCTATATTAACACTTTTAGAATTAATTCTAATTGTTCCATTGTCTTCATTGACATTATACCGATTTGAAGAGGCTTTTGACACAATTCTCGATCAAAATTCGTTCAATAGTACAGTTGATTTGGCACAGTTGTTATGACAGACTGTCAATAGAACTGGCATATTGAAAAGAAATGGAGAAGAGATCATTTCAGTAGAAGCGATTGCAAATCCAATGCCAAAAGTATTGTTACATATTTAGTTCAATTGCGATACGCTTCGATAATTGCTAAAAGAATACCAAATGGTATTTTTGCTCAAAATATTCGTACGGAAAAATAATATACCAAACGGTGAACTTAAAAAAAGTGGATAATTTTTGAAATATTTAAGAAAAACGAAGATACAAATCAAAGCGATAGAAAACCATTTTCCCTGGCTCCAACTATACTTACTTACCACTTACACAACATCTAAAGACAAACAGAACAGAAAATTTGTTTCACATTCATCTCAAAAATATTTAACGTCCCCAAATCTCTTTAAACATCTACGTACCTGCGAGTCATTTCGTTGGCTCTGGATGTCAAAAAAAGACGTCCAGAACGTTGCGGCTGGAAGCACCGACGTCTCGTACCTGCGCAAGAACTCCTTCTAAAAATGACCTGTCGCGCCGGTACAGGTGGACAAGAGATATGAGATAACTACCTGCGTGCCTGAAGGACCGTTGCACATTGCGAACTAATAAAGGAGTCTTCGCGCAGGACGATCTAACTAACTATTTTTAATTTTGAAAAATCCCTCGTTGCGCCGGTGCTTGTATTGATCTTCTATAGTGCCAAATTACACCATGAATTAATATTATATACAAGAATAAATAGCAGAGGTTTGCACACATTCAAAAATAATTTTCAGCAAAAGTAAATTTTTTTTTAAATTTCTCGACTCACCCCGTATGTATTTAGAAGAAGTCCCTGTGCGTTTCCATGGCTCTTAGATCTGCTTACGTGCTCGCCCTTTTGGCCCAGCCTTGCCGAATTATAGAGAAAAAAAAAACAAGGTTTTCTAAACTGTAACTAATTTATTTGAAGATATCCAAACAAGAGGAACAATTTGCGCTTTACAAAAAAAAATACATAGATTTGTTGAATTTTTAGTTACAGTTGAGGAAACTTTGGTTTGGTTTAAGTCAGTCATTCAAAAATGTTCATACATATACGAGATTTGGGGACGATTAAAAAAAAATATGTTATATGGTTCGGCAAGGCCAGGATAAATTGTTGATACGTCTTCTTTTGGTACGATAAGGAAGTGATGGATCGACCTGTAAAATAAAAAAAATAAAATTTTATTTAAAAGGACATAAACATACTTTTTACGCCAGACATTTTTTTAAACTCCTTATTTTTTTTAAAATCTTTCATTAACTCCCTAATTAAGAATGTGAAATTTTAAACAAAAAAAATTTTTTTTACTATATTTTAACCTATTTGGTTGCTATTTTTTTATTATACAAAAAAAATCATTCAGTTTAAAGAGTTATTTCTCAAATATCAAAAGATTATTTCTTAATATTGCGAATTATAATTGAAATTATTAATTTAAATAAAACTGCAATAAAAAAATAATTTGTTGATTGGTGCAGTCCATTAATTCTTTTAACTAATGATATTTTGATCAAATAATTGGAAGGCGTAATTATAAATAAATTTCAAAGTGCACATAAAATTCATAAAGGCTAATTGTATTATTATTGCATGAGAAAATAATTATTGATTGAGTTGTATGTATAATAAATTTTTTTATTTTTTTTTAAATTGTATCAAATTAATATATGTTCAATAAATTTGTTATTTTTCAGTGTATAGTTGAAAATAATTTTCAATAGATTTTTTTCATTATATAGCTTATAGTACGTGCCAATTTTTTTTTTTTAACATTTTTTAAACGCATTTATATATTTGGCAATAATAAATTAAAAGTCGCAATAGGATAAGTATAAATTATATTTTGTAAAAACCTTTTAAAAATCGCAACAGTAATTATTACATCTTGCACCCACTGCCTTTATATGGACAATTTTCTTTTTTTTCAGTGACTGAAATTCAATGTACATTTGCCAGCGGTAACAGTATCGGTGCCAGGGACTCGATATTAGCGAAATTAAAGAAACCAGACGGCTTCAAAGGGGGCCCTTTGTTCGCGGACGATCGGGGCGTTGATGCCGAGACGGATCTGCACTGTCAGATCAGGCATGATCTCGCAGACCCTATCGGCCTCAAATATAATCTGAGGATTACGGACTTTACGAGATGCGGAGTCCTCAAAAGAAACGTAAGTGTTTTCAATCAAATTTCATTGTTTTTGTAGTTTTCGATTTGAAATTTGTAGGCTGTGGGTTCGAATCTTAGTTATGGTCGAAAATTTATAAATCTATTATTTATGTGTATCGATGAAAAAAATGATTTTTCCTGTTTATTTCACCAGAGAAATATGTATCGTTTATTTAAAAAAATAATCAGGAAATGAAATATTTTAAGATAGGCAATTTGCATAATATATGCCTCAATGTAAAATTCCCTGTCTGATATATATCGTGGTGCGCATGCGTCATACAGCCAATGTCCCATCCACCCTTGCCATATCGAATCTAAATGCCGATATTTCAAGAAACAGTTTTTAAAAATATAAATAATTTAAGAAAATGTCATATATCTATAGAAAAAAAAGATTGGTAATTTTTGTTGATGCTAATTTTGGACTTCCATTCTGTTCCTATTTCGCCAATTAAAAAAATAAATAATTAAATTATAATTCGTATTAAATAATATTACGAATAAAAAGCTGTGATAAGAATTTAAAAAGAAATTCTGCGAAATGAAATATTTTTAAGGTAGGCAAATTGCATAATATATACGTCAATGTAAAATTCTCTATGATGATGTAGGTAGTGTTTAAATGTTTGATTTTAATGGTGCGCATGTGTCATAGCAATAGCCCATCCACCGTTGCCATATCGAATTTAAATGCCGATATTTAAAGAAGCAGTTTAAAAAAATATAAATACTTTAAGAAAATGTCATATATCTATAGAAAAAAAAAAGATTGGTAATTTTTGTTGATGCTAATTTTGGACTGCCATTCTGTTCCTATTTCACCAATTAAAAAAATAAATAATTAAATTATAATTCGTATTAAATAATGGTACGAATAAAAAGCTGTGATAAGAATTTAAAAAGAAATTCTGCGAAATGAAATATTTTTAAGGTAGGCAAATTGCATAATATATACGTCAATGTAAAATTCTCTATGATGACGTAGGTAGTGTTTAAATGTTTGATTTTAATGGTGCGCATGTGTCTTAGCAATAGCCCATCCACCGTTGCCATATCGAATTTAAATGCCGATATTTAAAGAAACAGTTTAAAAAAATATAAATACTTTAAGAAAATGTCATATATCTATAGAAAAAAAAAGATTGGTAATTTTTGTTGATGCTAATTTTGGACTTCCATTCTGTTCCTATTTCGCCAATTAAAAAAATAAATAATTAAATTATAATTCGTATTAAATAATATTACGAATAAAAAGCTGTGATAAGAATTTAAAAAGAAATTCTGCGAAATGAAATATTTTTAAGGTAGGCAAATTGCATAATATATACGTCAATGTAAAATTCTCTATGATGACGTAGGTAGTATTTAAATGTTTGATTTTAATGGTGCGCATGTGTCATAACAATAGCCCATCCACCGTTGCCATATCGAATTTAAATGCCGATATTTAAAGAAGCAGTTTAAAAAAATATAAATACTTTAAGAAAATGTCATATATCTATAGAAAAAAAAAGATTGGTAATTTTTGTTGATTCTAATTTTGGACTTCCATTCTGTTCCTATTTCGCCAATTAAAAAAATAAACAATTAAATTATAATTCGTATTAAATAATGGTACGAATAAAAAGCTGTGATAAGAATTTAAAAAGAAATTCTGCGAAATGAAATATTTTTAAGGTAGGCAAATTGCATAATATATACGTCAATGTAAAATTCTCTATGATGACGTAGGTGCGCACGTGTCATAGCAATAGCCCATCCATCGTTGCCATATCGAATCTAAATGCCGATATTTAAAGAAACCGTTTTTAAAAATATAAATAATTTAAGAAAATGTAATATATCTATAGAAAAAAAAAAGATTGGTAATTTTTGTTGCTGCGAATTTTGGACTTTCAGTCTGTTCCTATTTAACCAATTAAAAAATAAATAATTAAATTATAATTCGTATTAAATAATGGTACGAGTAAAAAGCTGTGATATGATTTTTTTTTTAATTCTGCAAGATTTGGATTTAAACAATTTTCAAATTGGATGACAAAACCATTTTTGTAAATAATTATTTATTAGTTCTTCGAACAAATATTTTTCATTTCGATCGATAAAAATAACATTTTTAGAAGTGCCCGACCATAAAATTGTTTATTTTGCATCGCCGCGCTTCACCGGACTTTATAATTACTATTATAATCAAAACATTGAAGAATTAAGTTCTTCATTCTGCATTACAAAAAAAATATGGTACAAGATCAGCTTGATCCACATATTTACTCAGATAACAACATTTTCAAAATAAAAAGTAATTGCTAAACCAAACAGTTCTTCTGTGCATACCAAGCGATCAAATTAACGTTTTTACCGTCCGATTCTCCAGCTCGAATTTAATTCATTTCCAACTGACAAAACTATCCCAGGTCGTTTTTTTCTTTAGCCAGCAAAATAATGGCGTGTCTCAAGATCCCGCCAATTACTTTACTTCTTTTTTTTGGAATTGAAACCACCAAGTTGAGCGCAAAATGATTTGCTAAGCAAATTGGTTCGCTGGCAAATCCGCAATGATTGACGCTTATGTCAATATAGACTTTGCTATTACATCTGATACAGTTATGATTTGGCTGTCCACAGGGTGCAAAAGTGTGGCCTTTGTTGTATTGAAAAAATGCTTCTTCCAAAATTAAGCATTTCTATATAGAATATTTAAAACATTTTTATACATTTATACATTTTTACACATTCTCTTATTTTTTAGTATCTAGATGTGATATTTGGAGTATTTAAAAAAAATTTAACTATATATGCCAGTGGTGGCAATAAATGTAATTATGCGAAACTGTATTTTAAATATTATTTGACGAGTAATCTTAAATTGAAATATACATCGTAGAATGCGCAAAGAAGTAGACCAATACGTGGCGAGATCATGGTTATGATTTGGCTGTCCACAGGGTGCAAAAGTGTGGCCTTTGTTGTATTGAAAAAATGCTTCTTCCAAATTTAAGCATTTCTATATAGAATATTTAAAACATTTTTATACATTTATACATTTTTACACATTCTCTTATTTTTTAATATCAAGATGTGATTTTTGGAGTATTTAAAAAAAAATTGAACCAGTGGTGGCAATAAAAGTAATTATGCGAAACTGTATTTTTAATATTATTTGACGAGTAATCTTAAATTGAAATATACGCACGATGTTAAATATGACTTTTAAAAATATTTTAATTTTTCGTCCACATTTCAATATTTTACTGATCTTTGAAATGCACGATTTTCTTGAAAATTATTTGGTGTGTGTTTTTTCTAAGAAAATTGCATCTACATACACGGTCAGGTGGTTCTTCAGATGGCACTCAGTTTTAAGGGACTATAAAGATAAAAATTTTGCCTGTTTTAATCGTTTTAGACTTTTTAGACTCGCTTTTGATCTTAAAAGATAGATTTTTGAAGGAAAAAATGGAAAAGCACTATCGTTAAAAACGATTCTGCAAATTAAATAACCTTTTGATGATATATTTGAAAAATTAACTTTAAAAAATTAGAAAAATCACATTTTTTGGGGATTTTTTTCAAAATTAAGCAACCCTGGTATATTTCCCTTATTTTTTTGTTAATGGATAGTCCTCAATTATAGACACTATCTTCTTTAACTAATTGTATTGAAAAAATGTTTCTTCCAATATAAAGCATGTCAATGTCGAATATTAAAAACATTTTTATATTTCTCTTTTATTTTTTAGTATTTAGATGTGATTTTTTTACGTATATATATTTTTAAATTTAACTATATATGCCAGTGGTGGCAATAAAAGTAATTGCGAAACTGTATTTTGATATTATTTGACGGGAAAATATTTGTTCATGTTTAAAGACTGTGAAATCTTGTGCGATGTGTTTAAGCATTTGTGTATCTAGATTCTGCAAATGTTGAGTTTAAATTGGAAGCGTACACAAAATGCAAAACTAAAGCGTTACCAAGCTAGCTATATATATTTCCAGTTATTTTATACTCTAAATACTTTGCTACAGGTTCAATCTTTTTCTTTGGCTTGGATAATACACTCGATGATGATAGTAATGTGCCATTATAAAAGGTATATGGCAATAGCAATGGGAGGTATTTGAACTACTGCTGCACTTCTCTACAGCGACGCATTACTATTGCCTTTGAGTGTACCAATGTAATGATATTATGTTGTTTGTACAAAGAACTGATAACTGCATAAGGAGAATTGGTTGTTTGGGTTAACCATATTCGATGTGGAATGCAAGAAATATGAAACAGCTGTTGAGGAAATAAAATATAATAAATTGGTATGATAAAAAGGTTTTGCCTAACATTATTGTATCTTAATTCGTAAATTAGTCAGCTAAAAGTAAAATTTTGAACATTTTCAAACGTGTAATTGATAGCGTGAAAGGTTCATTAAACTTTTTATATATCTGTACTTTGGTACAAAAATGGCCAATGTCCAATATAATTACTATGTGCTGGAAAATGCGAGTTTTTAAATTTTCGTAATAGTTTTTCAAAGTTTTTTGTTTTAATTATTCATGTTATTTGGTGAATTAACAGTGGAATATATATTTTAGTTTTTTAAATTTTTTTTTGAATTTTCACGCCATTGGCTCCATATTTTGGACATTGGCCCTTTTTGTTCCAAGGTACAGATATAATTTATGAATAAAAACTAAAGTTTTGAGCAAAAAATAGGTGAGAATTATTTAAAATAAATTTTACAATTTTTCCTATATCGTAAAATAAATTCCAAATTTGCTGCAAAAAAAATATACAGAGGAAACAAATATAATATCAACAAAAATATCTGCAGAATTATTATAGTTGTCTTATAAACGTTTCTTGTAAAAATTGCAACAAACTGTTTAGGCAAAATATATCCTCGTAATTAAAAAAAACGATATTTTTATTCATATTTTTATTATAACCGTTTTTGAAAATGTTTTTCAAAAATGTGTGTTTTAAAACATCCGTCATAACCTTATCGGAATTATTAAATACATTTAAAAAAATACCAAATATTTGTTCAATCTATTTTCTAGTTTTTCACTTGTTTTCGATTAAAACATTCTGATCAATTCATTTAATTCTGTTCTTTTAAATCCACCTTTGTTCGTTTATAGAAAAAAACGTGAAGAATGCGAAAGAACCGGAACATTATATTTTATATATATTATTATCCCATCGCTAATCAAACAAGATCCATTTAAACACGTACCGGCTGCAGTTTCAACAATTCCATTATAACTGCGATATCTTCATAAAAAAAATCAACTGCGATTACAAAAGGAACTGTAAGCTGGCATGTACAAATTAGCCGTAAAATAAATCGTGCAGTAAATAATTCGATACGAAATTAAACTAAATGGTAGCGATAAACAATTAGGTAGAATAATTATTAACGACTTTAAAGCTTAAAGAAGAAGAAATTTCTCCCACTATTTGTTTTGCGAAGATATTAAGGTGGTTTAAAAAGGAATATGCAAAATTGGTTATAATAAAATAAATTAAATTTGATCAACATATCATCGACATTTTTTTTTTTAGGGATTCGTGCATGTTCGTGTTTGGTTCCCTCAATTCCCAGGGGTTGTTATGCAATCGGATCAGGAGCTAATTATCATGTGCAAGCCACCTGAGCCAACAATAATCGAAAATAAGGCAGCGGGATTTGCTGGAAGCTTGTAAGTATGACAAAATCATTTTCAAGATTACACTCGATTTTTCCCTCCATTTTATAAGTATTTTTTATTTCTATTTTTGGATTTTCATAGAATTTCTAATATATTTTGCAAGATTCTCCCGATTTTTTTTTATCATTTAATACATCAGGATTAAAAAAAAACTTAGTACACTTTGAAGTATTGGTTTTTTTTTGTATGATTTTTTAAAACTACATAATGTAAGATTTTGTTTGTGAATTGGTGATCATTTAATTTTTTTTTTCGATATATAGTAATTTTTTTCGATATTCGATATTCGTTCTCCTATTTATTTTCGAGTAAAACTGTAAATACAATTTTTTTTCAAAATTCAAAACTACATTTGATAAACTTTATTGCAATTCTTGAGATTCAGTGGTTTTTAAGAAAATGAAAAAAACGTCGAATAAAATTTTTAATTGTAGGTTTGTTTTTAACAATTTCTTTAAACTGCAGTAATTATTTATTGACAATTTATATTCGATATTACGCTACTTCGATATTACAAACTTTTTATTTGTCACTATAGACTAAGTTGCTAAGTTAAATTATTATTTAATTGAAGCTACAGATTTTGTTTTATTTTAGCTCATTTTATTCTACATTATTTTATTGTTAATTAATTATTGGAGGTTCTAATTAATAAAAAAAATTAAACCGAAAAACGTAAATAATATCAAATTTATGATATTGCAAAAAATCTTATCTTATTTTTTTTTGCAAACCATTCAAATGCAATAAACAATGTTTTATTAAATTCTGAAAATGTTTGTATTAATGGAAACTGATTTCCTCTGAAATAAACTTGTTAAATATATAAAATTCAAAGGCATAATTACAGATTTTCTTAGCAAACTTAAACAATGTCTTAAATTAAAACACATCCGTTTGAATATAAACACAAACTAGGACATGTATAGTTTTTGCAATTAGTTTGACGTTATGGTTACGTACAACCACATTTATTTTTATATGTTAATACTTTAACACTTTTAAACAGTTTAACACTTATTTTATAGTTCCTACAAGATATACGGAAGTATATTACGAAGGACAAAGAAATTTCAAAATACATATAACATAATTTGTTTGAAATTATGTTTAAAACAATTGCAACTTTTAAAATGATTTAAATTTAAGTAGTAAATAAGATAATTATTTTTCGAACCTTCAATATAAAATAATTTGTCACACGATAAATAATATACGGCAAAATTTGTAACAGTTTATAAAACCAATGGCATTTTTTTTAAAGCATAAATTAATTTTTGCTCAATTTACTTTCAATTACACCATTTTTAAATAACAGCGCAAATGGTATAAATTAATTTTTGTTGAAATTTGATTGTCTGTGTGTTTTTTTTTAATCACAATTTGCAGGAAATATTTAATTTGTACTCATAATTTGCAACAATTCCAAACACACATGTTTATAATTTTTTTTATGTAAATTAACAAATTATATTGTGCTGTTAACACCAATTACATTTGTAAGATATTTATGAATTATTATTCATACTTCATGCGTTCATGTTGCTATAAAATTTCATTAAAATAATATATTAAAATACTTTTTTTTTAGTATATAGCAAAGTAGCTATGAAAAATATTTGACCAGGCAATTTTCGAGTAGAAAATTTTCTAGAATTTTTTTACAATTAAATATGTCCATATGCAGAAAGCGAGCAAATTTATATTTTAAACTTTATATAAGTTGGTTAATTAATTTCTTTTAGTTCGGCTCTGGATGCGCACACCTATTATTATTAAGATCAAGTAACCGTTGTTGTCCACTGAAGTAAGCAAAAGTCATTTAACTTAAGAAGAATATTGAAAATTGTACACATGGTGCTATAATGACATATTTGAGCAAACTATTTCTTTTTTCAAAATATAATAAATCAGAATAAACTGTAAGAGGATCTTTAGAATAAAAAATGATAGTGACTAAAATTGTGGTTAGTAGTTTTATGTACTCTTGTAAGTTAAATGTAATGTGAAAGTATGTAGATTTGGATCATTTCTTAATTTTACCGTAATTGGATTTAGGCGCCATCTGTATTTGAATTAGTCAATCATGAACTAACGATTTCAATCGACTTTTGGTCAAATATTTTATGAAATATATGTGACAAAGTATTCATTTTTAACTATAAAAGTGTTTTGTAATTTGTGAGTTAAGAAATTTTCTCAAATAAACATAGTGTAGTGATGTAAATTTGACACTCAGCTATTCGAAATATTTCAACTTGGGTATTAAGGGCTCGACAAACTTTTCCCTATGGTGTGTTAATTTTTGGTAAAGTCTCAAAGTAGAACCAAATTTTAGTTAAACTTAAATTTTTTTTTAAGTAACTAATACCGTCAAAACCTAATTCACGCCGTTCTTGCACTGTACTAAAAATATCACAACCTTACCACCTTTTTGTAAAAAAAATTGTTAGCTTAAAATATACCTTGAATTTTTTGGGATAAAAACACAAGTATCTCATAAATGAGACAATTTTAATTGAGCAATCTCTTTATAATATATGGATTTTCTTCAAACATTACAATTTGACTATAACTTCTATCGTATGACCCTGTATATAAAATATTAATCAATACGGTATCGAAGAGACAAGAGAATGTGATGGGCACCTGTTGGTCATTGGTAACCAGAAATACATAAAATTAAAATACATTGCTGTAGTGAAGATTCTTCGCATTAACACCAAGCTGATTTATTGCGAAACGAATGTCGAATAAACTGATTCTACCCAACAAGCATGGAAAGTTGCTGAAGTCTTTGGAAAAGCTACATATCTTGACTTAATGCGTCAGAGTACATTAAGAAAATAACGTTTTAATAATTCAATACAATAATATAATTTATATGTATTATTATTTTTTGATTTAATCAACGTTTGCAAAAATTACTCCGACAAAATCTTTGCATGCTACTTTGCTGTTGTTATAAAATATTAAACCATATTTCATAAAAACAACTGCAACTAAACATATTCTGATTATTAATACCCCAATTGATATTCTCTTGCTTATAATAGATCGATTAATATAACAATAAAATCACAAGCTGTTACAATCACTTGCGTCTATTGTACGCTAATATTAAACCTTTTATAGGATAAACCGGTACACACGTAGTAAAAAATAATGCCATACTTTTACGAACAACCGTTTTTATTATTAAAAAAAAATCATTGTTTTGACTTTGGATTATTTTAATTTATATAACGATTTTTTGTTATTTTATTCTTGCGAAAATTGGTACAGAGTAATATATTATTAATCATGGCTGTACTATAACCGACCAACATCTGAGTTGTATGTTGCATAGCTGCTTCTTTAATTACGATTCGAATATAACAAATTTATTCCATTCTTGGACGATGGGACGGCAGATGCTCAACAACTACTGTAATTTCTCGTAAGGATCAATTTATTATGGTAACGAAGTGATGGGCGCTTTGTATTTAGAATTGTGTCTTGAAATATGGTATTTATGTCTGCTAGTTAGCAAGATGGCTCTATTTTTTGTTGGAAGGAACTTGATGAATGCCAAGGTGAAGATATATAAAGTGAAATTATTATCGATTCGATACTGCGAAATCATTACGATAGATATTATTAGGAAAATTGAGATTTGACATTGGTAATAAGGTAAAATGATTTTATTTTGACAAAGGAACCTGATAAAAGTATTATTAAAGTATATCGTCAGTGATGTGACACATACCTCCTATCTGCTTTAAACTTTTAATGAGTTGCGAGATGTTCTGCACATGCGCAATAAACCTAAGACATAACATGTAATTTTTGGAATGTTTGTAAGATGTCACATCGCTGTCAATATATTCTCTTATACAGTACTTTTTAATAAAGGAGGAATTGAAGAAATTTCAAAATTCGGCTTTGTCAATTTTTCTTCAACTTTGAAACTCGGTAAAAAATCGGAAAATTTTGCAAATCTCTTAATACTTAAGTTGAAATATTTGGAACTACCGGGTGACAAATTTACATCTCTGCACCATGTTCATCTAAAAATTTCTCGATGCAAAAATTACAAAACACTTCTGACATTAAAAATTAAGATATAATACTGTTTGAGCGATTTTCCAGTTCCATCTTTTTAAAACAATTATAAATCGCTCTATATACATAAATAATTTCAATTAATCGCAAATTGCTGTGTTCAATATTTTATTAAACCATATTTAATTTAATATTAGCGGTTTTTCCACGAGCATTGTTCGCTACGGTATTTGTTTGTGAATTGTGATTTTATTTATTACTGAGTGGATGCAATTATTGCTTTACCGCTCTTTGTAGGCCGAAATTTGTAGTAACAGCTTTGGAATACCGTAAAATTATGCCAAAACTAAAAATTACTAGCTTATAACATACTAGAAAATTGTACTTGCCCAAATTCAAATGTTGTGTCGTAGTAAAGCCGTTTCGAGGGACCAAACATCTTATTTAGAGCGCAATTAGCCGAATGTCTTTTGTGTCTACTTTTGAAATGAAGCATTATTATCTGCAAATGATGATGCAGAATTCATCCATGGCATCCCAGAAAAGCGCACTCCCATTTTATACGATAACTTCCATAGAAAACTTTATATTTAACACATAGTTACATCGAGTCTTTGGTTATGTTTTATTATCAACAGCTACATGTCTGCTTATTTTTTCTTTGTAATGTTTAGTGATAATATGTTTCATTTTAAATAGCTTCTACACGTTTTTTATCACATCACAATCACTATTATTATTTTTATCCCATATTTGTTTATGTTTACGAGTTAGTTCGAATATTCAAATAGTTGACTTGACTACGTAACCTGTCGTAACGGTTCCGAAAGTCATCGGCATGTTTCCAAAACTGGCGCTTGTGTCGCGGCGAAAATTTTCAAGGCCGTTGAAGCCGGAATATTAGGATAAGTGAAAATGTACAATTTTCGGAAAATTCGACGCGCGCGAACGAGATTTGTTTGAAAATATGTTTCTACATATTTCCCCGGACACGTTAAATCACCCCGCAGACTTTGATCGCGATTTTTTTACATGAAATTTCACTATAAACCGGCACGATTAATGATGACAAGTTGATTCGGTGCGGTGATTTAGACTGACGTTGTGCTGGGTTGCCAAATCGTAATGCTCCATAAATTAACCATATAAATTGGGTAAAATTATATGCAATGTTGTCTGATTGTGCAATTTGTTAACAAAAATGAATTTTTATAAATCTATTAAATTTTTAATATATTCACGATATACTTATTTACAAAATAATATTTTTAGTAACCAATAATATAAACTATTGTTATTAATGCAAAGCCTTTAATGGGCTTCCTTAAAAGTAATGGTAATTTATTAAAATTATTCTCACACAGCTCAAATGAAATGTAATTGTTTTTATTCCATAATAATTTTAAGAATAGTTACATTAGCAAAAACATTTAAGGAATTTTCTATCTGGGTTAAATTAGAATTTGCCATATTACTTTTATTAAGTGTTATTAAAAAAATTATAATGCAGTACTTGACTATTTAATTATAATGGTATAAAATTGTGTAATAAATCTTATACTATAAACAATTATGATCATACTGTTATATTACTAATTATTTAATCAAGTCAATTAGTACATTATTTTAAGTATTGATGGGTTTGTAAACATTTACTTTGGTATTGTTTAAAGTTTTTACAGAATATATTGCTATATACACATTTTATTACATAGAAAAGAGTTTTTCGGTGTTATAAAGTATCTTTATTGACATTATAGTATATTTCATTAGAACAATTGCAATTCTTTGATACATAGTTAAATTTTAAAATGTGCATAGCCTTCGAAATGCGCATCTAGCTATTTAATGCTTTAAGTTACGGTATTTGGGTTGATATTCTATACAAACATAGTTAAATGATAAAATAAAAAGTGATCGTGTATTTTAACATTTTCTTTAGTCCTCATGGCGCCCGTGTTTCTGGCGTCGTTGAGGAAACACCTGGGCGCCTCGAATACGAGGTCGCCCTTTACAAAGAAGCGCCCAGCGCTGGTCGTATACACCACAACGGCAGCGTAGCGAACAGCGAACTGCCTGTGGACCAAGCGGTACCAATTGGTACCAAACTACAACTAAGGGCGCGTATATCACCAGATTCGGCTTGGAAATACGTCAAACTTATGGAAGTCACTGTCAGTCCAGATCCAGATGATCCGCATATGATAGGCAGCGTCGCATTAGTCAAAGATGGGTAAGAAATAGACAAGAATCTTATAAAAGAGAAATAAATGATCTAATGTACAACGTCCTGTTAATAGAATATTATGTACGCATGTCTGATAAGTGTCGTTTTATTGGATGATATAAAAGCGACGTAAATATATTGCGCATTCGAATTTGTCATTAGTTGCATATTTTGTCAATTTTGATTTTTTAAATATAAATTAAGGAAATATAATTTCTTACTAAACTAGTTTGGCTATTAAAATGATTTTGAATTTTATTTAAGGTTAAAAATGTTGGCTTCTTACAGCGCATGTCATTACTTAAAGAATGAAGTACTAATTTTGAGGTTAGGAATGGTTACTTTACTATTAAAAACGATATGTTATGAATTATTGTCTTTCGTTGTTTGCATAAATTGAATTCTTTCTTTAACCTGTAGGATATTTACAATACGTATAGTACTTTGGACGAAGAAGCCGTTATTCAGCAGCAGCCACAGAGTACCATAGCAATACTCTTAGGTCCTATGAAACTATACAGAAGACTGAGCATGTGGAGTAACTTTACTCGCAGTTGAGTACTGAATGGTTTAGCGCACTTTAACTTTACACTATAGTACTGTTTGACTTTGGTTGGTACCGGAGCATAGAAATTGTTCTTTCGCACTCGTAGCTAATATATCTGCGTCAATATTGTAGCCAACTTCACCACACTTCGCTAAGTTTAACGAGCTTTTTTATACAATAATAAATTGTTTTTTATTTAAAGAAATTTAATGTCGTTGAATACGATTTATTTCTTAATCAACAGTAAATATATCTGATTCAAATACAAAGATTCAAATGCGGATTGGAAGAAATAGATCGAAGAAGATGGTAATGTTTATAAAGAGAATTTAGTATTGACAAAATGCTATGAAGTCGTTAAATAACGGAATATAGCGTTAAATTTAAACGATACGAAAATTTATTTAACACTAGCAATTGTGCGACAAAGTAAAGTATAAAGAAACGTTATTTTTGGTCAGTTTCTTCAGCAATTATAATAAAACAGCAATGCTTTCTTTACAGCTAGTATTAGAGAAATTTTAAATTGCACATTTTTAAAATAACGAGTAATTATTTACAAACGCAACTTTTACTTGGTATTGAAATAAAATTAACGAATTGTAACACAAGAGTCAACTTTATGAATAAACCAAACTCATTATGAGAAACAATAATTATAATATTGTGCAGGTATGTTTCGTGAAAGTGCGAAAAAATGAAAGCGAGAAGATATTTTATCAGTACCGCAGTAACTCTCTTCCCAATAGGCAATACTTTTGCCGTGGTGATATTACGAAGCTCTTGTTAGGGTACTTCATTAGGCTATGCATAAATTCTCGTCATTCCATGCATTTCTTCGTTGTTGTAGAAACTAGAAAATTATCAAAGCGAAATGTAAAGTACCACTATAAATGTGATCGGCTGAAACTGTCATTGCACCTTTAATTACCATGTGCACATAAATGATATTTTATGATTTTGCAGATATATAATGGATGTTCATTTTATACCAGTACATAAACATAATAATGTCTGTGTTTAGGACTCAAAATTGATCCCTAAATTAGCACCCACAGAATTATTACTATAGAACGTCATGGAAATAATACATGTTTTAATGAGGCATTTATTATTTTCTATATTATTAGGTATTGAAGTATGAGGAATTCAATATTAAATATATTTTTCTAAATTGGTATTTCATTAGGTGTCGTAATCGTGATTTTGCGTCAATCATCCCCCATCAACCCGCTAGATACCGAGAAAGACAAAACGAGGTATTCCTCGACTTTGAGGCCTTCCTTTTAAGTACCATGAAAGAAAGATCTACCTTGTGGATACACTCACAAATTAAAGTAAGTTAAAATTCAATATATTTTAGGTGTCTCAAAGTGAACTACTATAACATTCAAAATAGGGTAATAATTTTTAATGCAATTAAACATAAATTCATTCGTCCAAATTTAAGAAAAATCGTATACTTTTTTCAATTATTACTTCCGTATTTTATACATTATTCAAATACGAAAATAAAAATTAAATTAATAAATATTGTTTCATTTTATAGGCATGTATGGACGCGGCGGATTGCCAGCCCGATTTCTGTTTGGATCTATTCGAGCCATCTGGACACGGCAGACGCCGCAGGCGACTAGCAACTGGCGGGGAAATCATAGAAATCATCGAATCCGAAACAGAAAATGAAACCATACCAAACACACACCATCGGTAAATAAAACACCCAACAAAAATAAACGATCCCACCGACTGCGCCAATTAATATAAACGAACTGTTCTAATATTTAGATACAACACCACCACACAGTTCACCAAATTTAAAGAGAACATTGAATACACCGTGCTAATGCCCGGTGAATTGTTCGAGAGGACAGCGGGCGCGATGGAGACGTCCTGTAATACGTTCTTGTTGATTGCCGCTGTTTTGGGCTGTTTGCTGTTTATGTCTGCATTTGTAATGTGTTGGCTGGCGAGTAGGTTACATGGTGCTCTAATTGGGGCGGTGAATAGTCACAAAAACATCGATCAGCTGGTTAGGAATTATCCCGATACGGGGAGTAGTGGGGGTGGGTATACTGGGCGACCTACTACGCAATAGGGTGCGGGACATGTGCTTTTAATTTTGTAGTTAAAACATTGATTTTACTCCAAAAGTGGAATTTAATTTAAAAATTTCTTATTCATTTTGGAACTCCATTTAATTACGTCATTTTTTTTAAATACTTTGTAAAACGCGTTATTTAATTTTGTATATTTATTTAAAAAAAAAAGTTCATTTACAATGAAAATGAAATATTTTCATAATTTGATTAAGATTCTTGTTTTGATCGAAATAATTTAAACTATTTAAAGACTTCCCTTTAGTACGGATTTATTTATAAGGTTGGCTGATTATTTGAAAGACTTGTTATTATTTTTCTATTATTTATTTAAATTTAAGATCGAAAAGCTTTAGTATTAATGTGCAATAGATTTTTTTTTCTAAATGTCCTATTTATTTTCGCGTAACTTTCGCGTAAATCAAAGATTTACAATACCAAACTCGTTATTTAATTTAATACTTATTTTAATTGTTGTAAATATTTCCTGAATTTTATTTATAGCGAGTATATTTTATCGTAAGTTATTTCATTAACTTATTTTTAGATATTGGAGATAAATCATTTGCAGAGTTTTATACAAAGTTACAACTGAACTTTTGTAAAATTTGATTTTGTACACATTTTGATACAAAATGATTTATCTCCACTGTAAGCGTTTTGGGTGGGTTGCACTATTTTTCTTAATAAAATAGAATATTGGTATTTATTTATTAATTTATTTCAATGTAGATAATTTATTTTAATCAAAACGATGTAGAATATTTGTGACGAATAAAGACAACTCATATTTATAAAGTATTTTATTCTTTCGCTTTAAAAACAAGATACTAAATTTGATAAAAAAATATGATTGCTAACAAAATAATAGTTATATTATTTTAGACATAAAATGCTATAATAAATGTTCTCTTTTAATTATGTAATTATTTTTTATACTATCAGATCACATCAACAGTCGCACTATTAAAAAATGAATTGTTAAAAACAATTTATAAAATATATTCGTTCAAAGTTCATCTTAATTTTCCTTATAACTTACAACAGGGTACGCTTTATTTGGCAACCAATATAAGCATTGTTTTCCAAGCAATATTTCAGGACCTGCTTCCAATGTTGGTCTACACTCAACAAGTTTGGATTGCCTATAATAATTGTCAGCGACTTACCCCTAGTGATGGCAACATTTAACCTCCTAGGGTGTGCTAAAAAGCCTAAAGTATGCTTAATATCACTCCCAACAAATTCTTCGCTCGAACGAACTGTTGATAGAAGAATCACGGGAAACTCTTGGCCCTGAAATTCTTCTACACTACCAATCTTTGGCAGTTCAAATTGTGCTTCGCTTAATATGGCGCGAATTTGCTTTACCTAAAGAAAAAAGAGCTAATTTTATTCAATGGATTCATTTTGCTAGTTCATTTTGAATAAATTTTTACACAATCAATTATATTTCTGCAGTCATTTCAAATACCTGCTTATCGTATGGCGATATAATGCCAATATCACTGCAACGAATTCCTAATCTATAAAGTTCGTTTACGTAAAAAAATACTTGGCTTGCTTCATCCGGATTAAACCATGACGGACTATCTTCAGTTTGATAATTAACGCTATTAATACCGTGGAAGACGAACGATGGAGGTAGACCGTGTTTACCCAAACCTTTGGGCAACATTTCCGCTATTTTTAGCAAAATCTCAGCTTCGGGCGAACCGACGGAACGTATCTTAAAAGAAATCCCATTTTATCGACTGATTGTGCAGATAGTAAATAGATTACCGTTGCTCTAAGATCGGAATTGTAAAACAGTTTATTTGGTAGTTCCAACATTTGAGGTAGAGCTCGATAGTTATAAATGAGCCTTGTAATTAGTCTTGGGTCGTAACCGCAAGTATGGGGGAAACCTTCAATGTCTCTGCTATAAGGGAATCTAGCTAGAACACGTTCTAGGAATGATTCTGTTAATCCGAAGGTTTTAGCTTGTTTCGAAATACATACAGGTCCTAATTGCATAGGATCACCTGTAATAATGTTCAATTATTCCAACTTGCGGTTAATTTGTATTCATTAAAGAAGAATTTTTATTTTGTTTGACTTATAACGCAGTAACATATTGAAAAATAATATAAAATGTGTGTAAAATTGCACGTTTTACCTGCGAGAATAGCTTGACCTTGCTTGGAATCAATTAATACCAAAGGAATCATACTTTCAGGTTCCGTAGCTTGCCCAGCTTCGTCTATAATGACATGAGTAAAGTGTCCACGTGGGAAACCCATTGAATAAAAAGCTCCTAGAGCACCGCAAGTCGCCACAGTTATTCTGTGACGTCCGATTAATATTGAACTACATCCTAAAGGATTTAAGTAAATATAATAAATACTCTATTTTTTAAAGCTCAGTATAAGTGTTACTGCATGAGTACATTTGAAGCTCTCAAAAATTAAAAAAATAGTTTTTAATTAAAGTAATACTCAAGAAGCAGGGAGAAATGAGAGAAATTTGAAATGTAAACTATATATCATCCATTTTAAAATCATCACGACGGTGTTAAATAATTGTATAAAATATGACCCAAATACCGTAACTCAAAGCATTAAGTAGCTAGATGTATATTTCGAAGGCTATGACCCCATCTTCAGTAGCACAAGATAAATATTCGAAATAAAATACCTCTGTCACGAATCGTGATTTATATACTATTGTGATTTTATTTAGTTTTTATCTTGTGCTACTGAAGATGGGGGCATAGTCTTCGAAATGCCCATCTATTTAATGCTTTGAGTTACGGTATTTGGGTGATATTCTATACAGATATATCATCCAATCTGAACTTTATAAATTAAAAGAAAAACAACAACAGAATTTTGTGCCTTTTGTTTCTTTACTTAAATCGATTTCATTTACTGTTTAATTTAAATTGCGTTTTCAGCAATAGCAAATTAAATTACTGTTTAATATAAATAAAAGCATCCATTTTTTTTATTCGCATAGAAGCTAATAAATATTATTAAAACAAAGATGCCATTCTTAAAATAACGTCGTTTTCTTACCAATGGTGTATCCCCTCGGTGTAACCATTGGTGCCGCAGTCACATCAGTTCCATCTCGTGCATACGATCCCGTAGCGCAGTACGGAGCTAATCTAGGATCAAGATGATCTTCGCTTATCACGCGATTCGCCACAAAACGGACCATATCGCCCGGATTTAACAAACCACTTTCTATCAGGCGAATAGCAATTAAATCTGCAGCGCTATTCGAGGGTGTGGCGACAAGGATGCGAGAGTGAGGGATGAGACGCGTCAATTGGAGGATAATTTCGATTATTGTTATAGTTTTGCCGGTTCCTAAAATTCAGGATCATATTTTTGTATATACAAAGTTTATCTTGCAATCTTGTATATACTAAGAATAATGGCAAACTTGCAATCTAGGCAGTCCGGTTTTGACCGGTTTGTAGAGGTAGGTATATATCAATTCTTGGTATATCTAGTATTAAATATAACAAACAGTACCTGGTGGTCCAAAAATAAAATAAGGCAACGGCCGAGCCTGTCCTAATAAAATATTTCTCACAGCCTCTTTCTGATAATAATTCAAATTTGTATTAATCCATTCCAAGAAATACTGCCTAGCTTCAACAGGAGCTGTGGGTTTCGTAAAACGATTAGTCCTAAGATCAGTCAGTAGTAATTTTGTTTGAATTGATTCAGTCTTTTCAATATTCGAAGATTTATGCACACTATTAGATGAATTAGCGTTTGATTGATCACATGATAAGGCCCGTTCTTTCTTCTTTTTATCGTCAGCTTCCTTGCGAATTTGTGCTATTATTATTTGCTGAGGTGTTTTTCGTTTCGGCTGAAAATGTGATTTTTTTTATGCAACACCCGAATAAATAAATATTTAATTTTATTAAACTTACCATAAGATTTTCTTTAAATGTATTTGCTTCAGAACTATCATCGGAAGTATTTTCATTACTATTACTACTACGAGAGCTTGTATTTAATTTTTCCTCAATATTACTATCTTGAAGATTATTTATATTCTGAGCTACAAGTTCGTTGCTTTGATTGCCCAATAAAATTTTCTTTAAAATATTCGCTTCTTCACTTAATTGCTTGTCGGTTTTAAATGAAACATTTTTTTTTTTCGCATCAAAATCACATCCATTCTTGGAACTAGAATTACTATTTCCAATTTTTAAGTCTTCCACATTTCTATGCCCATATTCAACGGCTTTATTAATCCTATCGATTCTATCCATTTTTTCTTGCATATATTTCAGTTCATCCTCGTAAGGAGACCACGTCAATTGTACTTGCGGTTCCTTTTCAACAACCTTAGATGGGAAAAGAAACTCTTGTCCCAAGTTCTTACACGCTAAATATACAGCGTGATGCATTTTACGAAATTGCCCGCGACTGTGAATGATTGTCACAGAATAATCTTCACCGTCATAGCGATCGTGAACTGACTGGCTGAATTTTAGATAAAGATGATTGGCGGACACCTAAATACGATTTTCAGTTTTGATTTAAAAATATATCCTATCGACTACGCCAAAAACATTTGAAAATCAAACAGGCGCCGTCGTGCAATACAAAAAATGCATTTGTTTTCATACCTTATGTACAAAAGCCTCCAAGTTGATTCCCCCCTCGCCGTCTCCTGTAACATAAACGTCTTTAGCTATGACCCGATCGCCTACAATGACACTAGGACGTTGTTCAAACAAATTCTCGACCTCCAACATGAGATAATCTCCATTTCGGATGAAACATACACGATCTCGATCGTAACGATGCATAGCAATTGCGTTTTCGATATCTTCCAAGTGCAGAAGAGTGTGCAAAATGGATTCGTAGTTGTGCAATGAAAGGCTTTCGTCTAAAATGGCGAAATTACTGTTTGAACTACCGCTATTTTTAACAATTACGCTCACCAAGGATTCTATTCAGTTTTTTCAATCCGTCGGAAATTTCGGTGGTGGTGTGTCTTCGTTCAATCATACTCTGCATATAATCTAGCAACTGCTTGGGTACCAGATAGTTGGGAATGCGTCCAGCTAAGAACCTGGGAGGCATCTTAGGTTTGGTACCGTGTATAAAGTCCTTGCCGCTGTTGTTATATGCTACGGACATCTTTATGTTGGGCGAATTAGCCTGGTAACGAGCCGGTGTGCCGACCATGCTCTTTGATTGCGCAACTCCTAAAAAAGATGCTTTGCACTCGGGTGGTTCATTGTTTATATTTGGGGAATTTGGTAATGGACATGGTGAAGAGTAAAAATATTGCGTGGGGACGAAAGTCATTTTATTGAGGCGGTTTAAACTTAATAGCAATAGCTTAGTAATACCAAATGGAAACTAACAATCATATTGAAATGTTTGGTCATCGCGTTTTGATTTATTTATTTACTAATTCAAAAAACTAAAAAGTTCAAGCTTCTCATACCATTGAAGAATGATATACGGAGTGATAGTTAAAAAAGCTAATAATAAAATAAAAAATTGCGCGTTGATTTGCAAAAAAATATTTAAAAATATAGAAGTGGATGACGAGAGAAAACGTGGATATTTTTCGCGCAAATTAAATTTGTATGAAATGATGAAATTTGAATGAAAAAATGGTTATCATATTAGACTTTAGCAACTAAAGCATAAACTAGGCTATGAATTAATTAATATGCATTCTGTATTTGTGCGTTGTTCTCAAATTACTGATGGAGTCATTATACCTGTAAAGTTTCGCAATAATTTGTAACAATGAAATGATTGTATGAGAACTAATTATATTTATAGTATACACTAGGCTTGGGTAATTCAGCTATGGATCGTTCAATTTGAACTGTTCATCAAAATGAACGATTCGTATTCAGTATTCCCTATACTGAATTATATATATTCTGTATTCACTTATATATTCTCAAACGAATTATTCACGACGTTATTCACAGTCGGTACTGTAAATTGCATCGCAGATACTCAAGCATAAGATAATAATAAAACAATCGGCACATTAATACTTTTCTGTGAATATAAATATATACAAGCTTATTAATCTAACAGTAACATTTAGTTTAACAGAGTCTAACTGTCTAGTCTAGCATAAACATAAACATATTCATACAAAACATATATTTTAAATGTAAATTAACATAAGTATTCAAGTATATGTGAGTACTGAATAACTGACTGAATCACATAAATGAACGACATTTGCCCAAGCCTGGTGTACACTCATATTTTAATGATCGAGATATTGTATGAAATAAACATGTTTTTCATGGTTAATATGATTAGGTGCAATTACAATATCAGATTTATGGTTCATGTGACTAAAAATTAAATAAATGGCTTTGTGTTGTATTAAATAATACATTATGAAAGACTAAGAATGAGAATAAAACGATTATTACAATAAATAATTGTTTTTTTTGAAATCATCTAAAAAAATCTTTATATTAATTCTAAAAAGGGTGTATAAAACATAGAGTTGAGTAAAAACTGTCGAGTCAAGTGGTATCTTTTGGACAAAGTTTTGCATAAAATCCTTTTTTTTTAAATCAATCAATCACTCACCTGTCAATGTACAATCGACATCGCGCCCAATCTCACCCTCCTCGAACACGAACACAATCACCTCCCGACAATTCCCAATCATACAGGGACGGAACTTAGCCTCCAGCACCGCTTTACTATTCCCATCTATTTTCAGCTGGCGCACAATGACATCGTTATAAGTAACCAATATTTGTGGCGAATTGGAATCATTCCTCACACCAACTAAAGTCACTGCCTTCTGCCTGTTGTTTATCACAGCGATCGGAAATTTGCTGATGCAATAAAAGCTATTGGAGCAAACTGTTAAATTGTCGGTTATGTCGATGTTTGGCAAGCTAGATTGATATTTATGGCTACGATTGAATTTTAGCAACGCTGATTCGACGGATTCATTGGATTTGACACGGGACCGGGATATGAGTTTAAGGGATCGCCAAGCGCATGTGCCCTGCGTACTTTCGATGACCTCGGTGACGACTTTGTCGCCCTTCATGGGCGTATATTCCAAGGATAACGAGCTTTTGTCGAAGTATATCTCGTGATTTACTACGCCGGTAAGGGTGTCCGTTCGCCAAATATTTACAATACCTTCTACGATCTTAGGGCGTACTGCTCGTACCTTATCGATCTCCAATACTATACCGCACAAGTCCGTAACATTTTCGTCGATTTCACATTTTAAATCGAGCTCAATCCAATCACCGACGATTGGTACAAATTCGGCACTAACTACGTTCAAATCAATTAATAAATTCAGTGGCTTAGCGGTTAAAACCCGTCCCTCGCGATGTGTGATCTGACATAATTGCGTGCGCTTCATCCACCCTCGTTCCTTATCAATATATTGCTCTTCGAAGCACCAATCTTCGTTATTGCCAGTTTCCAAGTTCGTCACCACAGATTTAGACTGTTCTCTCAGTAAAGTATAGAGAACAGTAGATCCTATTTTTAAATCCGCCTTCTGACTTACCGGGTAAGTGTATACGTTGTCTATTAAGTAGAGACCATCGTCAATATCGGTGATTGTGCCTCGTTTCGATATACAAGTGAAGTTCTCTGTGCGCAGTACATTTGGGGTGTTTTCTTCTTCAGATTCGCGGTCCTCCTCAGCTTGCTGTGCTTCTAGAACACGTTGGATATTGTCGATCTCGCTTGCAGTTGGCACTGAAGGGGCAGAGCCCGTGATGAAGGAACTGAACCAGTTCCACATGTTGTAAATTAATAAGTATACATAATGGGGTTTACGATATCAACATTGTTTTAATCTGTAAAATTGCAAATGTGTATCATAAGAAATGTAGTACTATCATATAGTTTAAAACAAATGCACGTAAACCCAAACAACATATTTATATAAAATATAAAAGGAAAGCAAATAAATGAGATTGATTGAGGTTATGGTTTTATAACCGAGGTTCTATGACATAAGAACGACTGTTGCAATGACAATGACATATGACTGTGGTGTAAGCAATTAAGTTTGTTAAAAAAATAATTTAGAAATACTGCATTAATTATTATTTCTATGGGATTATATGAATTAAGAATGGTTCGGGAGATATATTTGTCAAATTTAACATTCACTATTTATATTACAATTAAGCTAGTAAATTAGCGGTCACAGGTACAGTCAATGACAATGTATACATTATCATTGGTACAGTTCTGACTGAGATAGCGAACGTAAAATAGGCAACTAAAACTACACGATAAAAACGTAGGTTGCCCCAAAAAAAAATTCAATTTATTTAAATATTCTAGCTACATAATTGATAAAATATAAACTTAAAGAAATATCTATATGCTATACAACTGTATAGTAATCCCGGTGAGAGAAAGAAGTATTTTTACTGGTTTTTTTTTGTGCTTCTGAAGATGGGGGCATAGCCTCTGAAATGCGCATCTAGCTTTGTGTTGTGGTTTTTAGATGATGTTTTGTAGAATTATTAAACATCGTAGTGACGATTTTACAATAGGTTTGGGATTAAATAAAATGTAAGCGCATAAATGATTAGTTTTAGAACAATTTTTTAAATAAAATAATAGACTTGTACACATACTATACATTTTAAAGCTTATATTCTATACATTATAAATGATTTAAATCTTACTAGATATTTATTTAAAAAAATGTAATCCAACACGCCGCTACATAATAAAAATTTCATTTTAATGAAATTATTGTAGTCCTCGGTTGTTAGTTAAAAACGAATCTTATCTACAATATCCTTAAACTGTACAAGATAGGATATTAGCAAGATTTTTTTGGAAAACAAATTACAAAATATTTCGCTCATTAGAACATCTTATTCTTTTATTACTTTATGGTAATTACTTCAATTTCTTTAGTGAACTTAGCTTATAATTGGAGATCAATACACTATAATCTATTTTATCATTACATTTACATATTTACAAGTGCTTATTAGCGCCATTTGCGCTTTTAGCATATTCGACGATATCTCTATTTGAGTTTCAACATTTCGGAGTTCCTGCTTCCGTTTTCGTTGCTCTTCTAGAGCCGCAAGACTTTGACAAACGACTGTTTTATAACGTTGCGACAAAGAATCCTTAAATCGAGGAATATGGCCGGTATATCCGGCGATTGTGGAAAATTAGCTGACACATTTCGATCTTAAAATACCATTGCAATAAAATTAGCTTTATGGGCAGACATAATTAATTATTATATGAATTAATTTTGGGCAATTAAATGAGCTTCATAATTATGATAAAAAAATGCTATACCTTTCAGTCTTGGTTTTTCATCATATTTTCTCATAGCAAAAGAAATGTCTTCTTGATTCCTGATTGCTTTTAATTTGGTGGGTGCGCTAGTTGATCTTCCTATGCCCATTCTACTAACGGGATCCAAGACTTCTTCATGTCCGTTAATTTCCAGGCCTTGGGTTTGTTGTTGCCTTATAAAATCGTTTCTACTATCATCTGCAGCTCGGCCATATGATTTACCATATCGAAAATTTAATGTTGGAATGAAACCTGAAAGTTTAGAAATCTATAAGAATACATTCATTGTTTATATGAGCAAAATTTATTACATACATATTTAAAAAGAATTTTTTTACCTGTATATCCAATAATATATCTTGGAGCGCGGTATTTTGCATTTAGGCTGTAGTCTTTCATTTGACCTTTCGTTTTGACAATCGGCTTTAAAATGGCATTGTTCATTTCATAGGGTCCATAGGGGTCACGGGCTATTTGCCTCATTACATTCGAATCACGAAGATTCTGAAAAAAATAATTAGAAATCCCAGCCAAGTCGATACAAATCATTTTTTTAAGGAATCACGTGAGATGAATTGATTAGTGCGAGTCACGTCAGGTTAGGAGTTTAGGTCAGGTCAGATTAATTTGAGAACGAATCAGGTCATATGTGGTGAGGTTTTGTTATTTTTATTAAGACAGGTTAAACGATGAGAGATCAGGTCAAGTTGGGCAGAATTAGGTTAGTATATATTATGTTACGTTAGG